>BPLR01015168.1:0-326110 GCA_021605095.1 Caerostris extrusa
GTTACGTATTGCTTCTTCAAATTCCCAATCATCTTCTTCAAACCATTCTTCGACATGTGAACTTTCGCAAGCCCTGTAAGCGACGATATTCATGCAGTGCAGCTAAGCTATTGCTGTTCTAATAAAACAGTTTTTACCACTAAAGCTCAATTTTCCATCTGTAAGAGCATGATTAACGATGACACAGTCAAGCAGAATGATGTTCGGGCCCCCTGACTGCAAGTCTCTTCATAGGTTTGACTAATTTGAAAAAGGAATTTTTAAAAGTACCATCTGGTTGTCAAGATGTAAACTATTTTTATATTACAGAATTCTTTTTCCTGTGGTGCATATAAAGTATATACTAAGTTTCCTCACACTCCCATAGACAGTACGGGTTCTTGATAGTTTACTAAAATCTGAGGGTGACAATCTTCAATATTCATGTCTGTACTCCTTTATTAAAAAGAATTACTAATGATTTACTGAAGATTAAATTAATAAGAAATTATTGAGGAAATATATTAATATTATACAAATAAAGAGTGTATAAATACATTCCAGAATAAATAGGGTCATTTTAATTATAACCACACCCTGTATTATTCATTATTACATTTTAATAGAAATTAATTTGTCTAATTTGTTCATTCGAATTTTTTTTTGTACTAGTATTTGGTTTTTACTTCCTCAATTTGAATGCAATATATTGAGAAATATATATACTTTAAAAATAATATTATAAAATGTGTTAAGCATTTTTAAATTTAATAATACTAACTAATAATAATACTAAGGGTTTTACTAAATCTGATGTAAATAATCTGCAATAACTCATGTTAGAAATTCTTTAATATTAGGAAATATAATAATATTCTACAAAGAAAGAGTGTACAGGTACATTCCAGAATTACTATTTCTAAGCAATCACCATTTATTCATCACTATTTTGCTTTACTTTACCTCATATCTTATCCCTGTATCCAGTGCTATGTAACCCTTTACCAGTTAAATAGTGAGAATGGAAAATAATAATAATAATAATAATGAAGAAAACATCCAATTATAGAATTATGTGATGACTATGTATTACAATACAATACATTATAGTACTATATAACTAACATAAGTATAAGTGAAATGAAAGTATACAACACAGAAGGAGAAGATAAGAATATAATTTTGCTTTAAAATTCATTAATGAAATTTATCTTGATAATCTTGAATTATCTTCCTATACAAAATTAAATTTAAGATCATCAGATAAATTTCAGTAACCGAAAAAAAATTTAACCAAAATTATGTTACAGTAATCCAATTACATCAAAAACAATTTTTGAAATAACTGGAGAATGTTCTTTAATTATTTTAACCGAATAAACACAGTACACTTAAGCAAGATCACATCACTTTTTTGAAGAAAAATAAAATTTTTTAATTCTTTGAAGCTTTGACTACAGAATATATAAAAGTATTTATAATTCCAAAATCACACACCTTCATATCGAGTCTGAAAATACATAAATAAATAAAGAGCTATGAAATGCTTAGTAAGCACTGAGTTTCCGAGACTTAAAAACGTGCTCCCTTCTTAAATGTTGGACGAAATATCTCCATAAATTGAAGAAAGTCTTTTCAATGTTGTGCGTTCGGTGCTTTCTAGGATGTTGTAAGAGATGTTCCTCTTAATTTAAGCAAAGTCTTTTGAAAGTTATACGCATGTAAAAGCCCGAATCTCGTTAATGTATTATGCACGCTAACATCTCCTATTCAAGCTGTTAAATCAAGCAAATGGGCGTAGGCAACAATCCTGTTTCTAAGGTTAAACATTTTCTTTTTACGAATATGTCATTTGTAAGTTAGGCTGAAAACTTATTTAATTGCTTACTTCGTAATTCTAAGTCATATAACAAGGAAGTAAAAAACTAAATTAAGCATCAATTAAAAAGTTTGGCATTTTAGTTAAAAGTTTTAAAAAGTTTTAAAGCATAAATTGAAAACTTTCTGTAATTTTTTTTTCAATTATTTCTTGTTTTTCCAGATATCAATAATAAATCCAAAATTATTTTATATAAGAAGTAGCAAATAATATAAATGATTAAGAATATCAATACCTTTGTAAAGCGGCCTGATGGCCAATTGGCTAACATTCAGGCCTTTTCATAAGCTTCAGGCTCGAATCCTGGCTTTGACATGGTTGTTTGTGACTGGTTCGGGATCCACATTAAACAGTATGTCCCGGTCGAATTAGCATAAAGTGTGCAAAAAAGACCGTAGAGTGACAAAAACCAAATTGGAGCACACCCCCAAAAATACAGTTGATGAATGCTAGACAAAATGTGATTGGTAATTAATATCTACTAACATTGTAGGATATAAGTACATGTCGGAGATATTTTACCAATTACTAATTTGAACATTGTACAATTGATGGGTCTTACGGATTTTAATTTTTCGACATCTCATGATCTATTTATATATAATATAAATAAATTAAATTGTGCTTTCTGTATAATGCTTAATTTCTATTGCAAATGAGCGCAATTTCCTCCAAAGAACATCCATACTTCTTTAGGAATTTTTTCAGAGAAAATTCCGTATATGTCAATTAAATGGCTTTAATCTATTCTTAGTTTAAAAATCAACCAGTATCCGGGCAAATTAATTCAAATTATTGAAAGGATAATTCAAAATTTTAATTAAAAAATAACAAATTGCTCGTAGCATTACATTTAATATAAAATAATTCATAAATTTTCGAAATTTATATTTTTAAGTTATTATATTCACAAATGCTTATCATTAAAATATAACACATTCTTGATCAAATATTCCATATAATAAATAATGGAATAATGAAATTAATTTTAATTCTTGAAAATAATTATTCAAACAATGTTTTTGTTTTTGAAATTCTTGGAATGACTTTTATTCCTGTTGCAGTTAAATAATTTATCCTACATAATTTACTGTTTATCCAAATTCAAGAATTACTTTTCTTCTGAACAAATGTTACTGTCAAAGGAATAGCATTAAGTTTAGATATAAATTGAAAAACTCATTCTAATGTAAATCTCAAAAATTTGATAAAATTAAAATTCGGAGAATTTATTTCTTAAATTGATCATGTGCAAAAATATAAAAGTATTAAATACAAGATAAAATCGAACATAAAATTTGAAATCAGTGTAAAAGTATTGTCAGACAATGCTGAATTTTTTTTTTCTATTGCTATGGCTTTGCAATAAAAAAAAATGCCGAAGTTTTAGTTATCTTCCAAGAAAATAAATTGGTGATTCTTCAGAGACTTTACAGATATCGTTATTTCTTGGTTTAAAAGATTTCGAGAAAATCTGAAGCACTAAAAAGAACATATTTTCTTGGAAACAAGTTTGGGAAATAAAACTGCACTCCAAACTTATATAGAAAATCTCGTTCGAAAAATTATACATTTCCGATCTTATTTGAGATTTCTTTTCGTTTTTAAATTAATTAAATTTCGAAGCCGAATAGCTGGGATATCCTTTCTTTTAAATTCCATTTGTTTTCGTAACGTTATTTCTCTAAGGCTTACTTACCGGCCTTGTCTCTGATTTCTTTTTGTTTTTATTTGTCTGATAAAAATTCCTAAAGGAAATCTTACTTTCTTTTATGTTGTTATTTAAAGCCATTGTTACAAATACAACAAAAGCAACAAAAGATGCTTTTTCTTTTCCTTTAGTTTTAACTCTTGTTTTCTCTCTTTGTTTAATTCTTAACAAGATTGAATTCAAAGGTACATTCAACAGTGTACACTAAGTTCGAATACAGAAAAAATCCCTGAAACATTTCCTTTTAAAATCAGTTTTTAATAGTATCTTAACTTTGCTTTACGTAATATATTTATTTATTCAGAGAATAAATTTATTAATCTAAATATTTTTAAGTGATTCCTATCTTATGAGCTCCAAACACTTTTAAATTGCAATTTTTTATTTTGGTACACGAATGTCCTTTACCAAGAAGTCTAAAATTTGATCTAAATAAAATTTTAATTATGAGTTAATAAATGATTTCAATGCCGGCTATTTTATTTAGGAAATAAAAAAATCAGGCTCGTTTTGAGTGTGTGTATAGTTTTGTATAGGGTTGTTCTGATACTAATGTTATATAACATTAGTATTGTTATATATACTGTATGTTATAATAGTAATATTAGAATACTATATTTTCATGTATAGAGACATTTTTTAATTATTGTTAATTTTTTTTAATAACAATAATCTGAAAATGTACTATTATTCTTTTTAATGTGTATACTTCTTAACATTTTTGTATTTTAAGATATTACTGTTAAATAGAAGATTAAGAAAGGTTCCTTAAAATCAACTTATTTCATTGTCAGAATAAAATAAAAAAAAACAATGAAATGATACATACATTAATTAATGTACCCAATATATTTATACCTATGTAGTTAAATCCACCAACAAAATGTCTTTAAAAATAGAACGAAATGTAATAAATCTTAAGCAGACTAATTATTTTGTGGATTTCATCTTATTTATTGAATGCCAAAGCGTTGCTGTTGTAATGGAAAATATACACATAGAATTAATACATGTCTTTTGTTGCTGTTGTCAGACTAAATTGAAAATATTGCATTTAAACGTTACATACTTAATGTAATATAAATTATAAATTTGTCTATATGAATAAAATTGATAAAAGAAAATAATTTTATAACTTATAAATCCTAATTATATTTTAGAATTCGATTTATTTATAGAATGCTAAAGCATTATTGTTTTAATGGAAAATATACACATAAAAATAATATATGTTTTTGCAGTTGTTGGCGTTCGACTAAGTTGAAAAATATTGAATTTAAACGACATTTACCTAAACTTATAAATTTATTATATTTTAATAATTGTGTTAAAATATAATTAATTTATGAATTTATAACTTATAAATTTGCCTAAATGAAATAAAATTAATAATAGGAAATAATATTATTATTTGGATATTCTAATTATATTTTGGAACTCGTTTTATTTATAAAATGCTAAGTCAATATTATTTCAATAGAAATAATACATGCTTTTTTGTTGTTGACTTTGACTTATTGTGAAATTAAATTGAAAAATACTGCATTTAAACGACACATACCTAAAGTAATACGACTTACAAGTTTGCCAAAATGAAATAAGATTCATAAAAAGAAGAAAAAAGGCAGAAATGTGGTCCTAACCATACTGAAGCATAATGCTTTTGATAATCATTTAAAATGTTTTGACAGAGTGATGTAGACAGCACATTAATTTTAAAATCAGTTTCATGCACTAATATCACTCGTGAAAAGGTAGAGTACTTTAAAAAAAGATGCAAGTCAGGTTGTCGACAAAAAAAAATATACTTAATCCGGATTATGTTATTAATGAAATTCTGTAGTTTTCGATAACGAAATAGTGTAGAAACTTTAATTATAGCAGAAAGATTAATCATTTTGAAAAGAGTAAAAAAGAAAAAATTCATACCCTTGTATACCTTTGATAAAATGCCTTAAAACTGTAATAAATTTGCCAGCTTATATAAAATGACGGTGACACAGAATTTAATTTGAGAATAAATTAAGCCGAGAAAGAGCATTGAAGACTTCAGTTTAAGTGTTAAGAAGAAAAAATGAATGCACTGAAAAAGTTAATTAAGTCAATTGTTTTATAGCTCAGCATGTATGTGGAGTTTTAAGTGGGGACTTTAAGGAAGTGAAGTTTGTTCAAATAAACATGTATTTCTATAAACAGGAATCTTAATTTCTGAAACGGAATTATATTTTCTAAAAAAATAAAACAAAATATATAGATTAATTAAGGAAAAATAAATGAAGGAAAATATCATCACAACAAGTCTACATTTATAAATAATTTTTTCAAACTTCTGTATTTAAGTTTAGAAGTATTAAGCATTAATTGGTTTACAGAATCACTGACAAGATTAACTAAACTTAACGGTAAATTTTTAATCATTATAAATAATAACTAGATAAAAGTAGAGTTATGGAATATTTTTATGTAAATATCTAAATCCCTTCTAAAAATGTTTTAAATCTCCTTTTCCCCCCTCCATTTTGAAATGAATAAATCGATATTTGACAATACTGCTCTAAAATTTTCTCATTTGTGTTTTATTTTCTTGTTTAATTATAACCTTTAAGTATCTTATTTATTACTGCTAAGGCATTCCTTTTCCCTTTTATATCATTGATTGTATTGGTGCCCCGTGGGGCAGCTCTTGAGTGAGGGAGAGATTGCGTTTGATTTATTAATGCCACGTGGTCTTTTAGACCTGGTTTAGAGCCTAAACCAGGGGAATAAGCAGCAACAACAATTATTTTAATAATGATTATACAAGGTATCCAGAATTTTCTGGATATATTACTAGGTTGAATATTTAAAATTAAAAGATAATGAAATAAATTGATACAAGTATTTTAAAAAAGAAAAATATAAATTATAATTAGTTACGAATTTTAATTTATCACGAGGGTTTATAAATGTTATTTATTGGTTTTATTTTTTATTTTAATTGTTTATTATGTTATCATTCGAACATATCTTATCAGTTATTTCATCAACTGAGTAAATAATGCTAAGTGATGAGTAAAAAAACTTTCACAAACATAACTGAGACGAGCCTGATGGCAGAGTGACTGGCGCTCGGAGCTACAGATTTTGTGTACGATTGTAATGGTACGAAATTCATTTTAAACCGAAGTTCCTGGACTAATGTGATTGTAGAGCGCTGAGCTGACAATCCTATTCCTTAAAAAGAAAAACATCTCCCCTGACTCGAAGTCTGCCAGTAAGTAGATGACCTTCGCTCACTATGGGTCTGTTTACCAATGGAGAAGGAGAAGAAAAACATATCGGATTTACAGACGACAGTTTGAAAAAAATTGAAACAATTCCCTGCTGATATTCCAAAAGCCAGACATATTTACAAGCATATGGCTTTTTCCATTCCAATTCGAAATTTAAATAAGTTATAAATGAGACTGGTGTAAGAATAAGGTAATTATAGAATAGTAGATTATTATAGTATCTGCCAGTAGGTAGACGGCATTGGGACCATCATGGAGCTGTAGCATCAAGGAAGGAGAAAAACATAACTGAACTTTAGACGACAATTTAAGAAAAATTGAAACAATATCCTGCTTACATCCTAAACGCCAGGACATATTTACAAGTACATGTGCTTTTTTTCTTAGAATTATAAGATAGTAGAATATTATCATAGAACAATAAATATTATAGTATTAATCTTAATTGTAGAACAGTAGAATATTATAGTACCTTTCCAGTATGCAGATGGCCTTGGACCATCATGGATTTTGCGCTAATGTAGAAGAAGGATATTATAGTAATTATGAAATATTATACAAAAAATTATTGAACACTAGGTGCTAATTTTATCTTTCATATTGATAACATTTACATGAAGTACATGCGAGTTTTTTTTAATAGATTATTTGGCAAGAAAAATAGAATAAAATGTGTTCAAATAAATGTAACAATTTTTAAACATTCGTTCACATCCTGGCAAAAATCAGGTAAAACAATTCCGTTCTTTATTACAAAGCTCCAGAAAACCGATACAAAAAGTATAAACTACAATTTCAGTTTCTTTTGAAAGGCTAACAAAAGCCCATTGACAAAAAACATTTTCTCATCTCGTGTAATTGTTTGACAACAAGGTTGGGAGACGAGTAACAAAAACTTCAGGTGGGAAATACTGAAACATTTAGAATCGATTTCTTCCGTCTACTGTAATTCATTCTCCAATTGCAGACACACAGGTGAAAAAAAAAATCGAATGTTAAAAAAGAAGAAGAAGCAATCCCTTGAAAGAAGGAAATAAAAGCATTGGATGAAAAAAGTTGTTCTAGGTCCTATTCGAAATCACTCAATGATTCACTTAGAAGAATCGAAGCCGTGATCCTAATATCGTTCCAAAGAGACGATCAATTCGAACCGTCCAATAGATTCTTTGAAGCATCGAACTCCAAGGAACGAAGAAGAAGAACGAGGAATAGTCCTTGGGTTGTACAAGAAAGAGTATGGGATGAAAGAACAGTGCAATAAGGAAATAGAGGAGGAGGAATAGATTTTTTACACGACTTGAAAAGTTAGAATAAAAGGAGAAACTTCGGAGGGGAGAAAATTGCAAACTTGGTGAGAAGGCAGAAACTAAATTTATAAAGAATTGGGGAGAAAGTGAAAAGTGAAATGCGATTCGCGGCAAACCTATAATCGATTCATTATGCGCTCTGACTTTAATAAAAATATGCATATGGATCCAAAGTCTTCAGATGATGCACCGAAATTTTCCCTTTCTCTCCCTGTCGATACGATATCAAGCGATTCATTGAAAAGGGATATGGCTTATGTTTTTGATTATTGTCATATATGAATTTTTAGTTATGTATCTAGGGATATTTCTGTATATATATATATCCTTTCATAAAAAGATATCAGATATAAAAAAATAAATAAATAGAATTAGATAGAAACAAATGACAAAATTAATCCACCAACTTAATCAGAATAGAAATCGAATTATTAATTGGATGGCCAGATTTCATTCAGACTGGCAATTCCATAATTTGAGCAAATTTCATGATATTGAGCAAATATATTATTATTGTATATGTTATTGATATCGCAAAAAAAACAATTGATTAATTAAATATCCCTGTATTAAAAATTGTAAAAGTGAGTTTTTATTTTAAAATTTAAGAGATAATCGTTAAATATAAGTTCATTGCAATAATTATTATTTACTAAAGAGAGTCCTGAGTAATTTATTTAAAAAAACCCTCTGTATTATGAGTATTTAGATTGAAAAGAAATCTATTCGTTTAAATTTGGTATAAAATTGAGAAAAAATGTTTTATTTGAAGAATTATTTTAATTAAATATTCTATGACATGTTATTTAATACTTCTTTAGGATTTTTTTTTCAGAGAAAATTTTGCATGATTAAATTGAACCGCTTTAAGCTATTCTTAGTTTAAAAATAATAAATATACGGGGGAAAATTAATTCAAATCACTGAAAGGATAATTCAAAATTGAGAATTAAAAAATAGCAAATTGCTCGCCGCGTTACTTTTAATGTAAAATAATTTTTAAGTTTTTGAAATGTATATTTTTAAGTACTATTTTGTTTACCAAGTACTTAGCATTAAAACATAGTAGTATGATTTTGGTCAAACATTCAATATAACAATATTAAATAGTGTTTCAACATAAAAATGCAGAAGAAATGGAGATGCAGGGGATAAATTAATCTTGGTTAATTGTGGTAAAATATTAAAATTAATTTTAATTCTTGAAAGTAAATATTGAAACAAAGTTTTTGTTTGAAATTCTTGGAAAGATTTTTACTCCTGTTGTAGTTAAATATTTTATCCTACATAATTTAAATTTTTATCCAAATTCAAGCAATTGCTGTTAAATTATGTGAATTACTTTTTTTTTGAAAAAATGTTACTGTCAAAGGAATAGCATTAAGTTCAGATTTATATTTTTAAAAAAAATTTCTACGGTAAATCTTACAAAATCGATGAAATAAAGATCAGGAGAATTTTACTCCTTAAATTTATCATGTTCAAAACATATATAAAACACGTACATACACACATATATATATATATACATATATATATTCATAAATATATATCTAAAATTTTAGTAATTTCGAAAAGTTTGATATTATTTTATTATCTTAATTTAAACTGCACTAGAATATAAAAAATAATTTTAATTCTTGACAATAAATATTTAAACAAAGTATCTTTTGAAGTTCTTGGAAGGATTTTTATAGTGAAATATTTTATCCAAATTCAGGAATTCAATTATATGAATTGCTTTTCTTCTGTTAACAAATGTTACTGTCAAAGGAATAGCATTAAGTTTAGATTTAAATTTAAAAAATATTATTCTAATGCAAATCTCAAAAATTCGATAAAATAAAGATTTGGAGAATTTTTATTCCTTAAATTGATCATGTGCAACAAATATAAAAAAAGTATTAAATACAAGATAAAATCGAACATAAAATTTGAAATCAGTGTAAGTATTGCCAGAAAATGCTGAATTATTTTTATGTTCCCTGTGCTATTGCTATGGCTTTGAAATAAAAAAATGGCGAAGTTTTAGTTATCTTCCAAGAAAATAAATTGTTGATTCTTCAGAGACTTTACGGACATCGTTATTTCTTGGTTTAAAAGATTTCGAGAAAATCTGAAGCATAAAAAAAGAACATATTTTCTTGGATACAAGTTTGAGAAATAAAATTGCATTCCGAACTATATAGAAAATCTCGTTCGAAAACTTATACATTTCTAATCTTATTTGAGATTTCTTTTTGTTTTTAAATTAATTAAATTTCGAAGCCGAATAGCTGGGATATCATTTCTTTTAAATTCCATTTGCTTTCGTAACGTTATTTCTCTAAGGCTTACTTACCAGCCTTGCACCTGATTTCATTTTTTTTTTTTTGTTTAGTTTGTCTGATAAAAATTCCTAAAGGAAATCTTAATTCCTTTATGTTGTTATTTAAAGCCATTGTTTCAAATACTACAAAAGCAACAAAAGAAGCTTTTCTTTTTCTTTTAGTTTTAACTTTTGTTTTCTCTCTTTGTTTTACTCTTAACAAGATTGAATTCAAAAGGTACATTCAACAGTGTATACTAATTTGGAATAAAAAAAACCTTTCAAACATTTATTTTTAAAAGCAATTTTTAATAGCGTCTTAAATTTACTGTACATAATATATTTATTGATTCGAAGAATAAATATCTAAATCTAAATATTTTTAAGCGATTCATATCTTATGAGCTCCAAACATTTTCCAAATTGCAATTTTTTATTTAGTACTCGAAGTCTAAAATTTGATCGAAATAAAATTTTAATTATGAGTTAATAAATGATTTCAAATATTGGCTATTTTATTTACGAAATAAAAAAAAAAATCTTACTCGTTTTGAATGTGTGTATAGTATTGTTATGATACTAATGTTATATATCATTAGTATTGTTATATATACTGTATGTTATAATAGTAATATTATAATACTATATTTTGATGTATTGCAACATTTTTTTAAATTATTGCTTTTTTTTAATAACAATCATCAGAAAAATGTACTAATTTTCTTTTTAATGTGTATACTTCTTACTATTTTTGTATTTTAAGATGTTGCTGTTAAATAGAAGATTAAAAAGGTTCCTTAAAAATTTTATATTTCAGTGTCAGAATAAAATTAAAAAAACAATGAAATGATTGAAATGATGCATACATTCATTAATGTACCTATTATATATTTATACCTATTTAGTTAAATCCACCAAAAAAATGTCGATAAAAATAGGACGAAATGTAATAAATCTTAAACAGACTAATTATATTGTGGATTTCATCTTATTTATTGAATGCTAAGGCATTACTGTCTTAATGGAAAATATACATATAGTAATAAGATATGTCTTTTGCTGTTGTTATCAGACTATGTTGTTGTATTGCATTTAAAGGACACATACCTAAACTAATGCGACTTATAAATTAGCCTAAGGAAAATAAATTTAAATAAAAGGAAATAATATTATTATTTGGATATCATAGTTATATTTTTGGAGCTCGTTTTATTTATAAAATACTAAGTCAATATTATTTTAATGGAAATTACACACACAGAATAATATATATTTTTTATTGTTATTGTTGCTGTCAAAATGAATTGAAAAATATTGCATTTAAAAGACACACACCTAAAGTAACATAACTTATAAATTTGCCTAAATGAAATAAATTTAATAATAGAAAATAATATTGTTATTTGGATATCCTAATTATATTTTGGAACTCGTTTTATTTGTAAAATGCCAAGTCAATATTGATTTAATGCAAAATATACACATAGAAATAATGCATGCTTTTGTTGTTGTAAAATAAATTGAAAAATATTGCATTTATTCGACACATACGTAAAGCAATATGACTTATAAGTTTGCCTAAATGAAATAAAATTCATAAAAGAAGAAAAAATGCAGAAAATGCATAATGTTTTTGATAATAATTTAAAAGACAGCACATTAATTTTAAAATCAATTTCATGCACTAATACTGCTCGTGGAAAGGTAGCGCACTTTAAAAAACATGCATCCCATGCCGGCGACAAAAAAATATTCTTAATCCGGATTATGTTATTAATGAAATTCTTTAGTTTTCGATAACGAAATAGTGTAGAAACTTTAATTAAAGCAGAAAGATTAATCCTTTTGAAAAGAGTAAAAAAAAAAAAAAAATCATACCCTTGTTTACCTTTGATAAAATGCCTTAAAACTGCAATAAATTTGCCAGCTTATATAAAATGACGGTGACACAGAATTTAATTTGAGAATAAATTAAACTCTGAAAGAGAGAGCATTGAAGGCTTTAGTTTGTGTTAGTGTTAGGAAGAAAATGGATGCGCAGAAAAAGTTAATTAAGTCAATTGTTTTAGAGCTAAGCATGTTATGTGGAGTTTCCAGTGGGGACAGTTTGGGAAGTGAAGTTAGTTCAAATATAAACATGCATTTCTGCAAACAGGAATTTCAATTTGAAATGGAATTAGAGTTTATCAAATGAAAATATAAAAAAAAAATATATAAAAAATAAATAAATAAATTAAATGAACTATTTTCAGAACATTACTAAATTAATAAATAACTTAAAATTTTAAAATAAAAATCTTCACAACAAGAATTGTGTTTATAAATAACTTAAAGGTGTTTTCAAACTTCCTTATTTACGTTTAGAATTATTAAGCATTAATTGGCTTACAGAAATACTGAAATGATTAACTAAATTTAATGGCAAATGTTTATTGATTATAAATATGAACTAGATAAAAGTAGAAACATGTAATATTTTTATATAAACATCTGAATCACTCTAAAATGTTTCTAAATCTCATTATTCCCCTCTCCATTTTGTAATGAATAAATTGATATTTGATAATAAAGCTCTTAAATATTTGTCGTTTTAGTTTTATTTTCTTGTTGTATAATAATGTTTAATTTTTTTAATTGCAACTGCTCGGCCATCGCTTCTCCATTTTATATCATTCATTGTATTGATGTCTCTATGTGGCAGATTTTGAATGAGGAAGAGATTGCTTTTGATTCATTAATGTGATTCCTTTTGGACCTGATTTACGGGCATAAACCAGGGTGATAAGCAACAACAATTATTTTAATAACGATTATGCAAGCTATCCTGGAATCAATGGATGTATTAATAAATATAATTTTTAAAATTAGAGGAGAATGAAATAAACAAATAACAAATATTTTTAAAAAGAAAAAAAAACAATCTATAATCAGTTATAAATTTAATTTATCATGAGGAATTTAAATGTTATTTATTGGTTTATTTATTATTTTTATTGTTTATCATGTTATCATTTTAACATATCTTATCAGTTATTTCATCATCGGAATAAATAAGGGTTAAGTGATGTGTAAAAATACTTTCATAAATGCAACTGATATGGGCCTGATGGCAGAGTGACTGGTGCTCGGTGCCTAAAGTTTAGGGTTCAAGTCCCAGCGGCGCCATGGATGTTTGTAATGGTTTAAAATCCAATTTTAACCATAGGTCCTGGTCTAATATGACTGGTGGGATTAAAGCTAACAACCCTACTCTGTAAAAAAAAACATCCCCTGTCTCGAAGACTGCCAGTAGGCGGATGGCCTTGGCTTACCATGGGCTGTTGCGCCAGTGAAGAAAAAAAAAAACAACTGATCTTTAGGTGACAGTTTGAGTGAATTGAAACAATATTCTGCTTACATTTTGAAAGCCAGATATATTTATAAGCATATGTGATTTTTGCTTCTCAATTCGAGCGGCCTGATGACCAATTGGCTAGCGCTCTGACCTTTGGTACCACATGCTTGGATGTTTGTGAGTGGTTCGGAATACACGTAAAACTGTAGGTCCCGGTATAATTAGCCTAAAAAAATATGCAGAAAATTTCGTAGAACGAAAAGACAACCCAAAAGACAACAAAAAAAAAAACCTCCCATTTGTGTGTTATTCGAGACATTATCTCATTTTTTTTTGTACTAAATCTACTTTCTTTTATAAGCTACGAACAACAAAGTAAGAACCAGATTCGTATCCATCCGGGCTGCTGTGACAATGAAGAAGAAGAAGAATATTATAATAATTATAGAATATAAACTATATAGAATATAGAATTAAATATATAGAATTAAAACTATAGAAAATTATTTGCTAATTATATATTCTAAAATTTAAAACATTTACATGAATAACATGCGAATTTTGTGAATAGATTATTTGGCAAAAAACAAAAGAATGAAACAAGTTCAAATAAAGTAACAATTTTTAAACATTCGTTTTCTCCCTGTCAAATCAGGTAAAAGAATTCCGTTCTTTATTACAAAGTTCCAGAAAACAGATATAAAAATACAAACTACAATTCCAGTTTCTTTTGAAAGGCTAACAAAACCCCATTGACAAAAAAATGTTTTCTCATCTCGTGTAATTGTTTGACAACAAGGTTGGGCGACAAGAAACAGGAACTTCAGGTGGGCAATATTGAAACATTTAGAATCGATTTCTTCCATCTACAGTAATTCTTTCTCCAGTTACAGACACACCGATAGAAAAAAATCGAATGTTAGAAGAAGAAGAAGCAATCTCTTGAAGGAAGGAAATAAAAGCATTGGATGAAAAAGTTGTTCTACGTTCCATTCGAAATCATTTGATGATTCACTTAGTAGAATCCAAGGCGTGATCCTGATATCGTTCCAAAGAGCCCATCAATTCGAACAGTCCAATAGATTCTTTGAAGCATCGAACTTCAAAGAACGAAAAAGGAGAACGAGGAATAGTCCTTGGGTTGTACAAGAAAGAGTATGGGATGAAAGAACAGTGAAATAAGGAACCAGAAGAGGAGGAATAGATTTTTACGCGACGGAAAAGTTGGAATAAAAGAAGAAACTGGAAAGGGAGAAAATTGCAAACTTGGTGAGAAGGCAGAAACTAAATTTATAAAGAATTGGGGAGAAAGGGAAAAAGTGAAATGCGATTCTCGGCAAACCTATAATCGATTTACTATGCGCTCTGACTTTAATAAAAATATGCATATGGATCCAAAGACTTCAGATGATACCCCGAAAATTTCCCCCACTCTTGATTCGATACTAAGCGATTCATTGAAAGGGATATGGCTTCTGTTATTGATTTTTGACATATAGGAAATTTCATTTAAGTACCCACGGATATTTCTTTTAGATATATGCATATATATACATATATCATGTCATAAAAAAAATCAGATATAAAAGAATAAATAAATAGAAACAAATGACATTAGTCAATCCACCAACTTAATCAGTCCGGCAATCCAATTAGTAATTCGATTGCCGGACTTAATTCCATACTGGCCCAGACTGGCCATTTAGACTGGCAATTCCCTAAATATTCATATAATAATTGAAACTATATTAATAAATATCCATATATATATATATATTTGTCAGTATGCACATTTAATGTATCCGCTATAAATACTATAAGGCCATACAAATAGAATTATTTAGGTTATATAACATTTAATGAGAAAAAAATATTACAAGTAATATTATACATATTCTGCAAAAACTATTATGCATATATATATATCAAAAATATAATAATTTTATTTTTCCAAAATAATATTTTCAATATAATTATATATATTAAAAATATTAGATATATTCAATGAAAGAAAAATATTTAGTACATTCTGTACATTTTTAACAAATAGAATTGCATGCATTTGATTGATTTTTTATTGTTCTATTTTCTTGATTTTTTATTTCTCAAATAATAATGTGCAATTATATTATTATATATATATATTACTGATATCTCAAAAATAGAATAATAGTATCGCAAAAGAATAATTGTGTAATTAAAATCCCAGTAATAAAAATTGTAAAAGTGAGTTTTATGTTAGCATTTAAGAGATAATCGTTAAATATAAGTTCAAGGCAATAATTATTATTTACTAGAGAGAGGCCTGAGTTATTTTTTGTTAAAAAATTCTATTCTGTGTTATATGTATTTTTGAATAAACAGAAATGTGCTTGTTTACATTAGGTATAAAGTAAATTTAAAAATGTTATATTTCAAGAATTATTTTAAATAAATATTCAATAACATGCTATTTAATACTTTAAGAATTTTTTCCGCATAACTATTTCAAATAAATCGCTTTAAGCTATCCTTAGTTTAAAAAAATAAACCAGCATCCGGGAAAATTAATTCAAATCACTGAAAGGAAAATTCAAAATTCTGAGTTAAAAATAACAAAATGCTCAGGACATTACTTTTAATATCAAACAGTTTAAAATTTTTCAAAATGTATATTTTCAAGTACTATTTTGTTTACCAAGTACTTAGCATTACAATATAATAGTAGATTCTTAATAAAGCATTCAATTTAAAAATATTAAATAATTTTTAACGTAAAAATGGAGAAGAAATTAATACATATGAATAAAACTACAAATTTTAGTAATTTCGAAAAAATTTGAGATAATAAAAGTCTTGATTTATATTGTAGTGTAATATTGAAATTAATATTCTTGAAAATAATTATTTAAACAAAGCTTTTATTAGAAAATCTTGAAAGACTTTTATTCCTATTTGAAAATAATGAGGTATGTTTATCCAAATTCCTGAAACAAAGAATAGCTTTTTTCAACAAATTTGAAAATCATTAGGCTTAGATTTAAATTTAAAAATTATTCTACAGTAAAGATTAATATTTCGATTAAATAAAGTTTTGGAGAATTTTAATAAATTCAAGACAAAAATTAAAAAAATTATTCTAATGTAAATCTTAAAAATTCAATAAAACAAATATTTGCAGAATATTATTCTTAAATTGATCACGTAAAAAAAAAAAAATGTATCAAATACAATATAAAAAAATCGAAAATAAAATTTGAAATCAGTGTAAGTATTCCCAGAAAATGTTGAATTTTTTTGTTCACTGTGCTATTGCTATGGCTTTGCAATAAAAATAAATGGCGAAGTTTTAGTTATCTTCCAAGAAAATAAATTGGTGATTCTTCAGAGACTTTACGAACATCGTTATTTCTTGGTTTAAAAGATTTCGAGAAAATTTGAAGCACTACAAAGAACATATTTTCTTCGAAAACAAGTTTGAGAAATAAAATTGCATTCCAAACTATATAGAAAATCTCGTTCGAAAACTTATACCTTTCTAATCTTATTTAAGATTTCTTTTTGTTTTTAAATTAATTAAATTTCGAAGTCGAATAGCTGGGATATCATTTCTTTTAAATTCCATTTGCTTTTGTAACGTTATTTCTCTAAGGCTTACTTACCGGCCTTGCCTCTGATTTCATTTTTGTTTTGTTTTATTTGTCTGATAAAAATTCCTAAAGGAAATCTTAATTCCTTTATGTTGTTATTTGAAGTCTTTGTTTCAAATTCAACAAAAGCAAAATATGCTTTTCTTTGCCTTTAGTTTTAACTCTTGTTTTTTTCTTCGTTTAACTCTTAACAAGATTGAATTCAAAGGCACATTCAACAGTGTATACTAGTTCGAATAAAAAAAAATCCTTCAAACAAATCAGTTTTTAATAGTGTCTTAACTTTGCTGCACATAATATATTTATTTATTCCAAGAATAAATTTCTTAATCTAAATATTTTTAAGTGATTCCTATCTTATGAGCTCCAAACACCTTTCAAATTGCAATTTTTTATTTGGTACTTGAATGTTTTTTACCAAGAAGTCCAAAATTTGATCTAAATAAAATTTTAATTATGAGTTAATAAATAATTTCAAATGTCGGCTATTTAATTTACGAAATAAAAATTCAGGCTCGTTTTGAGTGTGTGTATAGTATTGTTATGATATAATATTATATAACATTGGTATTGTTATTTATACTGTATGTTATAATAACAATATTAGAATACTATATTTTCATGTATTGCAACCTTTTTTAAAACTATTGTTATTTTTTTGAATAACAATAATCTGAAAAATTTACTATTTTTCTTTTAATGTGCATACTTCTTACTATTATTGTATTTTAAGAGATAAATAAAATAATATTTCCTTATTTCATTGTCGGAATAAAATTAAAAAAACAATGAAATGATACATACATTAATTAATGTACCTATTACATATTTATATCTATTTAGTTAAATCCACCAATAAAAATGTCTTTAAAATAGGACGGAAATATAATCAATCTTAAAATAATTTTTTTCTCCAATGCAGCTGTCAAACAGACATGGACGTCATGGATGCCTTAAGGCAAGCGCTGCACAGATGTTACTCACTTTGTATTACCCAGGGGGCGCGAGTAACTTGAAGATACGGACGCGGCGTAACAATGCCCCCGCAAATCTTAAAGTAATTATATTGTGGATTTCGTCTTATTTATTGAATGAATTACTGTCTTAATGGAGAATATACACATAGAATTAATAAATGTCTTTTGTTGTTGTTGTCAGATTAAATTGAAAAATATTGTATTTAAACGACACATACTTAAAGTAATGTAACGTATAAATTTGTCTAAATGAAATAAAATTAATAAAAGAAAATAATTTTATTACTTATATATCCTAATTATATTTTAGAATTAGATTTATTTATAGAATGCTAATGCATTATTGTTTTAATGGAAAATATACACATAAAAATAGTATATGTTTTTTGAGATTGTTGGTGAGAGACTAAATTGAAAAATATTGAATTTAAACGACATTTATATAAACTTATACTTATTTTATTTTAAGAAGTTTATTAAAATATAATTAATGTATGAATTTATAGCTTGTAAATTTGCCTAAATGAAATTCCTCTGATAAAAATAGGAAATAATATTGTTGTTTGAATATCCTAATTATATTTTGAATTCGTTTTATTTATAAAATGCTAAGTCAATATTATTTTAATAGAAAGTATGCGCATAGAAATAATACATACTAATTGTTGTCAAACTAAATTGAAAAATACTGCATTTAAACGATACATACCTAAAGAAATATGACTTATAAGTTTGCCTAAATGAAATAAGATTCATAAAAGAAGAAAAAAAAGGCAGAAATGTAATAAGCCCTAGCATAATGTTTTTGATAATAATTTAAAATGTTTTGACAGAGTGATGTCGACAGCACATTAATTTTAAAATCAATTTCATGCACTAATACTGCTCTTGAAAAGGTAAGCGTATTTTAAAAACATGCATCACATGCCAACGACAAAAAGTATACTTAATCCGCATTATGTTATTAATGAAATTCTTTTTAGTTTTCGATAACGAAATAGTGTAGAAACTTTAATTAAAGCAGAAAGATTAATCATTTTGAAAAGAGTAAAAAAAAAAAAAAAAAAAAAATCATACCCTTGCATACCTTTTGATAAAATGTCTTAAAACTGTAATAAATTTGCCAGCTTATATAAAATGACGGTGACACAGAATTTAATTTGAGAATAAATTAAGCCGAGAAAAAGAGAGAGCATTCAAGGCTCTAGTTTGTGTTAGGAAGTGTTAGGAAGAAAAATGAATGCACAGAAAAAGTTAATTAAGTCAATTGTTTTATAGCTAAGCATGTGTGTGGAGTTTTAAGTGGGGTCAGTGCGGGAAGGGAAGTTTGATCAAATAAACATGCATTTCTTCAAACAGGAATTTTAATTTCTGAAATGAAAAGTTTCTGAAATGAAATGAAAATAAAACAAAATATTTTAAAGATAAATAAATAAATTAAATATTTCCATAACAAGCCTGCATTTATAAATAACTTAAATGAATAAAAAAAAAAAAAACATAACTGATTTTCGGATGACAAATTGAGAAAATTAATACAATATCCTGCATATATTCTAAAATACAGACATATTTACAAACATATGTGCTTTTTCTTTCATAATTTGAATTAGAAAAAGTAATTAATAACTAAGAATAGAGTAAGAATATCAGTAATTATAGAATAGTAGACTGTTGTGGTATCTACCAATAATCAAAAGGCCTTGGCTCACCTTCGGGCTGTTGCGCTGGCGAAGACAAAAAACATAACTAATTGGATCAGCTATTAACCAGTTATGTGCTTTTCCTTTCACAATTCGTTCGACCTGATGACCAATTGGCTTGCACTCACGCCTTTGGTACCACAAGCTTTAGATTAGAACGCTTTCGATGGCACAGCTATTTGTTAGCGGTTTGGAATTATCGTTAAGCAACAGGTCCCGGTCTAATTAGCCTAAAATGTGCACAAAATGACCGTAGAGCGGCAAACCAAACCTTCCCAATTCGAATTAAAAAATTATAAATAAAAAGATAAATTATACGAATAATTATAAAGTAGTAGAATATTATAGTATCTGCCAGTGTGCAGACGACCTTGGCCTACCATAGTGCTGTTACACCAATAAAGAAGAAGAATATTATTAAATATTATACACAAATTATACAACATTATTTTCTAATTATATATTCTCATATTGATAACATCTACATGAAGAACATGCAAATTTTGTGAATAGATTATTTAGAATAAAACGAGTTCAAGTAAATAAATCTAAAATCGCTTTCTCCTAGTCAAATCGGATAAAATAATTCCGTTCTTTATTACAAAGTTCCAGAAAATAGATACAAAAAATATGAACAACAATTCCTCCAGTTTCTTTTGAAAGGCTAACAAAATCCCCCATTGACAAAAACATTTTTCTCATCTCGTGTAATTGTTTGACAAGCAAGGATGGGAGACAAGAAGCAGAAACTTCAGGTGGGCAATTTTGAAACATTTAGAATCGATTTCTTCTTTCTGCTGTAATTCTTTCTCCAGTTACACACACACATATATGAAAAAAAAAAAAATCGAATGTTAGAAGAAGAAGAAGAAGAAGCAATCCCTTGAAAGAAGGAAATAAAAGCATTGGATGAAAAAGTTGTTCCATGTTCCATTCGAAATCATTTGATGATTCACTTAGCAGAATCCAAGGCGTGATCCTAATATCGTTCCAAAGAGCCCATCAATTCGAACAGTCCAATAGATTCTTTGAAGCATCGAACTCCAAAGAACAAAAGAAGAAGAACGAGGAATAGTCCTTGGGTTGTACAAGAACAGAAGAAAGAGGAATAGATTTTTACATGATGGAAAAGTTAGACTAAAAGAAGAAACTTTGAAGGGGAGAAAATTGCAAACTTGTTGAGAAGGCAGAAAATAAATTTATAAGGAATTGGGAGAAAGGGAAAAAGTGAAACGCGATTCCGCGGGAAACCTATAATCGATTTACTATGAGCTCTGACTTTAATAAAAATATGCATATGGATCCACAGTCTTCAGATGATACACCGAAAATTTCTCTTTCTTAACTCCTCAATATACGATATTAAGAGATTCATTGAAAATGATACGTCTTCTGTTATTGATTATTGACGTATATGAATTTTCAGTTATGTACCCACGTATAATTACACTGTGGACATATATTAGTTCATAAAAAAAAAGATATCAGATATGATAAAAAAATATTCAGATACCATAAAAAAATAAATAGTTAAGTTGATGGATTAAATGACATCAGTTAATCCATCAACTTAAAGTGTGGCAAAATAATGTTTCCATAAATATTAATATATAATAATAATAATATATATATATATATATATGTGTGTGTGTGTGTGTGTATATATATATATATATATATTGAATTATTTTACTATCCTTAATTATAATCACATATATCAAAGGCCCTGATGGCCGAGTGGCTGGTGCTCTGGGCTTGATACAAGCCCAAGCTTTCACGGTGGTATGGATGCTTGTTAGTGATTCGGAATCCGCGTTAAATAATAGGTCCTGGTCTAATTACCCTAAAGTGTGCACAAAATGACAGTAGAATGACAACCAAACCTTCCCAATTTTAATTTTAGAATATTATGGAATAGTAGAATATTATATTATCTATTCCATAATATTCTAAATATTACTAATATAGTGGCAGATAATATAATAGTAGAATATTATAGTATCTTTAGCCAGTTTAATCATACGGCCTTGGACCACCATGTGGCTGTTACGCCAGTGAAGAAGAAAAACATAACTGATCTTTAGACTACAATGTCCTGCTTCGAAGTGCAGGAATCCTTAGTGCTTCGGAATCCACGTTAAAATTTTAATACTAGTCTAAAGACTTAAGTTTGCACAAAATGATCCTAGAATGACAGACCTCCCAATTCGAATTTTAATGAATAAGGATATGAGTAATTATAGAATAGTAGAATATTATAGTATCTGCCAGTAGGCAGACCATATGGCCCACAATGGTGCTGTTGCGCCAATGAACAAGAAGAATATTATAGTATTTATAGAATATTATACACAAATTATTGAACATTATTTGCTAATTATATGTTCTCATATGGATACAATTTACATGAATAACATGTGAACTTTTAATAGATTATTTGGCAAGTGAAATAGAACAAAACGAGTTCATATATATGTAACAATTTTATAACATTCTTTTCACCCTCTCAAATCAGGTAAAAGAATTCCGTTTTTTATTACAACGTTCCTGGAAAAAGATACAAAAAAATAGAAGTACAATATACAATTCCAGTTTCTTTTGAAAGGCTAACAAAACCCCATTGACCAAAAAGATTTTCTCATCTCGTGTAATTGTTTGACAACAAGGTTGGGAGACAAGAAACAGAAACTTCAGGTGGGCAATATTGAAACATTCAGAATAGATATCCGCTTACTTCCGTCTACTGTAATTCTTTTTCCAGTAGCAGACACACAGATAAAAAAAAAAATCGAATGTTAGAAGAAGAAGCAATCCCTTGAAAGAAGAAAATGGAAGTATTGGATGAAAAAGTTGTTCTACGTTCCATTCGAAATCACTTGATGATTCACTTAGTAAAATCCAAGATGTGATCCTAATATCGTTCCAAAGAGCCTATCAATTCGAACAGTCCAATAGATTCTTTGAATCATCGAACTCCAAAGAACGAAAAAGAAGACGAGGAATAGTCCTTGGGTTGTAGAAGAACGAGTACTAGATGAAAGAACAGTGAAATAAGGAACTGAAGAAGGAGGAATAAATTTTTTACACGACGGAAACGTTAGAATAAAAGAAGAAACTCGAAGGGGAGGAAATTGCGGTGAGAAGGCAGAAACTAAATTGATAAAGAATTTGGGAGAAAGGGAAAAAGGAAATGCGATTCGCAGCAAATCTATAATCGATTTACTATGCGCTCTGACTTCAATAAAAATATGCATATGGGTCCAAAGACTTCGGATGATGCACCAAAATTTTCCCTTTTTTCACCCCTCGATACGATATTAAGCGAATCATTGGAAATGGTCTTCAGTTATTGATTATTGTCAAATACGAATTTTCAATTATATACCCACGGATATTTGCACTGTAGACTTGTTTGTAGATGTGTACATACTCAAGAGCCAAAACTTTAAGACCACCTGTCAATAACGAGCTGGCCCACCTTTGGCGCGCCACACAGCTTCAACCCGCCTTGGCATGGATTAATACCACCACTTAATACCAGCTAAATACCACTTCCACCTGATCAAGTGCCTTTCACGTCATCCAGGCGAGTTCATTGCAAAATGTAGGGGTGGTCACAATGTTTTGACTCTTGAGTGTATATATATATATATATATATGTATTCCTGAGTAAAAAAAAGATATTACATATAAAAATAATAGATATCGCGAAAAAGATATTATAATAAAAATAAATACAAAGGACAAGGTAGAAACAAATAACGTCAGTTAATTCATCCAGTTATGCCTGGAATCCAATAATGTTTCCAGTAATATATTAATATAATAATAAAAATCTATAAATATACACACACACACACACACACACATATATATATATATATATACATATTCAATATATACAAATAGGATTATTTAGGTTATTTAACATTTAACAAAAAAATTATTTTAAACATATACTAATTTAAATATATATAAATTTACAGATTTAAATTAGCTACCTACGCTGCATTATTATTGCACATACATTATATTACATTGACTTTTTTTAAATATAAACTTACTTTATATCAGGTTAACAAAATTCTATGAAAATGGAAAAAAAGTGAAAAACATGGACAGGAAATTTTGTTCGTCAAGAATTTTACGTTAAATAAAAAAATATTTTTTAGTTGCTTTAATAAATTTTTCAATAAACATTTTTTTAATAATTTTAGTCTCCTTTCACATTTGATTCTATGTGTTAAATCGAAGTTAAACCGTATAGCTGATTTCTTCTTCGTACAAATTGCGATATTTTATATTTTTCAAACATTTAGAAATAATCACTATGATTTTGTAAAATAAAAGATTAAAAATATAGTAACTTTTATAATGAATCTACAACAATTCAATTTTTTTTTTCAAATATTGTGCATTTCTATTTATCCTTAATTATTTTACCAACGACTTTCATTTAGATTTTATTATTTTGTATTAGGGTTCCATTACTTTTCCATTTTAATGTTCATTGACTAATATTTACAAAGGTTTCATGAATTTTCAGCCTGTGTAAATGTTAAAGCAAACTTTTCCCGATCATTTCTCAATTCAAAATGTCTATAGATTAAATAGAAAATAAAAGATTTTTAATTTAGATATGAGAATTTTAATTTTTGTTAAGACACTTGTATTTTAGAACAAATTTCCATTTTTATTCATTTGTAGCTTGAATTTAGAGAAAGAAAAGTAAAGATAAAACTGTGAAAGAGATTATTAAAATTAAATAAAACTATCATAAAATATTTTTTTAGTAAAGATACTTTTTATAAAAACTATCTTAGTAAAGGAATTTATTTTTTACAATTTGTTTTAAACATTAGGAATTTTTTTTATATTTTACAGAAAAGAAAAGTATTTGATTTTTTTTTAAAGTTTTCTTTATTAATTTTTCTTCCAAACTTCAATGATACACTAGGATGTTTTTTATGTGAAACAATATATTTTCAATGTAATTTTTTTTTAGTTTAATCCAATTTATAATTTTTTTTTCTTTTTGATACATTTTAAAGAAAATTTTTTCCTTTTCTTTTTACATGTATTTATTTATTTTTTAAACTAAACTAAATACTTTTTCTTCAAAAAATCTATTTTCCCACTTTGATACATGTTTTTACAATAAAATGTTTGATGTCAGTAATTTTTTCTTCTTTCCAATTTATTTTAAACATTTGTAATACTGGATTTCAACTCAGGTAAATTCCTAATTCCTCCTCCATAAACACGGTCTTTTAGGAATCCCCACAACCTGAAATCACAGGGATTTATGTCGGGTGAACGAGGAGGGCAGGGATCAAGAAAAGCTCTGGATATTACACGTTTCGCATCAAAGTTAGTACGAAGCATTTCTTTGAAGTGACGCCTAATGTGGGGAGTTGCATCATCTTGCAGGAAGACAACTTTGCCATTCCTATAAAACAAAAATAACCTGATGTCGAAGCAGTTCACTGTACTTATGACATGCACTTGTGACAGAGAAATTTTTAGGACCTTAAATTTTTAGGAATGAGAATTTCAAAGAAAATGGCTCGATGATAAACCTTCATGCAATGAAGCTAAGCTATTGCTGCCGTTCTAGTAAAACACTTTTACCAGTAAAGCACGCTCTTTCTTCTGTAAGAGCATGATTAACGATGAAAAGTCATGCAGAATGATTTTCGGGCTCTGAGTGCAAGTCCCTTCATAGATTTGACTAATCTAGAAAAGAAATTTTTGAAAAGGAACCATTTTATTTGAAAAGGAACCATTTAATGTGAACCATTTTATTATTGCAGAGTTCTTTTTCCCATGTCCATGTAACGTAGTTTCATCACACTCCGATAGGCAGTACGGGTTTTTGATAGTTTACTAAAATCTGATGTAGAAAATCTTCAATAAATCATGTTAGTAATTCTTTATTAAAGATTTACTAAAGATTAAGTTACTAATTAGTTATTGAAGAAATATACTAATATTTTACAAATAAAGAGTGCATAAGTACATTCCAGAATAAATAGGGTCACTTTTTAATTATAACCCCCCTGTATTATTTATTATTGCAATTTTAATCGGAATTAATTTGTCTACTTTTTTTCATTCGAAATCTTACTTTTGTACAACGTGTTTTGCTCACAATTTGAATGCGATATATTGAGAAATATATAGATACTTTTAAAAATAATATTATAAATGTGTTAAGCATTTTTTAAATTTAATAATACTAAGGGTTATACTAAAATCTGATGTAAATAATCTTCATTAATTCATGTTAGAAATTCTTTAATATTAGGAAATATACTGGTATTCTAAAAATAGAGAGCGTATAAGTACATTCCAGAATTAATATTTCTAAATAATCACCATTTATTCACTATTTTACTTTACTTTACACCATATCTCATCCCTGCACCCAGTGCTATGTAACCCCTTACCAATTAAATAGCGAGAATGGCTAATAATAATAATAACGAAGGAAAATTTACAATTACAAAATTACATGAGTACCATGATTTATAATACAAAATGAAAAAAAAAAAAACCGGGTAAAACTATGTAACTAACGTAGTTTTATACCGGAAAGCATTGTGAAATGAAAAGTATACAATACAGAAGGAGAAGATAAGAATTTAATTTTGTTTATAACGGCATTAACGAAATTTATCTGATAATCTTAAATTTATTCTTATAAAAATTAAATTAAAGGTCATCAGATAAAATTTTGGTAACGGAAAAAAAATTAACCAAGAATATGCTCGCTAATCAAATTATATTAAAAACTTTCTCTGAGATAACTAGAGAACGTGCTTTATTTATTTTAACCAAATAAATAAACTACACACTTAAAACAAGATGCCGACTTTTAAAAAAAAATTTAAAATTTTAAGTCTTTGAAGCTTTGATCATCGAATATATAAAGGTATTTATAATTCCAAAATCACATACCTTCAAACTGAGTCTGAAAATACATACATGAATAAAGAGCTCTGAAATGCTTGACAAGCACTGAGTTTCCAAGACTTAAAAATGTGCTCTCTTCTTAAATGTTGGAAGAAATAACCTCCATAAATTGAAGAAAGTCTTTTCAAAGTTATGCGTTCGGTGCTTTTCTGGGATGTCGTAAGATATGTTCCTCATAATTTAAGCAAAGTCTTTTGAAAGTTATACGCGTGGTAAAAAGCCTGGATCTCGTTAATGTATTATGCAATGCTAACACCGCCTATTCGTTGTTAAATCAAGCAAATGGGCGTAGGCAACAATCCTGTTTCGAAGGTTAAATTTTATTTCACGAATATGTCCTTTGATGTAAGTTAGCTTGTTAGTAAATAAGGAACATTTTTATTTAATTGCTTGATTTACATGTAATTCTAAGCCATATAAAATGAAAGTAAAATTAATTATCAATTAAAAAGTTTTGGATCAGTAAGAAATTCCATAGATTGAAAACTTTCTAAAATTTTTTACAGTAATTTCAGATTTTCGAGATATCAATAATAAAAATAAAGATTATTTTATATAAGATCTAACAAATAATATAAGCTATTAAGAATATCAATATATATAACAACGAATTTAAAGTTCTGGTTTATTTTAAAACAGTTTAAAATAAATTGAGAACTAAATTTGTCGCTTATATATATATAGGTAAATTTAGTGTTTGAGGTGAATTCAAACATTAATTCGTAATTAAAATAAATTATTAGAACATAACAAAACTCTTTTAAGAATATTTGTTATTTGGGGGTTGAATGGCCGAGTGGCTAGCGCTCTGGCGCTCGATACAGGTTTCGGGTTCGAGTCCCGGCGATGCCAAGGATGTGTGTAATGGTTCGGAATACACTTTAAACCATAGGTCCCGGTCTAATATGATTGTAGAGAGTTGCGGGGGCATTGTAATGAGAAACAAATATACTGCTCAAAACAATAAGTGAATATAATAATTTTGGATATGGACTGCAGATGAGGAAATGTTTTGATGACTGATATATGATATATAGGTGTTGTAAGATATGAAAAAAGTAAAAAAGCATCGAGTAAGGAATAATTAAGTTTGTATTGACGATATATAGGGGCCTGATGGTCGAATGACTGGCGTTCGGTACCACAGGTATCGGGTTCAAATCCCGGCTTTACCCATGGGGTTGTAGTGGTTCGGAATCCACCTTAAACCGTAGGTCCCGGTTCTAATAGGATCGTAGAGCGTTGCGGGGGGGCATTGCTACTCCGCGTCCGTGGCTTATCTTCAAGTTACACGCGCACCCCGGGTAATGCAAACTGAGTAAAAGGAGTTTTTTTAATTCTCCTATTTAAATTCTTACAGGTAAATGTGTCTTGCCTTAAGGCATCCCTGATCAAGCTGTCTAAGTGTTCGCCAGCTGCATTAGACAGAAAAAAAAATGTGTTATTTTTTTTTTTTTTTTTAAATTCTTACAGGTAAATGCGTAATTTTTTAAACATAGACTACTGTAACTGTACTCTGGCAAGATCGCCCTCTGGGGCATTCAGGAGAAATGGTCAGTAGGCCTCGAGACTCTCACCCAAGAGGAACTATCCTGTTGGGAAATGATTAGTTTGTAGTCTCTTATCCGTAGAGGAAATATATTTAAAGCCATCATACGTATAAATTGGCCTACAGACTCTCGTCCTTAGAGGAAATATATTCCGCGCATTTCTCGCGTACCAGAGGAACGGGTTTTCGGCTTAGAAGGTGAATCTTTTACGAAACTATAATCATATGTCTTTTAATGTATTAAATATTGTATGCCTCTAATTGTATGTGTGTGGTGTTTGTGCTTGTGTAAATAAAACTGTGAGTTCTCAAACTTGGGTTTCAAGTCTGAACTCAGCTCTAGTCTCAACCCAACCCCACCCCAGTACAGTACTGGAATTTTTTCAGTTTCATTAATTTGTTTTTCATATTATTTTCAGATATTTTATCGCTAATTTAAATTCATTTTATAAAAAAAAAATGTTTTTTATTTTAATGCATAATATCTTAAAATATTTATAAAATAACGGGAATAAAGTAAATATGTTAAGAATAAAAATGTTTATTAAAATATATTTTATAAATGGTTATTTAAAATTTTAAGAAATAAAATGTGTGCAAAAAATTGATGATATTAATAGGCATTTTAAATAAGATAAAACAATTTACAGTGTCATAGTTTCTTACTTTAATTATTTTTCAAAGAATAAGCAATATTAAAAAAAAAAAAAAAACATATTAATTTTTCCGACTTTACAATACTTATTTTTCTGGTCAGTATTTGTAAAGCAAATAAAATCCTATTTTAAAATAGCAATTATAGTTAATAATGAGTATTTGTACTTGTGGACTTGTAAACATGTATTTTACTATTATAAAAATACATCTTTGTTAATTAATACATATATATATAAGTCTTAAAATTGATATTTTTAATCAAATATATCTCTTTTGATATTGTATAAGGGGCGATCAAAATATCTCAGTTTGAGTGGACGTTGCTACAGCGTACATGCAAATTAGCGTGTCACAGAGGCGAGTATATAAGCACCGACATCGAGGCATGGGTTCTTGTTTGCATTTGTTTATTATTTTGTGGGAAATGCTGAAACGTTAACAATGACGACGTTAGTACCAAATCCGTCCTAACAGGATCAATGTGCTTAATGATTTCAAGGATCCAATTATCACCGTCACATGGGAACGGTACTGCGAAACGCTAGAGAGATTACGACTTACAATTAATGAAAAACGCTGTGATTCTGTTTCATGATAACGCACGTCCCCGTATCGCAAATGTTGTAAGGTAAAAGTCACATTCACTAAAATGTAGAAGATAATCAAGCACTGCCTTACAGTCATGATTTCTCTCCACTTGATTTTCAAGCCTTCGGTCTCTTAAAAAAAAAAGTATTTAAAAGCTCAGCGGTTTCCTGATGGACGTAGAAGTGCAGCAGGCAGTTTCGAACTTCTTCAAGCAGATACGAAAGAGGTATAACCAAACTGGTGAAGCAGTGATGTGATGTCTAAATACACAGCCTAGTGTATTTAGATGGCTGGCATAAAAAATCTGGGCTATACAGCCTTTCAACGGAAAATTTTCGTCGCCCTATATATTTATATCTATTTGGCACTCTGGATATAGGGAAATAAAACAATTTCAAGCAAACTGATTTCAAAATGGGGAACCATTTATGGAAAGATCGATATTCGTTAAAATTCATATATCATTAAAGCAGATCAGTGGAGTGTCTTGGTATAAGTAGCGTGTTGGAGTTTCGAATTCGGAAACGTTCGAAACCAAACAAACAAAGCAGAATTGAAAGCTTTTATGTATATGGTGAAGATCGATATGATACATATATAGTCCGAAAAGACCTTCATGAGAAGGAAGAGTATGTATGAACGTCCAGATGCCACCTTTGGAGATGTCCATTCAAAATTACAACCACTCAGTGTGGTTACAATGTAACAGGCCACCATGGTGCACCTTTGGTGAAGCTGAATCTGCTATAATACATCAAATGGAGAATGAAACATAACTCAAAACTGTCTAGCATTCGAAAACAACGACAAGATTGAGCAGTTATTTTCTCCTGAGGAGCTTTGTATATCTCCTGAGGTGATTTATATTTCTCCTGAGGAGCTTTGTATCTCCTGAGGTGATTTATATTTCTCCTGGGGAGCTTTTGTATCTCCTGAGGTGCTCTGTATTTCTCCGGGGGGTGTTTTGTATATCTTGAGGTGCTTTGTACTTCTTCTGAGGTGTTTTGTATCTCTTGAGGTGAAGTGTATTTCTTCGGAGGTGCTTTGTATGCCAAGAGGTGCTTTGTATTTATCTTGCGTTGCTTTGTTTTTTTGCTTCTAATGATTTTATTTTTTTCGTTTTAAAATTATTGTCCTTTATATTTTAAGAATTTCAAATCAAATCTCTATATCCAGGAAAAAGAATTAATGAAAAAAATTAAAAATTATTAATAAATTTATCTAAGATTTTTATTCAAAAAAGAAATCTGCAAAAATAATTCAAACACTTTTTAAGCCTCAATACTCGGGAGGGGGGAGGGAAAGGGGAGCAGGCAGCTCGAAGAAAATAATTAATGAATTATCTTACTTTTTATCTTTGTATACTCTGCTTTAAATTTCTCCTGAGGTGCTTTGTATTTTTGCTCTAATGATTTTAATTTTTCAGTTTAAAATTTTTTTTGATCCTTTTTATTTTAAGAATTTGAAATCAAATCACTATTTCCAGGAAAAAGAAATAATGACAAAAAAAAAAAAAAAATTTAAAAGATAATAATACATCTATCTAAAATTTTCATTCAAAAAGAAATTTACAAAACTAACTGAAATACTTATTAAACTTTAACACTCGAAGGGGCTCGTCAGTTAAATTCATTTCCCATTCGAAACATATTAGAACATTACAAAATTGAAAATGAAATTTCTAAACGTGGGCCATTACGTTATTAAATTCGAGATCAGGAGAGAAAATGGAGTCTCCGCGAGAATTAATTTGAAGTATTCAGGAGCATGTTCATTCGGAACTTTGAAACACAATTATCTTCGAAACCCTCTTTTATCCAGAGACTTCGGCGGCGCAACTCTGGCGGAGTGTGATCACGTTAAAATGCGACTTGACAAGGATTACCGAGTGACACGGACAGGAACATTCGCGTGAATTCTGGGAATTCTCCTCAGCGGTTATAGTAATATTTTAATTCATTCGATTAGTATTTTCACGGAAGCGTGCAATCTGCTGGCGATTGGATGCATTACGAAACGCTTCCGACTGAACACGTCGGGATTCAGTTCTTTGTCACGGACAGATGAATTACACAGTTGTTAGTAGTTGAAAAGAAGAGGCATTGGAATTGTGAGATATTAAGATGTTAGACATATGAATGTGTGCAATTGTTTCATATTAAATTGATGCTTTGTTACATATTAAATTGATGCTTTGTTACAGTTGGGGGTCTGAATGGCCGAGCGACTAGAGCTCTGACGCTCGGTACCACAGGTTACGGGTTCGAGTCGCGGGAATGCCATGAATGTTCGTAGTAATTCGGAATCTTCTTTAAACAGTAGGTTCCGGTCTAAAATGATAGTAGAGCGTTTCGGAGGTATTGTTATCTCGCATCTGTAGCTTATATTCAAGCTACACGCACCTTCTGGGTAATGGTAAGTGAGTAACTTACGTGCAGCGCTTACCTTAAAGAATCAAGGACAATTGTCTAAGTGTTTGTCAGCTGCATTGGAAAAAAATGTTTCATTTTTTCATAAAAATATTACTGACTGCCCAGTTATCGATTACTGACTGCCCAGTTATCGATATCTACTACACAACACCACACCACACCGCATCACTGTGCCTAGACCTGAGTTGTCCTTTTACAGTTAGGGAATGATGTGGGGGAGAAGGGGCTCTGTGACACTCTACGGTCATATGTGACCAGGATCTATGGCTTAAAGTGGGTTCCGAACCACTACAAACATCCCTGGAACCTCAGAGATTCGAATCCGAAACCTATCGTACCAAGCCGCCAGCCACTTAACCACTACAAAACATCCATGCCACCGCTAGAATTCGAACCTGAAGCCTGTGGTTCCAATGACCAGAGTGCTATCCAATTGGCCATCATGCCACCTGTTATTGGAACACGTCTCAATCAGATATACAAATACAGCGTGAAATAAAGGAAAAAAGCAATTCCGGAGGGGTTTCAACTTCAATAATAATACTTTAATTTTTAATAATTAAAATTTTAAATAACGTAATATGAACAGAAAAATTCTACAAGAACTATTAACCTTTTTTCTATCAAAATTGCTTTACACCGCATATGCCTGACTAGCACCTCGAACTTATAATAGATTCGTCCGTTTCCGTCTTTAAAGCGGATATTTTTCTTTCCAATGAAGAGTTGGTAAAAACAATACTGAAATTTAATCTTAAATCTATGATTGATTTATTTAAAAAAGATATCAAGGATGATTTTTAATTTTGCTTATCTTGGTAGTTAATGTTACATTTTGCTTGCTAAAATATTATAATGTGTCATTAATTTTCATTGTAAAGAAGTTTAAATAAATAGAATTTAGAACTTCTCAAATATTAACAAAATTTCAAATTCACAATCACACTTAACAATTATTCTTTATGTATATAGAACAATAAGTTTAAATAAAAATAATTCAGAACTTCCCAAATATTAACAAAATTTCAAATTCCCAATCAAACTTAACATTTATTCTTTATGTATATAGAACGATAAGTTTAAATAAATATAATTTATAACTTTCCAAACATTAACCAAATTTGAAATTCACTAGTTAAACTTAAAATTTATTCTTTGTGTATATAGAAGCATAATGTAATTTTATCAGTTGAAAATTGGAAATAGATTAAAACCTTCAAAGCGCTGACAACTTTTAAAAATAAATCTGGAGAGTAAGATTACAAGTATAATCAATTAGAAAATAGACATGGAGAAAGCATTATCTTTCACAAAATAGTATGACAGTTAAACCAAATTCTTACAGTAAATATTGTATATTTTGACTTTATCACCATTATTATCATCTTTATTTTACTTTACGGTCTAGACGACAAGATTTATAAAATGCAGAGCGTTTTGCAAATACCATGAAAAGAAAAATACAAAATTTAAGTTCAATATGCTTTAATTCATTAATTTTGAATAAAATTTTTCAAGAGTTCTAAGAAAAAAGAAAGAAATGTACGCTAATCTAAGTTATTTAATGAGGTGAACAAATTACAAACTTAAATAAACAATTAATTTTTAAGCATCGTTTAGCGTTTTGCTCTATATAAAAATATGAGAGATAATAACATCTTAATAACGATTCTAAAAGACTTCTTGATAAAGCATAAAAAAAAACAAGCAATCGATAATTATTTGTACTGGCCTGACTGACAATTGGTTATCGCTCTGGCCTTTGGTACCACAGCCTTCAGATTCGAATCCTGGTGAGGGCATGGATGTTTGTTAATTGTGCGGACACCACAGTTAAACTGTAGTTCCCGGTGTAATTAGCTTAAAGTAGGCAAAAAAATGACCGTAGAGCGACAAACTAAATCAACCCTAATTATTCGCATAGAAATTTTACGTTTACCAAGGTTTTCATAGAGTGTGACTTTGAAATAAATTGAACTAGGGAAAGCGAAAATCTCCATTAATAATATTAAAGATATATACAACAGGGCCACAGCACAATTTTCAACTGTGAAAAAATACTTAATTAAATATGAAATGAAATGAAGAAATAAAAATATTTTACTTTGTACTGTAGTTTCTTGTCGTATTTCGGTGTTCAAGTAAAAAATCCCTCTCCTGTACTTACACCATTAAACTAACAGTAACACACTAAAAAGTAACATAGTAAAACAACACCATTAAATAACGAAATAAAATATGAAAACATTCACGCTATTATTTATTCATTTAGCGACTATAATAATTTCTATAAAAACAGTAACATATTTAGAAAAATTAAAACTATGAGTAATCAGTAGATACATTTTACCAATTTCTCAATTTCAATTAAGTAAAATTTCAGGCAATATCTGCAATGTGGATATATACAAGGCAATAATTTTGTTTGAAAACTTTAAATGTTTTAAAATAAATACCTTAATTAGGCAAAGATTAGTTTTTAATAGTCTATTAAAATATTCTAAATAGTACTTTTAAAAAAGAGGAATATAGATAGATCATAAATGGACGCATACATAATTATTAACCACAGTTTTAGATTTTTAAGTAAACGACAATTCTTCATTAGTAATAATGTTCAGAAAAATCGATGTACTTAATATTTTTAATCGGAATCGACTTTTTATACTCTGTCGTCTAGGACCTACTTGATAAATGAAAAAAAGAAATGTAATAATTAATACAAAGAAGCGAAGATCACTTGAATAAATACTTGATAAAAAAATTATTTTATTGATAATCCTACTTCAAGAATGTTATTTTTAAAAACATTTTTCTAATTTTCTGGAAATATGCCTGCAAAAAATATTTCCATTATTACTTATTTTTAAAAATGTGAAATGCAAAGTAAAAAACAATTCTTTTAAACGAATATTTCAGAATAAAATAAGCATAAGTTAAAAAACAGTCACTGGAACATTGGAATTCTTTTTAAGGAATGGATTTAAAGACCCTAAATTTCGAGTTTGAAAAAAAAATAACATATGAAGTATAAGATAATGGAAATAAATTAGGAAATTGTGTTATTGTTTGAAATTGTTTCCTTTTTTTTTTTTTTGGTCGCAATTATTTCAAATCTTAAAAATCCATGAAAGCTTTAATCAAATGCAAATAAATGAATGCGTTTTTTTTTTACTTGCAGCTTGTACTTCCTCTAAAAAACATTTTTTGAAAATTATTATTAAATTTAATTCATAATGACTGTAAAAAATAAAAATTCATTTTGAAGTAATTACAATTTTTTGTTACATACTTCAATATTCTTTTATAATTTTATAAAATTTAAAGAACTGAGTTTTGTTTTATGTGGCTATTGATTATGTAAAACAATATATTTTAAAATTCAAACTTCAATTAAAGAGAAGCACAAGAAGCAAGTCTTGCCCCGGCCATATAATAAAGGTAAACGATCAAATTATTTTATATTATTTTATTAAATGATTTTCATAATGTTACAAATTATATTTTATGATATTTATTTTCAAGTGATTATTAAATATTTTGCATTTACGGACAATTATATGCAACATATAATTGTATATATGTACAATATAATTGAATATATCATTGTTCTTTCTTTAAATAATTGTGTTAGAATACAAAGATTAATACTATGTGTTACATACGTCTAAGTATTTTTATAATACTAATATATATTAGTATTGCTAATTGTACTAAATTTATACAAAATTAGTATTTTTTATATACTAATGTTATATAATGCTAGTATACTATATTTTCATGCATTGCTACATTCTCCTGATTATTTTTATCCTCTAGAGGATAATTTTTGTATTTTAAGAGATTGTTGTTAAATAGAAGAATAAAAGGTTCCTTAAAATGCCCTTATTTCATTGTCAGAATAAAATTAAAAAAAACATTCAAATAATACAAAACCTTAATCAATGTACCTAATAATTTTACGCTAATGCAGTTAAATCCACCGATAAAAATGTCACTAAAAATAGGCCGAAGCTTAATAAATCCTAAGCAAACTAATTATATTTTTATTTCGTTTTATTTATAGAATGCTAAGGTATTATTGTTTTGATGGAAAACATACACATAGAAATAATATATGTCTTTTGCTGTTGTTTTCAGAATAAATTGAAAAATATTGCATTTAAACGACACATACCTAAACTAATATGACTTATAAGCTTGCCTAAATGAAATAAAATTCATAAAAAAAAAAAAAAGTCAGAAATGTAATAAGCCCTAACCAAACTGAAGCCTAATGTTTTTGATAATAATTTAAAATGTTTTGACAGAGTGATGTAGACAGCACATTAATTTTAAAATCAATTTCATGCACTAATACTGCTCTCGTGAAAAGGTAGGGTACTTTAAAAACATGCATCACGACAAAAATTTACTTAATCCGGATTATGTTATTAATGAAATTCTTTAGTTTTCGATAACGAAATAGTGTAGAAAACTTTAATTAAAGCAGAAAGATTAATCATTTTGAAAAGAGTAAAAAAGTCATACCCTTGTATACCTTTGATAAAATGGCTTAAAACTGCAATAAATTTGCCAGCTTATATAAAATGACGGTGACACAGAATTTAATTTGAGAATAAATTTAGCCGAGAAAGAGAGAGAATTGAAGGCTTTAGTTTGTGCAAGTGTTAGGAAGAAAAATGAATGCGCAGAAAAAAGTTAATTAAGTCAATTGTTTAATTGCTCAGCATGTTATGTGGAGTTTTAAGTGGGTACAGTTAGGGAAGTGAAGTTTGCTCGAATAAACATGTGTTTCTATAAACAGGAATTTCAATTTCTGAAATGGAATTATATTTTCTCAAATGGAAACAAAAACCAAATATATCAAAGAGAAATAAATAAATTAAATTAAATATCTTCATTACAAGACCATATTTATAAATATGTTAATAGTGTCTTCAAACTTTTGTATTTGAGTATTAAGCATTAGTTAATTTACATAAACACTTAAAAGATTAAATAAATTTAATGGTGAATGTTTAATGATTATAAATATCAACTACGTATGTATGTGGAGTTTTAATTGGGGACTTTAAGGAAGTAAAGTTTGCTCAAATAAACATGTATTTCTATGAAAGGAATTTTAATTTCTGAAAAGGAATTTTAATTTCTGAAAAGGAATTAGAGTTTCTCAAATGAAAATTTAAAAAAATATATAAGATAAATAAATGATTTAATTAAAATATCTTCACAACAGGACTACGTTTATAAGAAGTATTTTCAAACTTCTACTTTTAAGTTTAGAAGTATGAATCATTAATTGATTTACAGAAAACACAGAAAAGATTAAATAAATTTAATGACAAATTTTTGATGATTATAAATAACAACTACGTATGTATGTGGAGTTTTAAGTGGAGACAGTTAGAGAAGTGAAGTTTGTTCAAATAAACTTTCATTTTTTCAATCAGGAATTTTAATTTTTAAAATGGAATTAGAGTTTCTCGAATGAAATGAAAATAAAACAAAATATATCAAAAGAGAAATAAATAAGTTAAATGAAATATTTTCATAACAACACTGCATTTATAAATAACTTAGTATTATTTCAAAACTATTGTATTTAATTGTAGAAGTATTAAGCAATAGATTTATAGAAACACTGAAAAGATTTACTAAATTTAATGATTATAAATATCAACTAGATAAAAGTAGAAACATGTAATATTTTCACATAAAATATCTAAATCCTTCTTGAAATGATTCTAAATATCCTTTTTTTATCCCTTCTTTTGAAATAAAAAAAAATCGATATTTGATAATAAAGATCTTAAAATTTTGTCGTGTGTGTTTGGTTTTCTTGTTCTTTTGTGATGTTTAATTATTTTCATTACCACTGCTCAGCCATCGCTATTCTCTCTCATATCATTGATTGTACTTGTGCCTCTGTGGGACAGTTGTTAATTGAGAGAGAAAGATTGCTTTTTGATTTATTAATGCGACACGGTCTTTGGACCTAGTTTAATTGCCTAAACCAGAGGGATAAGCAACAGCAAAAATCATTTTCATAAGGATTATGCAAGTTATCCGAGAATTACTGGATATATTACTGAGTTGAATTTTTAAAATTAGAAGAAAATGAAATAAATTAATGACACAAATATTTTTAAAAAGAAAAAAAATTATAATCTATTATGAATTTTAATTTATCAAGTGAGTTTTAAATGTTATTTATTGGTTTTATTTGTTATTTTAATGGTTTATTATGCTATCCTTTAACATATTTTATGAGTTAGTTCTTCAACTGAATTAATAATGCTAAATGACGGGTAAAAATACTTTCATAAACACAACTGATATGGGCCTGATGGCTTAGTGATGGGGCCTCAAGTTTAGGGTTCAAGTTCCAGCGGTACCATGTATGTTTGTAATGGTTTAGAACCTAATTTTAACCATAGGCCCTGGTCTAATATGACTGCTGGGCGTAAAGCTGACAACCCTACCCCGTACAAAGAAACCATCTCCTGTCTCGAAATCTGTCAGTAGGCCGACGGCCTTGGCCCACCATACGGCTGTTGCGCCAGTGAAGAAAAAAATATAACTGATCATTAGACGACAATTTGACTAAATTGAAACAATATTCTGCTTACATTTTGAAAGCCAGACATATTTATAAGCATATGCAATTTTTTTCTTCCCAATTCGTGCGGCCTTATAACCAATTGGCTAGCACTCTGGCCTTTGGTACCACATGCTTGGATGTTTGTGAGTGGTTCGGAATCCCCGTAAAGCTGTAGGTCCCGGTGTAATTAGCCCAAAATATTCAGAAAAAGTTCAAAGACAACCCAAACCAAACCTCGCATTTTGTGTTATTATTCGAGACATTATCTCATTTTTCTACTAAATCTATTTTCTTTTTATAAGCTACGAACAACAAGGTAAGAATCAGATTCGTATCCCTCCGGGCGGCTGTGACAATGAAAAAGAAGAATATTATAGTGATTATAAAATAATATACTTAAACTATAGAAAATTATTTGCTGATTATAAATTCTAATATTGATAACATTTACAGGAATAAAATGCGAATTTTGTGAATAGATTATTTGGCAAAAATAATACCATAAAACAAGTTCAAATAAATGTAAAATTTTTAAACATTCGTTTTCTCCCTGTCAAATCAGATAAAAGAATTCTGTTCTTTATTACAAAGTCCCAGAATACAGATACAAAAAATACAAACTACAATTCCTTCAGTTTCTTTTGAAAGGCTAACAAAACCCCATTGACAAAAAACATTTTCTCATCTCGTGTAATTGTTTGACAACAAGGTTGGGAGACAAGAAACAGAAATTTCAGGTGGGCAATATTGAAACATTTAGAATCGATTTCTTCCGTCTACCGTAATTCTTTCTCCAGTTACAGACACAGACAAGGAAAAACCAATCGAATGTTAGAAGAAGAAGCAATCCCTTGAAAGAAGGAAATAAAAGAATTGGTTGAAAAAGTTGTTCTATGTTCCATTCAAAATGACTTGCTGATTCATTTAGTAGAATCCAAGACGTGATCCCAATATCGTTCCAAAGAGTCTGTCAATTCGAACAGTCCAATAGATTCTTTGAAGCATCGAACTCAAAGAACGAAAAAGAAGAACGAGGAATAGTCCTTGGGTTGTACAAGAAAAAAAGAGTATGAGATGAAAGAACAGTGCAATAAGGAACTAGAAGAGGAGGAATAGATTTTTTACAAGACTTGAGAAGTTAAAATAAAAGAAGAAACTTTGAAAGGGGAGAAAATTGCAAACTTGGTGAGAAGGCAGAAACTAAATTGATAAAGAATTGGGGAGAAAGGGAAAAAAGTGAAATGCGATTCGCGGCAAACCTATAATCGATTTACTATCCGCTCCGACTTTAATAAAAATATGCATTTGGATCCAGTCTTTAGATGATACACCGAAATTTTCCTTTTTCCCTCGACACGATATTAAGCGATTCATTGAAAAGGGATACTTCATTCGTTATTGATTATTGTCAAATATGAATTTTCAGTTATGTACCCAAGGAAATTTGCACTTTAGACATCTATCTCTCTCTCTCTCTATATATCTATATATATATATATATGTGTTATTTAATAAAACATGATATCAAATATAATAAAAAATATTCAGATATCATAAAAAAAAACACTAAAAAAAGATAGAAACAGATGACATGAATTAATCCATCAACTTAAATCTTCCAATCAATAAAGCCTCCAGAAATATAAATGTAATAATTATAAATATAATAATAAATATCCATAAATATTCATGTATATATATATATACACTCAAGAGCCAAAACATTATGACCACCCCTAAATTTTTGCAATGAACTCGCCTGGATGACGTGGAAGGCACGTGATCAGGTGGAAGTGGTATTTAACTGCTACTGGAGAGTCTGAAGAATCATTCTTTCACTTACTTCTGTGTGTGATGGGAAGGGCTGCGGATCTAAGCGACTTTGATGGAGGGCAGATTGTAATGGCTCGAAGGCTCGGAACAAGTATTTCCGAAACTGCACGACTCGTGGGTTGTTCGCGATCTACAGTTGTTAGTACTTATGCAAAGTAGATGAATGACGGTGAAACCAGCATTAGACGACATGGTGTTGGACGTCCACACGCTATCAAAGAAAAAGGTCGTCGGAGACTGTCTCGCATGGTGAAGCAAAACCGGAGCCAGACAGTGGCTCAGCTGACAGCCCAATACAATGCAGGGCCAAGTAGAATAGTATCCGGAGCACACTGTTCAGCGGACACTGATGGACATGGGGCTACGCAGCAAACATCTCACTTGTGTGCCTTTGCTGACAAAGCGTCATCGCCAACTGCGCGTGCGCTGGGCCGGGAACATCGTGACTGGTCCATGGATCAGTGGGAGAGAGTTGCCTGGTCAGATGAATCACGAGTTTATCATTCATTACGCCGATGGCCATGCCAGGATACGCCGTTTCAGGCAAGCATTTGCTCCCTCAATGTGCATTAGGTCATACACAGGTCGGTGTTGGCGGTATTATGCTATGGGAGACATTCTCTTGGGCGTCTCTGGGACCCGTGGTTGTGGTAGAGCAGGCCAGGAATGCTACAGGGTATCTCAACATCATTGCGGACCAGTTGCACCCTTACATGGCCTCTATTTTTCCAGCTCGAAATGGAATGTTCCAACAGGGACAACGCCCCTTGTCACAAGGCTAAAATTGTGTTGGAGTGGTTCCAGGAACATGATGCTGAATTCAGTTCTGTCCTGGCGGCCTAACTCACCGGATCGCAATCCGATAGAACACATTTGGGATGTCCTGGGACGGCAGCTCAGAGTTCAAAGACCACCAATTCGGAATATCTCGGATTTGCGTGACCGTTGCTTAAAAATCTGGTACAATCTGTCTCCGGCCATCTACCAAGGACTTATGGCATCCATGCCAAGGCGGGTTGAAGCTGTGTTGAGCGCCAAAGGTGGGCCAACTCGTCATTGACAAGTGGTCATAATGTTTTAGCTCTTGAGTGTATATTCACTATAGTTACTAAAAGGTAATACAAATAGGATTATGTAGGTTATATAACATTTAACGAGAAAAAAACATATACTAATTTAAATACATATAAACTTACAGATTTAAATATATTTAAATTAGCTACCTACATTGATTATTATTGCGCCTACATCATATTACATTGATTTTTTTTTAAACATAAACTTACTTTATTTCAGGGGAATTTTTTTATGAAAATGGAAAAATAAGTGAAAAACTTCGTGATGAAATTTCTCTCAACTCTATTTTTGTTCTTGAAGAATTTTACGCTAAAGAAAAAAATATTTATTTAGTTGCTTGAATAAATTTTTCAATAATTTTTTTTTAATAATTTTTATCTCCTTTCATATTTAATTCTATGTGTTAAATCGAAGTTAAACCGAATTGCCAACTTGTTCGTACAAATCGTACTATTTTTATGTTTTTAAACATTTAGAAATAATCACTATGATTTCGTAAAACAAAATATTAAAAATTTTGTAACTTTTATAATGAATTCAACAATTTAATTAATTTTTTTTTTATTTTGAAATATTGTGCATTTATATTTATCCTTAATTATTTTACTAACCACTTTCATTTAGATTTTATTATTTTATTATTCTGTTTTAGGCTCCATTATATTTTAATTTTCATGATCATTGACTATGATCATTGATTAATAATAACATTGACTTTTATGAATTTTTAACTTGTGTAAGTATTAAAGCAAAATTGTCACGATCACTTCTTAATTCAAAATGTCTAGATAAAATAGAAAAATAAAAGCTTATTACTTTAGTTATGTTCATTTTAATTTTTGCCAAGACACATGCATTAAACCTTTTCATTTTTATCCATTTGTAGTGGGAATTTACATAAAGAAAATGTAATAATAAAATTAGAAAGGTAATATTAAAAATAAATAAAACTATAATAAAATTATTTTTTTTTAGTAAAAAGATACATTCTACAAAAATTATTTTAGTAAAGGAATTTATTTTTACAATTTGTTTTTTAAACATTAGGAATTTTTTTATATTTTACAGAAAAGAAAAGTATTTCATTTTTTTTTAAAGTTTTCTTTATTAATTTTTCTTCCAAACTTCAAGGATACACTAGGATGTTTTTATGTGAAACAATATATTTTCAATGCAATTTTTTTAGTTTAATCCAATTTATAATTTTTTTCTCAATTTGATACATTTTAGAAATTTTTTCCTTTTCTTTTTACGTATTTATTTATTTTTTAACTAAATTAAATACTTTTTTTTTTCACTTTGATACATGTTTTTACAATAAAATGTTTGATGATTAATTTTCTTCTTTCAATTTATTTTAAACATTAGAAATTGTTTTTCAACTTTTATGTTTCAAAGAATAGTATAGGGTGGTTATAATTAAAGTAACCCTATTCAGAAAATTATATAGAAACCGTTCTGCCTATGAGATTTTGAGGACCGTTCTAGACCATGGGAAAAAAAATTTCTGCAATAAAAATAGTTCAAATTTTGGCCACCTGAAGGAATTGTGGTGCCCAAAGAAGAACAAAAATTCTGTCTGAAGTATTAAAATTTATTCAAATACAGAATGTACTACATTGGCATAAATTACGTGTTGAAAGTGCATTATAGTATGTTCAATAGTAGAGTGAAGAAATTCTCGAGGAATTTCAGCAACATGGTGTGTAATGCTGGATTTCAACTCAGGTAATCATTTGGGAATTCTCACAACCAAAAAACACAGGATTTAAGTCGGGTGAACAAGGAGGTCAGGGATCCGGAAAAGCTCTGGATATTACACGTTTCTCACCAAATTTAGTATGAAGCAGTTATTTTACGTGGCGCCTAATGTGGGAGTTTATCCATCTTGCATGAAGACAACTTTGCCATTCCTGTAAAGGAAGATTTACTTGCAGTAGAAGACGTTCACTGTACCATGCACTCGTGACAGAGCACTTTTATGGACTTGGAGGAATGAGAATTTCAAAGAAAATGTCCGAGGATAAACCTTCAAGCAATGAAGCTAAGCTATTGCTGTCGTTCTAATAAAGCATTTTTACCAGTAAGAGCACGGTCTTTCTTCTCTAAGAGCATGATGAAAGATGACAAAGTCCGCAGAATGATTTTGGGCTCAGAGTGCAAGTCCCTTCATAGGTTTGACTAATTTTGAAAAGGAATTTTTGAAAAGTACCATCTGGTGGTCAAGATGTGAACTATTTTTTATTGCAGAGTTCTTTTTTCCCATGCCCATGTAACGTAGTTTCATCACATCCCGATCGGCAGTACAGATTCTTGATAGTTTACTAAAATCTGATGTAGACAGTCTTCAATAACTCATGTTAGTAATTCTTTATAAAAGAATTACTAATGATTAAGTTACTACTACTAAGAAGTTACTGAAGAGTAAGTTGATAATTAATTATTGAAGAAATATACTAATATTCTACAAATAAAGAGTGTATAAGTATATTCAAGAAATATTTCTAAACAATTACCACATATTCACTATTTTGCTTTATTTTACCTCACATCTCATCCCTATACCCAGGGCTACGTAACACCTTACCAGTTACATAATGAGAATGGAAAATAGTAATAATAATGAAGGAAATTTTACAATTACAGAATTACATGATTACCATGTGTTATAACACAAAATAAAAATACTCTATAACACTATAATATTGTTGTTGTTTCTTATCCCACTTGGTAGATATCTAGACCAAGCCCACGAATCCGTACGGACTCATGATTGAAGGGGAAGGAAGCAGCTTCTGTTTTAAATGGAGCACCCGTAGGTAGAAGTCTGACTTTTGCTCCGTGATGCTCTTACAGTCATATGAGACCGGGACCTACGGCTTAAAGTGGATTCCGAACCACTAAAAACATCCATGGCATCGCCGGGACTCGAACCCAAAACCTGTGGTACCGAGCGACAGAGCTCTAGCCACTCGACCATTCAGGCTCACACACACTATAATATAATAACATAATCATAAGTGAAATGAAAAGTATACAATACAGAAGGAGAAAAAATAATTTAATTTTGTTTATAATCTCATTATCGAAATACACCTGATAATCTTGAATTTATTCTTATACAAGATTAAATTAAAGATCATCAGATAAATTTATGAAACCAAACAAAAATTAACGAAGAATATGTTACGGGAATTTAATGACATTAAAAACTATTTCTGAGATAACTAGAGAACGTGATTTAATTATGTTAATCAAATAAATAAAGTATACACTTAAGCAAGATCATGTCCCTATTTTTGAAATAAATAAAAATTTAAATTCTTTGAAGCTTTGATCATTAACATATAAAGGTATTTATAATTCCAAATTCACATACCTTCATACCGAGTCTGCAAATACATAAATAAATAAAGAACCATGAAATGCTTAGCTAAGCATTGAGTTTCCAAGACTTAAAAATGTGCTCTCTTCTTAAATGTTGGAAGAAATATCCTCCATAAATTGAAGAAAGTCTTTTCAAAGTTGTGCGTTCGATGCTTTTCTAGGATGTAGTAAGAGATGTTCCTCATAATTTAGGCAAACTCTTTTGAAAGTTATACGAGTTGTAAAAGCCCGTATCTCTTTAATGTAGTATGCAATGTTAACACCGCCTGTTCGTTGTTAAATCAAGCAAATGGGCGTAGGCAACAATTCTGTTTCTAAAGTTAAACATTTTCTTTTTTACGAATATGTCATTTATGTAAATGAGGTTGTTAGCAAATCAGGAAAAATTTATTTAATTGCTGACTTTACATGTAATTCTAAGCCGTATAACAAGAAAGGAAAACTAATTTAAGTATCAATTAAGAAGTTTTGGATCTGTAAGAAATTAAATAAACTGAAAATTTTCTGTGATTTGTTTTTTGTAATTATTTTCAGATTTTGACAGACATCAATAATAAAAATAAAAATATTTTATACAAGACGTAACAAATAATATAAATGATTAAGAATATAGATACCTAATGTTGCCTGATGGCTAATTGGCTAACGCTCTGGCCTTTGGAGCTACAAGTTCGAATCCTGCTAGTGGCATGGATGGTTGTGAGGGGTTCAGAATCCACGTTAAAAGTGTAGGTCCCGGCCTAATTAACCTAAAATGTGCAAAAAATTATCGTAGAGAGACAAACCAAACTAATACATTTTAAAATTCTGATTTAATTTAAAATAGTTTAAAATACATTCAGCACCAAATGGGTGGCTTAGATATGGGTTAATTTATCATGTGAGGTGAATATATACGATTTTAAAATATTAATTAGTAATTATATTAAATTATTAGAATATAACAAAACGCTTATAAAATTTTTGTTAAAATTTATAAAAAAATTTGATAACACTGAATAATAATAATACTAATAGGGTTTTACTAAAATCAGATGTAAACAATCTTCAATAACTCATATTAGTAATTCTTTAATATTAGAAAATATACTAATATTCTACAAATAAAGAGTGTATAAGTACATTTCAGAATAAATATTTCTAAACAATCACCCCTTATTCACTATTTTACTCTTTTTTTTACCTCATATCTCATCCCTGTAACCAAGTCTATTTAACCCCTTACCAGTAAAATGGTGAGAATGGAAAATAATAATGATAATAATAATAATAATAATGAAAGAAAACTTACAATTACAGAATTACAAGAGTACCATGAATTATAATACCAAATAAAAATACGCTATTGTACTGTATAACTGACATAAGCATAAGTTATATGAAAAGTATACAATACAGAAGGAGAAGATAATAATTTAATTTTGTTTATAATCTCATTATAGAAATACACCTGATAACCTTGAATTTATTCTTATACAAAAATTAAATTAATGATCATCAGATAAATTTCGGTAACCGAAAAAAATAGCCAAGAATTATGTTACGGTAACTGGATTACATTAAAAACTATTTATGAGATAACTAGAGAACGTGCTTTAACTATTTTAACCAAATAAATAAACTACACACTTAAGCAGGATCACGTCAATTTTGAAAAAATAAGAATTTTAATTCGTTCAAGCTTTGGCTATTGAATATATAAAAGTATTTATAATTTCAAAATCACATACCTTCAAATCGAGTCTGAAAACACATAAATAAATAAAGATCAATGATTGCTTACTAAGCACTGAGTTTCCAAAGACTTAAAAATGTGCTCTCTTCTTAAATGCTGGAAGAAATATCCTCCATAAATTGAAGAAAGTCTTTTGAAAGTTGTGCGTTCGGTGCTTTTCTGGGATGTTGTAAGAAATGTTCCTCATAATTTAAGCAAACTCTTTTCAAAGTTATACGCGTGTAAAAGCCCGAATCTCGTTAATGTATTATGCAATGCTAACACCGCTTGTTCGTTGTTAAATCAAGCAAATGGGCGTAGGCAACAATCCTGTTTCTAAGGTTAAACACTTTTTTTTTTTTCTTTCGAATATGTCATTTGATGTAAGTTGTGCTGTTAGTAAATAAGGAAAAATTTATTTAATTGCTGACTTTACATGTAATTCTAAGACGTATAACAAAAGTAAAACTAATTAAATCATCAATTTAATAGTTTTGAATCAGTAAAATATTCAATAAATTAAAAACTTTCTGTATTTTTTTTTTCAATTGTTTTCAGATTTTCCAGATATCAATAATAAAAATAAAAATTATTTTATATAAGACGTAATAAATAATATAAATTATTAATATTATCAATACCTTTATCAAGCGGTCTGATGACCAATTGTCTAACATTCTGCCATTTTATAATCTTCAGGTTCTATTCCTGGCAGTGGCATGGTTGTTTGTGAGTGGTTTGGAATCCACATTAAGCTGTAGGTTCCGGTCTTATTAGCATAAAGTGTGCAGAAAAATGACCGTAGAGCTCCAAACCAAACCAAAATGATCTAGATTCGAGCACACCCCAAAATACAGTTGATCTGGAACAACAGTTGATGAATGTTTGGCAAATTATATCATATGATTGGTGATTATTCTTAAGAAGATTTATATCTGTAAAGTTGAGGGATATAAGTATATCTAAATATAGGGGAGATTTCACTAATTACTAATTTAAACATTGTATAATTGCTAACGGAGCTTGATGGCCGGGTGATTAACGCTCTGGTGCTTGGTTCCACAGATTCTGAGTTCGAGCCCTGCGATGCCATGGATGTTTGTAGTATTTCGAGATCCACTTTAGACCGTAGGTTCCCGGTCTAACATGACAGCAGGGCGGACAGCCTTACCCCATAAAAAAAGAAAACATCTCATGTTTTTGAATCTGCCAACAGGCATACGACCTTGGCCCACCATGAGGCTGTTGCACCTCTGAAGAAGAAGACGAATCGCTAGCAATTGACATGTCTTAAGTAGTTAAATTTTTAACGATCACATGATTTATTTATGTTTGTATATTAGTGCTTTCTGTATAATGCTTAATTTTTATTGTAAATTAGAGTAATTTTATAAAGAGACGAATATTTTTTAAAAATTTAATGTTAAATATATAAAGAAGAATTGTTTAATTAAATATCCCTGCATTAAAAATTGTAAAAGTGAGTTTTATGTTAATATTTCAGAGATAATCTTGCATTTAAAGATTAAATAATAAAAGATAAAAAAAAATAATAATTACTACCATGAACTTGTATGGTGGTAATTATTATTTACTAGAGAGAATCCTGCGTTATTTTATTTAAAAAAACATTTTTGTATTATATGTACTTTTGACTGAAAAGAAATCTACTTGTTTACATTAGGTATAAAGTTGAGGAAAAATGCGTTATTTCAATAATTATTTTAATTAAATATTCAATAACATGTTATTTAACACTTCTTTAGGAATTGTTTTCAGAGAAAATTCCTCATATTTCAATTAAATCGCTTTAAGCTATTCTTAGTTTAAAAATATCAACCAGGATCCGGGAAAATTAATTCAAATTACTGAAAGGATAATTCAAAAATCTGATTTAGAAAAAAAAAATATTCTCGTAGCATTATCTTTACTGTGCTATTTTTATGATATAAAAATTTTCGAAATGTATATTTTCAAGTACTATTTGTTTACCAAGTACTTAGCATAAAAAAAAATAGTAGTAGTATATTCTTGATCAAACAATTCATATAAAAATATCAAATAGATTTAACATAAAAATGAAAGAAATCAAGACATATGAATTAAACTACAAATTTTTGTAATTTCGAAAAATTTGTGATAAAAAATTAATCTTGATTTAAATTGTAGTGGAATATTGAAAATAATTTTAATTCTTGAAAATAAATATTTACACAAAGTTTCTGTTTGAAATTCTTAGAAGGACTTTTATTCCTATTGTAGTTAAATATTTTATCCTACATGATGTAATGTTTATCCAAATTCAAGAATTGCTTTTCAATTACATGAATTGATTTTCTTCTGAATAAATGTTACTGCCAAAGGAATAACATTAAGTTTAGATTTAAATTTAACAAACATTATTCTAATGTAAGTCTTAAAAATTCGATAAAATAAAGATTAGGAATAATTTTATTCCTTAAATTGATGATGTGCAAAAATATATAAAAAAAAAAATATTAAATACAAAATAAAATCTAACATAAAATTTGAAATCAGTATTGCCAAAGTATGTATTTCAGAAAATTTTGAATTTTTTTGTTCCCTGTACTATTGCTATGACTTTCTAATAAAAAAAAATGGCGAAGTTTTAGTTATCTTATAAATTGGCGATTCTTTAGAGACTTTACAGATATCGTTATTTCTTGGTTTAAAAGATTTCGAGAATATTTGAAAGCACTAAAAAGAACATATTTTCTTGAAAAAAAGTTTGTAAAATAAAATTGCATTCCAAACTATATAGAAAATCTCGTTCGAAAACTTATACATTTTTAATCTTATTTGAGATTTCTTTTTGTTTTTAAATTAATTAAATTTCGAAGCCGTATAGCTGGGATATCATTTCTTTTAAATTCCATTTGCTTTCGTAACGTTATTTCTTTAAGTCTTACTTACCGGCCTTGCCTCTGATTTCATTTTTTTTTTTGTTTGTCTGATAAAAATTCCTAAAGGAAATCTCTTTATGTTGTTATTTAAAGCCATTGTTTCAAATACAACAAAAGCAAAAAGATGCTTTTTCTTTTCCTTTTAGTTTTTCTTTCTTTGTTTTACTCTTAACAAGATTGAATTCAAAGGTGCATTCAACAGTGTATACTAAGTTCGAATAAAAAAGAATCTCTCAAAGATTCCTTTTTAAAATCAGTTTTTAATAGTGTCTTAAATTTGATTCACATAATATATTTTTTATACGAGGAAAAAATATCTTAATCTAAATATTTTTAAGTGACTTTTATCTTATGACCTCCAAACACTATTCAAATTGAAACTTTTAATTTGGTACTCGAATGTTCTTTTACAAGAAGTCCAAAAATTTGATCTAAATAAAATTTTAATTATGATTTAATAAATGATTTCAAATGCCGGCTATTTTATTTACGAAATAAAAAAAAAAATCAGGCTCGTTTTGAGTTTATGTATAGTATTGTTATGATACTAATGTTATGTAACTTTTAGTATTGTTATATATACTGTATGTTATAATAGTAATATTAGAATACTATATTTACATGTATTGCAAAATTTTTTTTTTAAATTATTGTTATTTTTGAATAACAATAATTTCAAAAATGTATTATTTTTCTTTTTAATGTTTATACTATTTTTGTATTTTTAAGATATTACTGTTAAATAGAAGAATAAGAGGGTTCCTTAAAAATATCCTTATTTCATTGTAAGAATAAAATAAAAAAACCAATGAAATGATATATATATTAATTCAGAAACCTAATATATTTATACTTATATAGTTAAATCTACCAACAAAAAATTTCTTTAAAAAATACAATGAAATGTAATAAATCTCGAACAGACTAATTATATTATGGATTTCCTCTTATTTATTGAATGCTAAGACAATATTGTCTTGATGCAAAACATGCACATAGAAATAATATATATCTTTTGTGATTGGTGTCAGACTAAATTGAAAAATATTGCATTTAAATGACACATACCGCAACTAACATAACATATAAATTCGCCTAATTGAAATAAAATTCATAAAAGGAAAAATTATAATTTGGATATTCTAATTATATTTTGGAATTCGTTATATCTATAGAATTCTAAGCCATTATTGTTTTGATGGAAAATATACACATGGAAATGATATATGTTTGTTTTGTTGTTGTCAAATTAAATTGAAAAATACCAGATTTAAAGGACACATACCTAAAGTAAATTGATTTATAAGTTTCTTTAAATGAAATAAGATTTATAAAAGAAGTACAAAGTAAGAAATGTAATAAGCCCTATCATAATGCTTTTTGATAATAATTTAAAATGTTTTGACAGAATGATGTCGACAGCACATTAATTTTAAAATCAATTTCATGCACTAATATTGCTCGTGAAAAGGTAGGGTACTTTAAAAAAACATGCAAGTCATGTTGGCGACAAAAAATATACTTAATCCGGATTATGTTATTAATGAAATTCTTTAGTTTTCGATAACGAAATAGTGTAGAAACTTTAATTAAAGCAGAAAGATTAATCATTTTGGAAAAGAGTAAAAAAAAAAAAAAATTCGTACCCTTGTATACCTTTGATAAAAGGACTTAAAACTGTAATAAATTTGCCAGCTTATATAAAATGACGGTGACACAGAATTTAATTTGAGAATAAATTAAGCCGAGAAAGAGAGAACAGTGAAGGCTTTAGTTTGTGTTGAGAAGTGGTAGGAAGAAAAATGATTGAACTGAAAAGTTAATTAAGTCAATTGTTTTATAGCTAAGCATGTGTGTGGAGTTTTAAGTGGGGTCAGTTAGGGAAGTGAAGTTTGCTGAAATAAACATGCACTTCTACAAACAGGAATTTCAATTTCTGAAATGGAATTATAGTTTCTCAAATGAAAATAAAGCAAGATATACCAAAGAAAAATAAATAAATGAAATTAAACATATTCACAACAAGAATTGTATTTATAAATAACTTAAAAATGTTAAAAAACTTCCGTATTTAAGTTTTGAAGTGTTAAGCATTAGATGGTTTACACAAATACTGGAAAGATTAACTAAATTCAGTGGCAAATGCTTAATTATTATAAATATCAAGTAGATAAAAGTAGAACCATGCACTAATTTTTTATAATATCTAAATCCATGGATTTTTCAAACATGAATTTTAATTTCTGAAATGGAATAAAAGAGTTGACAAAAATGAAATGAAAATAAAAAAAAATATATATCAAAGAGAAATAAATTAATTAAATGAACTATTTTCAGAACAAGACTAAATTAATAAATAACTTTAAAGTATTTTTAAAACTACTGTATTTAAATTTAGAAGTATTAAGCGTTAATTGATTTACCGAAACACTGAAAATATTAACTAAATTTAATGGTAAATGTTTTATAATTATAATTATCAACTAGATAAAAGTAGAAATATGCAATATTTTTATATAAACATCTAAATCCTTCTAAAATATTTCTAAATCTCTCTTTGTTACTCTTAACAATTAAAGCATCGTTAAAATAAGAACACATTACTTTTTACTAATTTTTTTCAATTGGGGTTTGATGATTTAATTTTGTATAAAAATACTTCTTCTAGAACAGCAGGTTACTGTTATTCTCTTGAAGATTATTTTTGTATTTTAAGATATTACTGGTAAATAGGAGAATAAAGAAGTTCCTTAAATTTCCTTATTTTGTAATAATTATAGAATATTATAGTATCTGCCAGTATGTAGACTGCCTTGGCCCACCATAGGGATGTTGCGCCAATGAAGAAGAAGAAGAAAATATAGTAATTATAGAATATTATACAAAAAATATATAAAATTATTTGCTAATTATAAATTCTCCTATTGATAACATTTACATGAAGAACATATGGATTTTGTAAATAGCTTATGTGGCAAGAAAAATAGAATAAAACCAGTTCAAATAAATGTAACAATTTTTAAACATTCGTTGTTACCCTGTCTAATCAGGTAAAAGAATTATATGCTTTATTACAACATTGCAGAAAACAACGTTACAAAAATCTAAACTACAATCCCATTTTCTTTTGAAAGGCTAACAAAACCCCATTGACAAGAAACATTTTCTCATCTCGTAATTGTTTGACAACAATTTTGGGAGACAAGAAAAAAAAAACTTCAGGTGGGCAATATTGAAACATTTAGGATCGATTTCTTCCGTCTACTGTAATTCTTTTCCAGTTACAGACACACAGATAAAAAAAAAAAAAATCGAATGTTAGAAGAATAAGAAGAAGCCATCCCTTGAAAGAAGGAAATGAAAGCATTGGATGAAAAAGTTGTTCTATGTTCCATTCGAAATCACTTGATGATTCACTTAGTAGAAGCCAAGGAATGATCCTAATATCGTTCTAAAGATCCCATCAATTCGAACAGTTCAATAGATACTTTGAAGCATCGAACTCCAAAGAACGAAAAAGAAGAACGAGGAATAGTTCTTGGGTTGTACAAAAATGAGTACGAGATGAAAGAACAGTGAAATAAGTGAAGGAGGAATAGATTTTTTACACGACGGGGAAAAGTTAGAATAAAAGAAGAAACTTCTGAAGGGAAGAAAATTGGCAAACTTGGTGAGAAGGCAGAAACTAAATTTATAAAGAATTGGGGGAGAAAGGGAAAAAGTGAAATGCGATTCGCGGCAAACCTATAATCGATTTACGATGCGCTCCGACTTTAATAAAAATATGCATATGGATCCAAAGTCTTCAGATACATACCGAAAGTTTCCCTTTTTCCCCTTCGATACGATATTAAGCGATTCATTGAAAATGGATACGTTTTACGTCATTGATTATTGTCATATACGAAGTTTCAGTATTAGTTATTGTTAGTTCAGATAGATATTTCTCGGTAGAAAATATAGAAATTGTATATTGTAGAATTATATTTAGTATATATATAATAATAATAATAATATATATAAATTTGTTATACAGTTTATTTATTCACTATAAATACTATAATGCAATACATATAAGATCATTTAGGTTAGATAACATTTAAAGAGAAAAAAACATGAAATATATTCCGTCTATTTTAAACAAATAGAATTTCATGCATTTCTTGATTTTCGATTGATATACAAAGTATACATTTTAGTATGCCAATTTATAATATTGGACAAATAATATATTGTTGTTATCGCAAAAAAATATTACATACGTGATAAATATTTCCATAAATTCATTAATTAATATTCATTAATTTTTTTTGTGAATTCTTCACCAAACAAGTGAAAAAGTACTGATAACATACACAACGAAAAATAAATTTTGTAATGATTTGGTTTGTCGATCTTCGGTCATTTTAAGCATACTTTCGGTAATAACATTTGTACCAATGAAGAACAAGAATACTATGGTAATTATGGAATATTAAACAAAATTAATAGAACATTATTTGCTAATTATATGCTGGAGTTTTGATAACATTTACATCCATAACATACAAATTGTTTAACAGATTATTCGGCAAGAAAAATTGTATAAAATGACTTTAAATAAATGGGACAACTATTTTTAGACATTCTTTTTCCCTCTGTCAATTCAGGTAAAAGAATTCCGTTCCTTATTACAAAGTTCTAGAAAATAGATACAAAATATAAACTACAATCCCACTTTCTTTTGAAAGACTAACAAAACCCCATTGACAAAAACATTTTCTCATCTCGTGTGATTGTTTGACAGCAAGGATGGGAGACGAGAAACAGAAACTTCAGGTGGGCAGTATTGAAAACATTTAGTATCGATTTCTTCGTCTACTGCAATTCCTATCTCCAGTTGCAGACACAGAGATAGAAAAAAATCGAATGTTAGAAGAAGAAGCAACTCCCTTGAAAGAAGGAAATAAAATCATTGGAAGAAAAGTTGTTCTATGTTCCATTCGAAATCACTTGATGATTCACTTAGTGGAATCAAGGCGTGATCCTAATATCGTTCCAAAGAGCCCATCAATTCGAACAGTCCAATAGGTTCTTTGAAGCATCGAACTCCAAAGAACGAAAAAAAGAAGAACGAGGAACAGTCCTTGGGTTGCACAAGAACGAGTATGTGATGAAAGAAAAGTGAAATAAGGATCTAGAAGAGGAGGAATAGATTTTTTACACAGAAAAATTAGAATAAAAGAAGGAATTTGAAGGGGAGAAAATTGCAAACTTGGTAAGAAGGCAGAAACTAAATTTATAAAGAATTGGGGAGAAAGGGAAAAAGTGAAATGCGATTCGCGGCAGATCTACAATCGATTTACTATGCTCTCCTGACTTTAGTAAAAATATGCATATGTATCCAAAGTCTTCAGATGATACACCAAAATTTTTCCTTTTGACCCTCCTTGATAAGATATTAAGCGATTCATTGAAAATGGATACGGCTTCTTGTTATTGATTATTGATGTATCCGAATTTTCGATTATATACCCATGGATATTTGCAATGGAGACACATATATATTACTTTATAAAAAAAGATATCAGATATCATAAAAAAATAAATACAAAGAACAAGTTAGAAACAATTGACATGAGTTAATCCATCCAGTTAAGTAGGGCAATCCAATTACACTTCTATAAATAATAATGTAATAATATATATTAAATATATGCATATATATATATATGATATTTATCATTATATTTTATTATATATATATATATATATATATATATATATGTTGTGATGATTTACTAATTGATTTTCTACTACTGTATTATATATAAAAAACACATTACTAAATTACGTTTAAAAACACTTCTCATAAATATTTTTTTGAATTAAAGTGCATAAAAATGTACTGAAATAGAGAATACTACATAATCCAATGAAAGTGTCATAATATTTTATATAATTGCAGATTTAAAATATATTTAAATTAGCTATCTACATTGAATGTTTTAATTCTCCAAATACAGTATATTTCATTGACTTTTTTTTTAAAGATAAATTTACTTTTATTCGGGTAAGCAAAAATATTAAGAAAATGGAAAAAAAAAGTGAAACACCGAGATGAAATTTCTTTCAACTCACATTCTGCTCATCAAGAATTTTTATTAGTCGCTTTAATAGTTTTTCAACGATATTTTTCTAATAATTTTATTCTTTCTTCTTTTTATTTTTATTCTTTCTTCTTTCTTGATTCTATGTATTAAATCGAAGTTAAACCGTATTGCTAACTTCTTGTTCGTACAAATAGTGCTATTTTATATTTTTCAAACATTTAGAAATAATCACTATCATGTTAAATAAAGGATAAAAATATTGTAACTTTTATATTGAATTTAGAACAATTCAATTTATTTCTTTTTTATTTTCAAATATTATATACTTCTATTTATCCATTATTATTTTGCAAACCACTTTAATTTACATATTATTATTCTGTATTTGGGCCCATTATATTTTAATTTTAATAATCATTGACTAATATTTGCAAACGTTTTATGAATTTTCAACCTGTATAAATGTTAAAGCAAACTTTTTCACGATCTCTTCTCAATTAAAAATGTCTAGATGAAATACAAAATAAAAGCATATTAGTTTAGATATGAGCATTTTAATTTTTGTAAGAACACTTGCATTTTAGAAAACTTTTCCATTTTTATCCATTTTCTAATGTGAGTTTAGATAAAAAAGTAAAAATAAAATATGAATGATATTTTTAAAAATAAATAAAAGTATAATAAAATAATTTTTTTAGTAAAGATACATTTTATAAAAAATTATTTTAGTAAAAAAGGAATTTATTTTTATAAATTCTCTTAATATTAGAATTTTTTATATTTTTATATTTTAAAGAAAAGAAGTATTTGATTTTTTGAAAATTTCTTTTGTTTATTTTTCTTACAAACTTCAATGATATAGTAGGATATTTTTAAGTTAAACAATATATTCTCAATGTAATTTTTTTTATTTTAAGGCAATTTATATTTTTTTCTCAATTTGATACACTTTAGAAATTTTTCGTTTTTCTTTTTATATTTTTTTCTTTCTATTTTTTTTTTTAACTAATCTAAGTCTTTTTTTCAAGATATACTATTTTTTCCCAATTTGATACAAGTTTTTGCAATAAAATGTTTCATGAATATTTTTCCACGTACATATTTATTTTAAACATTAGAAATTGTCTTAAAACTTTTTTTATTTCAAAGAATAATATTATTTCTTATTGCAGTTTTTATTGAAGTTCATTTAAGAAATTTTTCTGGTCGATTCAACTTTTCGGATAGGGAAGAAAGTGCTTCACAGCCTTTGCGCGAGGCAGAATTTAACTCCAATTGATTCAATTCTTCGGATAGTTAGGATTCGATACTGGCAGTTGATTTTAATACATACTAAAAAATTTCATATTGGAGTTCAACTCTTCGACAGGGAAAACGTTATTCATTGTGATTAAAAATTTCTAACAATAAATCATTTATAAAAATGACATATATTTAAAATAGAATTTTAAGGATATCAAAATGCGCTTTTTAATTAATTTAGTCCAGTGTATAAAATTCGAAAATTTAATCTTCTGCAGAGGAAAAAAAAAATTAGGGAAATTGTTGGACACAAAATGTAACATTACTTTTGGTAGGTCTTATGATATACACTCAAGCGCCAAAACATTATGACCACCTGTCAATAACGAGTTGGCCCACCTTTGGCGAGCAACAAAACTTCAACCCGCCTTGGCATGAAACCCACAAGTCCTTGGTAGATGGCCGAAGACAGATTGTACCAGATGTTTAAGCAATGGTCACGCAAACCCGAGATATGGCTAATTGGTGGTCTTTGAACTCTGAGCTGCCGTCCCAGGACATCCCAAATGTGTTCTATCGGATTGAGATCCAGTGAGTTAGGCGACCAGGACATTAACTGGAATTCAGCATCATGTTCCTGGAACCCCTCCAACACAATTTTAGCCTTGTGACAAGGGGCGTTGTCCTCCTGTTGGAACATTCCATTTCCAGCTGGAAAAACAGAGGCCATGTAAGGGTGCAACTGGTCCGCAATGATGTTCAGACACCCTGTAGCATTCATGGTCTGCTCTACCACAAACACGGGTCCCAAAGACGCCCAACAGAACGTCCCCAAAGCATAATACGGCCATCTCCGGCCTATGTATGACCTACTGTACATTGAGTGAGCAACTGTTCGCCTGGAAGACGGCGAATCCTGACACGGCCATCGGCGTGATGAATGACAAACCGTGATTCATCTGACCAGGCAACTCTCTCCCGCTGATCCATGGACCAGTCACGATGTTTCCCGGGACCAGCGCAGGCGCAGTTGGCGATGACGCTTGGTCAGCAAAGGCACGAGTGGGAACGTTTGCTGCATAGCCCCAGATCCAACAGTGTCCGCTGAACACTGTCTCCGATACTATTGTACTTGGACCTGCATTGTATTGGGCTGTCAGCTGGGCCACTGTCTGGCTCCGGTTTTTGCTTCACCATGCGAGACAGTCTCCGACGACCTTTTTCTTTGATAGCGTGTGGACGTCCAACACCATGTCGTCTACTGCTGGTTTCACCGTCATTCATCCACTTTGCGTAAGTACTAACAACTGTAGATCGCGAACAATCCACGAGTCGTGCAGTTTCGAAAATACTTGTTCCGAGCCTTCGAGCCATTACAATCTGCCCTCTATCAAAGTTGCTTTGATTCGCAGCCTTTCTCAAGAATGAATGATTCTTCAGTTAAATACCACTTCCACCTGATCACGTGCCTTCCACGTCATCTAGGCGAGTTCATTGCAAAATGTAGGGGTGGTCATAATGTTATGACTCTTGAGTGTATATATTCTGTGTAACAATTAAAATTCATATTTTTGGTTGTACGGTACTCATGTACACAGCTTGAGCATGTTATAGAATTAAAGAATGTTAAATTTAATGGTTAAAATTAGTCATTAATTTATATCAGCATTAAAGGTTAACCCCTTTACAGAAAAATAACAATTTTTCTCATCTTTATTAGGGAATATTCTACAAATTTTAAATTAATAAATGAATATTTATTTTTAAAATATGCTTTTTCAAAAATGATTATAGAGTTATTGGCCCCCGATATGGTTGAATTGTAGCAAATTTAGTGTTACCCAGGTTGCATTACTGAAGACGGCATATCTGCTGCATCAATCTCACTAAAGGAAAGTGAATACCTTCTGGATCATTCAATTAAGATTGCTTTTAAATTTTATGTATCGTATTTAAATTTTATATTAAAGGAAATCCGGAAAATACTGAGCAGGCAGTTCCATAAGTTTTTAGGTAGTAAACCGTTGATGTCTACAGTTTTTCAAAATAGTGATTGTAGGTTATGCTTCCAGAAGAATCGTACCCTGAACCTCTTACATGCCAGTTAGTGTTCATAACGACCTAGTCCAGTGGCTAGGGATTAGCGACTACCGTGATTAATCTTAATAATGAATTGTAATCAAAGAGATATTGAAACAACCTGAAATAACCTTCTTGTAATTTCCTTTTAAAATGGTTGTATTCTAGCTGTTTAATCATATATATGAAGTTGAAAAGTCATAATTATGAATTGAATTCAACTAGTGTATGCTTATACATTGGTATTAGAAATATTGACAATCTTAAGGTGCTCTATATAAAAATAAAGACATTTGAAATAAATTAAGGTTAATGTATTATTCAAACCAAACAAACTGATGTGTTATTGGTATAATAATTTCAAATTTTTGTTAAAATGCAAATACTGATTAAATGTATTTTCAAATAAATTAATTGTTTAGTAAAATGTGGGAAAATAGTTAAATGAACGACTTTTAAATAGATTTAATGGAAAAAAACCCATTTTTTTAATGAAAACCTATAATTTTTTTCTTCCTAGATATATATAAAAAAAAAATAAATAAATAAAAATAATTAAAAAAATTTCAGTTTAACAGGCTTATAAGTCCTTTTCAATATCATACCATTATTTACAATATTAAATTCAAGATATGAATTTAATTTTGTTTTGTTTATAAAGGCATTATCGAAATTTTTCTGATAATCATAAATTTATTCCTATACAATGTAAAATTGAAGTAATCTTGACTTTATTCTTATACAAGATTAAAAGTAATCTTAAATTTAAACAAGATTAAATTAAAGTAATTTTGAATTAATTCTTATACAAGATTAAATTAAAGATCATCAGATAAATTTCATAAACCGAAAAATTTAACGTTAATTCAATTATATCAAAAACTATTTCTGAAATAACTATAGATCATGCTTTAATTATTTTAACCAAATAAATAAGGTACGCACTTAAGAAAGATGTCGACTTTAAAGAAAATATTTCTTTCAAGCTTTTGACCATAGAATAAATAAAAATATTTATAATTCCAAAATCACATATCTTCATACTTAGTCTGAACTTAAATAAATAAATAAAGAACTATGAAATACCTAGTAAGCACTGAGTTTCCAAGACTTAAAAATACTCTTTTCTTAAATGTTGGAAGAAATATCCTTCATAAATTGAAGAAAGTCTTTTTTTGAAAGTTGTACGTTCGGTGCTTTTCTAGGATGTTGTAAGAGATGTTCCTCATAATTTAAGCAAAGTCTTTTCAAAGTTATACGCGTGGAAAAGCCCGAATCTCGTTAATGTATTATGCAATGCTAACACCGCCTGTTCGTTGTTAAATCAAGCAAATGGGCGTAGGCAACAATCCTGTTTCTAAGGTTAAACATTCTTTTTCGAATATGTCATTTGATGTAAATTAGGTTGTTAGTAAATAAGGAAAATTTTATTTAATTGCTGACTTTACATGTAATTCTAAGCCGTAAAACTAATTTAAGCATCAATTAAAAAGTTTTGGATCAGTAAGAAATTCAATAAATCGGATATTTTCTGTAATTTTTTTCAATTATTTCAGATTTTCAGATATCAATAATAAAAAATAAAATTATTTTATATAAAACGTAACAAATAATATAAGTTATTAAAAATATCAATATTTTTAGAATTCTGATTTAGTTTAAAATACATTCATCATCAAATTGGTTGTTTATATTTGAATTAATTTAGTATTTGAAGTGAGTACATACGATGTTAAAATGTTAATTAGTGATTAGATTAAATTATTAAGAATATAGCAAACCTGTAAGAATTTTTGTTAATTTAAAAAAATCCTTCTATTTAAATTCTTTAAAGTTAAATGTGTAAGATTTTTAAACATAGAGTACTGTAACCGTGTTTCCTCCTTCGCATTGGCAAGTGCGCTCTCTGTGGCGTTCGGGAGAAACGGTCAGTAGGCCTTTAGAATTTCACCCGAGAGGCAGTACTGAGCAACCTGCTCGGCCGCTGAGAAATGTTTTGTTTATAATATCTCCTCCCGAGATGAAGTATATTTCGCGCACCCCGCACATACCTGATTATCGGGTTTTCGGTTTAGAATTGGAATCCTTCCACGAATCTATAATTACATGTATTTAAATGTGTTATATATTGTATGCCTCTAATTGTTTGCGTGTGGTGTTTATGCGTATGTAAATAAAGCTTTGAATTCTCAAACATGTACCTCAAGTGTTTCAACCCAAATTTTGAGTGTACAACCTGCACACTAAAGTACTGGAATTTTTTCAATTTCAAATTTTTTTCATATTATTTTCAAATATTTTATCGTTAATTTATAACTTCATTTTTTACTTTATTTTAATGCATAATGCCTCAAAAAAATAATAAAATAACGGAGATGAATATGTTAAAAACAAAAACGTTTATCAAAACATCTTTATAAAAGAGTATTTAAACTTTCGCAAAAAAATGTGTGCAAAATGCGAAAATTGGTGATATAAAAAAGGCATATTCAATAAGATAAATTATTTACAGCTTCGCTTATTATTTTACAATAAAAAAACAATATTAAAAAAATACATTAATTTTTTTCGATTTTTTCAACACTTATTTTTCGTGTAAGTGCGTTTTATAATGCAAATAAAATTTTATTTTAAAATAGTATTTATTAAAGTTTAATTATTATTCTATTGTAAAATTATATGCCTGTTAATTAATATTTATATGCCTTTTAAAATTGATGCTTTTAATCCAATGTATCGCTTTTGATTTTGTATAAAGGGCGATCAAAAAGTTTTCGTTCAAGGATGGGGGACGTATGGCTGCAGCATATATGCAAATGCTTATGTCACCGATTTATCAATTATAAGGTTTCGAGGTTCGGCATTCGTCTATTTCTGAAGTGTTTGTGGAAAATGCTAAAGCATTAACCATGGCGTTGTTAGTAAAAATGCGTCCAAACAGGACCAGCGTAATTATTGATTTCAAAGATCCAAGTGTGTCCGTCTCTGAGGAACACTGGAGAGATTACGACGTGCTATTAAGCTAAACTCTCAGGTAAATTGTAATGATTCTGCTTCATGATAGCGTTCCTCCCATATCGCAAATGCTGTAATGGAGAAGTTTCACTAAAAAGTGGGAGACATTCGAGCATCCTCCTTTCAGTCCTGATCTCTCCCCATTCGATTTTCAAGCTTTCGGTCCCTTAAAAGAATTCTTGAAAGGTCGACGGTTTCTGTCAGATGTAAAAGTGCAGCAGACAGTTTCGAACTTCTTTCGAGCAGCAGAAAGAGGAGTTTTACTAAAGGAATATATTCAACCAGGTGAACCATGAAAATGATTGCTTAAATACGCCATTTTGCACGAATGGTATATCTAATTCTAGACTTTCTAACGGAAACTTTTTGATCGCCTTTTATATTAATATCTTTTTGAATTTAGCACTCAGGCTATAGCGAAATGGAATACTTTCAAACCAACTAATTTCAAAATATGGAGCCATTCATGTAATTATCTATTGATATTAAAATTGTATACCATTAAAACGGAGAAGTGGAAAGTCTTGTGTAAGTAGCTTGTTGGAGTTTCGAAAATGGAAATGTTCGAAACCAAACAAACAAACAGAATCAAAATTTTCCATGCATATGATGAAGATGGGTATGATACACACATATATAGGCTGAAAAGTTCTTCATGAGAAGGAAGAGTAAGTATGAACTCCCAGACGCTACCTTTTGAGATGCCTGTTCAAAATTGCGATGACACAGTGGGGTTAACAATGTAGCAGTACCTTTTACATAAATGGTACATCCATCTTTGATGAAGCTGAGTCTGCTATAAAACATCAAATGAAGAATGATACTTAAATCAAAAGCATCTAGCATTGGAAAACAACGACAAGATTGAGCAGATATTTTCTTTATTTTTCTTTATTTTTTTTTATTACGGGCCCCAGAGATGCTTTGTATCTCCTGATAGACTTTGTAGCTCAAAGGCAGGTACTTTGTATCTCCTGATGTGTTTTGTATATCTTGAGGTGCTTTGTATGTCTCCTAAGGTGCTTTGTATTTTAGCTTCTAATGAATTTAATTTTTCAGTTTAAAATTTTTGTCCTTTTTATTTTACGAATTTCAAATCAAATCACTATTTCCAGGTAAAAGAAATGACGTAAAGATTTAGAAAGATAATAATAAATATGTCTAAAATTTTCATTCAAAAAAAAGAAGCTTACAAAAATAACTGAAATACTTATTAAACCTCAATACTCAGATTGGACCCATCAGTTAAATTCGTTTCCATTTGAAACATATTAGAGCATTATCTTCTTATTATTTCTGTTCATATTCAGCTCTGTGACGCTCAACCGTGATATGAGACTGGGACTTAAGGCTTAAAGGGGATTCCGAACCACTAACAAACATCCATGTAACAGTCGTACCTGAAACACAAGATAAGGCCAGATCTCTAGCCACAATTGGCCAACAGGCCGCCTTTCATGAAACATAGGAGTAGTTATGAACTTTCAGATGCCACCTTTGGAGATGTCCATTGGAAATTGTGACGACACAGTAAGGCAGTAGGGTTACAATGTAACCCACCATTGCACACATTTGATGAAGCTGAATCTGCTATAATACATCAAATGGAGAATGAAACATAAATCAAAAGTGTCTATTATTCGAAACAACGACAACATTGAGCAGATATTTTCTCCTGAGGTGCTTTGCATCTGGCCAATAGGCTAATAGGCCAATTCTGCTTTGTATTTCTCCTGATATGATTTATCTCCTGAAGTGCTTTGTATTTCTCCTGATGTGCTTTGTAATTTTTGCTTCCGATTATATTAATTTTTCAATTTAAAATTGAATTCAGAATTTCAAATTAAATCACTATTTCCAGGAAAATGAATTAACGAACAAAATTTTAAAAAAATATAAAAAAAATGTATCTACAATTTTCATTCAAAAAGAAATTTACAAAAATAACTGAAATACTTATTAAAACCTTTACACTCGAAGGGGCCCGTCAGTTAAATTCATTTCCCATTCGAAACATATTAGGCATTACAAAATTGAAAATGAAATTTCTAAAAGCGGGTCATTACGTTATTAAATTCGAGATCAGGAGAGAAAATTGTGTCTCCGTGAGAATTAATTTGGAAATATTCGGGAACACGTCCATTCAGAACTTCGAAACACAATTATCTTCGAAACCCTCTTTTATTCACAGACTTCGACCTGGCGCAACTCTGGCGGAGAGTGATCACGTTAAAATGTGACTTGACAAGGATTACCGAGTGACACGGACGGGAATTCGCGTGAATTCTGGGAATTCTCCTCAGCGGTTATAGCAATATTTTAATTCATTCGATTAGTATTTTCACGGAAGCGTGCAATCTGCTGGCAGAGTGAATGCATTACGAGACGCTTCCGACTGAACACGTTGGGATTCAGTTCTTGTCACGGACAGATGAATTACACAGCTGTTAGCAGTTGAGGAGAAGCCTTGGAAATAGTGAGATATTAAGATGTAAGACATATAAATGTGTAGAATTGTTTCATATTCGATTGAAGTTTCGTTATGCTATAAATGATGTGAAAAACACATAATCCAATTTTGCATGATATTTCTACATAAATACTACTGTGCCCAAAAAGTAAAGACCAATTATTTTATTTTTTCAAGAACTCTTTATTTATTCTTCCAAATTTATTTCATCGCCTTCAAAGTAATCCCCTTCGGACACAATGCACTTATTCCAATGTTTTTGTTAAAAAATAATATTTTTTTGTTCAATCTGATGAATGTTTTTCGAATCCTCATTGCGCGCTAAAAATCATCGGCATGGACGGCCTTCAGAGAGCGTGGCGATTCACGTTGAATCTCTTCAATCCAGTCGAAACGGTCGGTGTCCCCGGAGTGGTCTTTTGAGTTTAGGGAATAGCCAGAAGTCGCGTTGTGAATGCGGGGGTTGGGGAACGATATGGGTTTCATTTTTGGCGAAAAAGTCATGAAAATCAATGCAGTGGGAGCTGGCGCATTTAGTGTTTTCGATACCAATCGAGATTTGTCGTGTTTGAGGCCCAAAATGGAATTAACCGATCCTTTTGAAATTTCAACATCAGCAGCAAGGTCTCTAAATGTAAATTGTTATTTTGCATTACCAAATGTTTAAATTTTGGACGTAATCTTCGTCAGTTGAGGTTGATGGTCGAGCAGAGGCATCTTCGTCTTCAACGCGTTCTCTGCCTTCTTCGAACTGTTTATACTACTTTTAAACATTTCTTTCCGATATAGGAATGCTCACCGAATGCCTTCTGGAGCATTCTATACGTTCCGACAAACAACATGTAACGCAAGTTCTTCGCTCAATTAATTCAGACATTTCAAAAATCACGGAATCAGTTTTAGCTTCTCACAAAGTCAAGCGTATCTCAAACACCAAATAATACATTGACGTGCAATTTCACACCGATGTCAAGAACAGTGCCAGCAATCTTAAAAAAAAAAAAAAATTTAAATTCCATAAGGCCAGAGAGTTTTAAATTGAAAATTGGTCTTACTTTTTGGACACAGTAGTAATGCTGTGTTTATCCAAATTCATGCAATTGCTTTTTCAATTATATGAATTGCTTTTCTTCTTACAAATGCTGCTGTAAAAGGAACAGCATTAAGTTTAGATTTAAATTAAAAAGAAATATTCTATGGTAAATCTTAAAAATTCGATAAAATAAAGATTTGGGAATTTTATTCCTCAAATTGATCATGCGCAAAAAAAAAAAAAAAATATAAAATAGTATTACATAAAATAAAATTAAACATAAAATTCGAAATCAATGTAAGTTTTCCCAAAAAGTTGAATTTTTTGTTCACTGTGCTACTGCTCTGACTTTGCCATAAAAAAAATGGCGAAGTTTTAGTTATCTTCCAAGAAAATAAATTGGTGATCCTTCAGAGACTTTACAGATATCGTTATTTCTTGGTTTAAAAGATTTCGCCAAAATCTGAACCACTAAAAAGAACATATTTTCTTGGAAAACAAGTTTGAGAAATAAAATTGCATTCCAAACTATATAGAATATCTCGTTTGAAAACTTATACATTTCTAATCTTATTTGAGATTTTTTTGTTTTTAAATTAATTAAATTTCGAAGCCGAATAGCTAGGATATCATTTCTTTTAAATTCCATTTGCTTTCGTAACGTTATTTCTCAAGGCTTACTTGCCGGCCTTGCCTCTAATTTCATTTTTTTTTTTTGTTCGTCTGGTAAAAATTCCTAAAGGATATCTTACATTCTTTATGTTGTTATTTAAAGACATTGTTTCAAATACAACAAAAGCAAAAAGATGCTTTCCTTTTTACCTTTAGATTTAACTCTTTTTTCTCTCTTTGTTTTACTCTTAACAAGATTGAATTCAAAGGTACATTCAACAGTGTTTACTAAGTTCGAATAAAAAGAATCTTTCAAACATTTCTTTTTAAAATCAGTTTTTAATAGTATCTTAACTTTTCTGCACATAATATATTTATTTATACAGAAAATAAATTTATTAATCTAATTATTTTTAAGTAACTCGTATCTTATGAGCTCTAAACTTTTTCAAATTTTTAATCTCATACTTGAATTTTATTTACCGAATGGTCTAAAATTCGATCTTCATAAATTTTTAATTATGAGTTAATAAATGATTTCAAACGTCGACTATTTCATTTACGAAATAAAAAATTCAGGCTCGATTTGAGTGTGTGTATAGTATTGTATAGAATTGTTATGATACTAATATTATAAATCATTAGTATTGTTGTATATACTGTATGTTATAATAGTAATATTATAATACTAAATTTTCATTAATTTCAAAATTGTTTTAAATTATTGTCATTTTTGTTAATAACAATAATCTGAGAAATGAACTATTGTCCTTTTTAATGTGTATACTTCCTACTATTTTTGTATTTTTAAGAAAAATATAGATAGAAGAATAGAATTAAAATAGAAGCATAAAACGATTCCTTAAAATCTCCTTATTTCATTGTCAGAATAAAATTAAAAAAGCAACAATGAAAGGATACATACATTAATTGATGTACCTAATATATTTATACCTATGCAGTTAAATCCACCAATAAAAATGTCTTTAAAAATATTACGAAATGTAATAAATCTTAAACAGACTAATTATATTGTGGATTTAATCTTATTTATTGAATGCTAAGATATTAATGTCTTAATGAAAAACATACACAAAAAAATAATATATGCCTTTTGTTGTTGTTGCCAGACTAAATTATAAAATATTACATTTAAACGACACATACCCAAAGTAATATAATTTATAAATTTGCCTAGCTGAAATATAATTCATAAAAGGAAATAATATTATTATTTGGATATCCTAATTATATTTTGGAACTTGTTTTGTTTATAGAATGCTAATGAATTATTTGTTTTAATGGATAATATACACATAAAAATAATATAAGTTTTTTGCAGTTGTTGGCGTCAGACTAAATTGAAAAATATTGAATTTAAACTACATTTACCTAAACTTATACAATTATTATATTTTAATAAGTTTGTTAAAATATAATTAATTTATGAATTTTATAAGTTATCAATTCATAAATTAATCATATTTTAATTTTGCCTAAATGAAATAAAATTAATAATAGGAAATAATATTATTATTTGGATATTCTAATTATATTTTGGAATTTGTTTTATTTATAAAATGTTTAATCAATATTGTTTTAATGGAAAATATACACATAGAAATAATACATGCTTTTTGTTGTTGCATTTGACTTGTTGTCAAATTAAATTGAAAAAATACTACATTTAAACGACACATAACTAAAGAAATATGACTTATAAATTTGCCTAAATGAAATAAGATTCATAAAAGAAGAAAAAGGCAGAAATGTAAGAAGCCCTAGCATAATGTCTTTCATAATATTTTAAAATGTTTTGACAGAGTGATGTAGACAGCACATTAATTTTAAAATCAATTTCATGCACTAATACTGCTCGTGAAAAGGTACGGGTACTTTTAAAAAACATGCAAGTCATGTTGGCGACAAAAAAAAATATACTTAATCCGGATTATGTTATTAATGAAATTCTTTAGTTTTCGATAACGAAATGGTGTAGAAACTTTAATTAAAGCAGAAAGATTAATCATTTTGGAAAAGAGTAAAAAAAAAAAAATTCATACCCTTGTACACCTTTGATAAAATGCCTTCAAACTGTAATAAATTTGCCAGCTTATATAAAATGACGGTGACACAGAATTTAATTTGAGAATAAATTAAGCCGAGAAAGAGAGAGCATTGAAGGCTTCAGTTTGTGTAAGTGTTAAGAAGAAAAATGAATGCACTGAAAAGTTAATTAAGTCAATTGTTTTAGAGCTAAGCATGTTATGTGGAGTTTTAAGTGGGGAAGTGAAGTTCGCTCAAATAAACATGCATTTCTTCAAACAGGAATTTCAATTTCTGAAATGGAATTAGAGTTTCTCAAATGAAAATTAAACCAAATATATCACAGAGAAATAATTAAATGAAATTAAATATCTTCTTAGAAAGACTAAATTAATAAATAACTTAAGATTATTTTAAAACTACAGTATTTAACTTTAGTAGAAGTAAGCATTAATTGATTTACAGAAACACTGAAAATATTAACTAAATTTAATAGCAAATGTTTAATGATTATAGATATCAACTACGTATGTATGTGAAGTTTTAATTGGGACTATTAAGGAAGTGAATTTTGCTGAAATAAACGTGCAATTTTTCAAACCAGAATTTCAATTTTTGAATTACATTTGCCAGCTTTTATATATTACTGCAAAAATATTACTAAATCTCATTTTTTCCCTCCATTTTGAAATGAATAAATTGATATTTGACAGTAAATCACTTAAAATTTTGTCGTTTTTTTTTTTTTGGTTCTATTATAATATTTAATTATTTTAATTGTTACTGCTCAGCCATCGATTAACTCTTATATCATTGATCGTATTGGGGCACTGACAATTTGTGAAAATTGAAACAATATCTTGCTTACATTCTAAAAGACAGACATATTTACAAGCATATGGGCTTTTCCTTCCCAATTCCAATAAAAAGTTATAAATGAGACTACAGTAAGAATACGAGTAATTATAGAATAGTAGTATGTTATAATATCTGCCAATAAACAGACGGCCTTGGCCCAATATGGAGCTGAATTGAACAAGAAAACCAATAAAGCCAAGGAAGAAGAAAAACATAACTGATCTTTAGACAACAATTTGAGAAAGCACTACCTTGCTTACATTCTAAAAGCCAAACATATGTGCTTTTTCCTACCCAATTCGAATTATAAAAGTTATAAATGAGACTACAGTAAGAATACGAGTAATTATAGATTAGTACAATATTATAGTATCTGCTAGTATGAAGACGGAGCTGTTGTGCACCATGGAGCTGTTGTGCCAATGAAGAAAAAGGAGAATATTATAGTAATTATATAATATTATACACAAGTTACAGAACATTATTTGCTAATTATATGTTCGCATATTGATAACATTTATATGAAGGACATTCGAATTTTGTGAATAAATTTCTTGACAAAAAAAAGTAGAATAAAACGAGTTCAAATAAATGTAACAATTTTAAACATTCGTTTTCTCCCTGTCAAATCAGGTAAAAGAACTCCGTTCTTTATTACAAAGTTCCTGAAAACAGCTACAAAAATACAGACTATAATTCCAGTCTCTTTTGAAAGGCTAACAAAACCCCATTGACAAAAAAAAAAACATTTTCTCATCTCGAGTAATTGTTTGACAGCAAGGTTGGGAAACAAGAAACAGAAACTTCAGGTGGGCAATATTGAAACATTTAGAATCGATTTCTTCCGTCTACGGTAATTCTTTCTCCAGTTACAAGACACACAGACAGATAAAAAAAAATCGAATGTTAGAAGTAGAAGAAGAAGCAATCCCTTGAAAGAGGAAAATAAAAGCATTGGATGAAAAGTTGTTCTATGTTCCATTCGAAATCACTCGATGATTCACTTAGTAGAATCCAAGGCGTGATCCTAATATCGTTCCAAAGACCCCATCAATTCGAACAGTCGCATAGATTCTTTGAAGCATCGAACTCTAAAGAACGAAAAAAGAAGAACGAGGAATAGTTCTTGGGTTGTATAAGAACGAGTATGAGATGAAAGAACAGTGAAATAAGGAACTAGAGGAGGAGAAATGGATTTTTACACCACGGAAAAGTTAGAATGAAAGAAGAAACTTTGAAAGGGAGAAAATTGCAAACTTGGTGAGAAGGCGGAAACTAAATTTATAAAGAATTGGGGAGAAAGGGAAAAAGTGAAATGCGATTCGCGGCAAACCTATAATCGATTTACTATGTGCTCTGACTTCAATAAAAATATGCATATGGACCCAAAGTCTTCAGATGATACACCGAAATCTTTCCTTTTTTCCCTCTCGATACGATATTAAGCGATTCATTGAAAATGGATGCGTCTTATGTTATAGATTATTGTCATATAAGAATTTTCAATTACGTACCCACGGATATTTGCACTGTAGACATATATATATATATATTTTGTTTCATAAATAAAGATATCAGATATTATAAAAAATAATTAGATATAATAATGAATAAAAATAAAAATAAAAACATGATAGAAAGTAATAACAATTAATCTATCCACTTAAGTCTACCAATGAAATAATGCTGCCATAAATAGTAATATAATAATTAAAAATATAATAATAAATATACATAAATAAATAAATGTATATATATATATATGTATATACGTACATATATATTCACTATAAATTCTAAAAAGGCAATAAAATAGGATTATTTAACTTATATAACATTTAACGAGAAAAAAATTTTTAAAAAACCATATACTAATTTAAGTATATATACAGACTATAAAATATACTAAATACTAAAATATACTAAATAAATATACTTACAGATTTAAATATATTTAAATTAACTACCTGCATTTCATTATTATTACACCTGCATTATATTACATAGACTTTTTTTTTAAGTATAAACTTAACTTTATTTCGGGTAAGTAAAATTCTATGAAAATGGAAAAAAAGTGAAAAACATTGAGATGAAATTTCTTTCAACTCTATTTTGTTCATCAAGAATTTTACGTTAAAGATAAAATATATTTTTTTAATTGGTTTAATAATTTTTTCAATGGTATTTTTTTCTAATAATATTCTTCTTTCTTTTTTTACATTTGATTATGTGTGTTAAATCGTATTGCTAACTTTTTGTTCTTAGAAATCGCGATATTTTAAATATATTTTCAAACATTTAGATAATCATTATGATTTCGTAAAAAAATATTAAAAAATATTTAACTTTTATAATGAATTTACAACAATTCAATTAATTTTTTTTTATTTCCAAATATTGTATATTTCTATTTATCCACTTTTATTTAACAAACCACTTTTATTTAGATTTTATTATTCTGTATTTGAGCTCCATTATGTTTTAATTATATTGATCATTAACTAATATTTGCAAAAGTTTTATGAATTTTCAACCTGCGTAAATGTTAAAGCAAACATTTTCACGATCTCTTCTCAATTCAAAATGTCTAGATAATATAGAAAATAAAAGCTTATTACTTTAGATATGAAGCATTTTTATTTTTGCAAAGACACTTGTATTTCGGAAAACCTTCTCATTTTTATTCATTTGTAATATGAGTTTAGATAAAGAAAAAAAAAGTAAAAATAAAATTTTGAAAGATATTTTTAAAATTAAATGAAAGTATAATAAAATAATTTTTTAGTAAAGATACATTTTATTAAAATTATTTTAGTAAAGGAATTTATTTTTACAAATTCTTAAACATTAGGAATTTTTTTATATTTTTATATTTTAAAGAAAAAAAAAGTATTTGATTTTTTTTTTTGAAAATTACCTTTGTTTATTTTTCTTACAAACTTCAATGATACACTGGGATATTTTTTACGTTAAACAATATATTCTCAACGTAATTTTTTTTTTTTTTAAGGCGATTTATATTTTTTCTCAATTTGATACACTTTAGAAATTTTTCATTTTCTTTTTATATATAGCTCTTTTTATTTTCTTTAACTAATTTAAGTCTTTTTTTTTTCCAATATATATTATTTTTTCAAATTTGAGATACAAGTTTTTGCAATAAAATGTTTCATGAATATTTTTCCTCATATATATTTATTTTAAACATTGGAAATTGTTTCAAAATTTTTTTTTATTTCAAAGAATATTATTATTTTTTATTGCAGTTTTTATTGTTCATTTAAGGAAATTTTTTTCATTCGAAATCTTGATCTGGTACAATGTATTTTGTATTAGACAAATATTCGGTTTTTAGTATATGTGCGCACATTATTGAATGGAATATACTAAGAAATATATATATATATATTAAAAATTATATTATAAGACTGTTAAAAAGTATTTAAATTTTTACATTTTATAAAATTTTGTCCTATTTTTTACTAAAGACTTTTTTTGCCCTATAAAAACTGTAAACATCTGATGTATACAACCTCTTCAGTAGGTCATGTTAGAAGTTCTTTAATGTTAGGATTATACTACTACGAAATGCACTACTGAATTATATTAGAACATTCAACAAATAGAGAGTACGTAAGTAGATTCCGGGATTAATATTTCTAAACAATCACCATTTATTCACTACTTTACTTTATCTCACATTTCATCCATATACCTACCGCTGTGTAGCCTCTTACCAGCTAAACAGCGAGAATGGAATAATAATAATAATAATAATAATAATAAGATGACGATGATGAAAGGAAGAAAAAGAAAAACTTCTAAAATATATACAATTACAGAATTACATGAGTTCAATGAATTATAATGCAAAAATAATATAGTATTATATAAGTGAAACGAAAAGCATACAATACAAAAGAAATAAATAATGATGATAGACCTGTGAAAAAAAAATAAAAAAGCATGGTGTGGGAAACATAATATTATAACGGCTTTCACTCTACGAGGAATGAAATATTTCTGTATGGAGCGATAGAATGGTTGAAGATAATTCAGTTTGTATTTCAGGGGTAATGGTTTCTTTGGATCATTAATTGTTCATTTTCTTCTTTAATGATTTTTAATTTGGTGATTATCCATCTGGTCTATGGATTGTAAATTATATTTCTGGTGATACTGAATAAAAAAAAAAAAATGAAAGGGTATTTTGAGATGCACTAATTATGTAAGAAAACAAGTAGTGTTATTATTGTTTCTAGTCTCTAATAGGGTCTAGATATTAGACCAAATCCATGGATTCATAAACATCTAAAAAGTCCAAGAGGTTCTGGAAAAGGCTCGTTCAATACAAAATCAAGGCTTTTTAAAATATGAGCAGAAGATGCTTATACAGTCCTACACCTGGTTCAGGCCCCGATAATCTGCTGTCCTTGTTCATAGTTGAGACTACTCAAATGTCTACCGGAAAAACGTGATAAGCAAGTTTGTTGGTTTGAGAGCCGTGGCCGGGGAGCTTGGGGACTGATGGCAGAACGGCTAACGCTCTGGCGTTCGGTATTACAGGTTTCGGGTTCGAGTCCCAGGATTTGCCATGGATGTCTGTAATGGTTCGGAATCCACTTTAAACCGTAGATCCCCTGTCTAATATGATCGTAGTTCGCTGTTAGAGCAGTGTTACTCGCGTCCGTAGCATATCTGCAAGCTACACGTGCCCCTGGGTAGTGCTAAATGAGTAACGTCGGTGCAGCCCTTGCTTATGTCATAAAGATGACTGTCTCTATATTAACAGTCGCATTAGAAAAAAAGTGTGTTGGTCATTAGTCACCACCGGTGTACCAGTCATGCGTTGGAGGGACATTTTAGAGATCCTTAATTCTCTTCCTAAACTTGGAGAACACCTCACTCTTATACAATATTAAAATGAAGTAATTTTTAATTTATTCTTATACAAGATTAAATTAAAGAAATCTTAAATTAATTCTTATACAAGATTAAATTAAAAGATAATTAGTAAAATTTAGTAAGCCGAAAACTTTAACCAAGTATAAGTCCCGTTAATTCAAATACATCAAAAAATTATTTCTGTGATAATTAGAGAACGTGCTTTAATTATTTTAACCAAATAAATACGGTACACACTTAATTAAGATGTCGAATTTAAAAAAAATAATTCTTTGAAGATTTGACTTCCGAATATATAAAAGTATTTATAATTCCAAAATCACATACCTTCACACCGAGTCTGAAACACATATATAAATAAAGAACCATGAAATACTGAGTTTTCAAGCCTTAAAAATGCTCGCATCTTAAATGTTGGAAGAAATATCCTCCATAAATTGAAGAAACTCTTTTGAAAGTTGTGCCTTTGGTGCTTTTCTAGGACGTTGTAAGAGATGTTCCTCATAATTTAAGCAAAGTCTTTTGAAAGCTATACGAGCGTAAAAGCCCGAATCTCGTTAATGTATTATGCGATGCTAACACCGCCTATTCGTTGTTAAATCAAGCAAATGGGCGTAGGCAACAATCCTGTTTCTAAAGTTAAGCATTTTTTTTATATGTCATTTGATGTAAGTTAGGTTGTTAGTAAATAAGGAAAAATTTATTTAATTGCTGACTTTACATGCAATTCTAAACTGTGTAATGATGAAGAAAAACTAATTTAAGCATCAATTAAAAAGGTTTAAATCATTAGGAAATGCCATAAATTGAAAACTCTCTGTAATTTTTTACAGTTATTTTCTGATAGTAATAATAAGATATAAAAGTCATAACAAATAATATAAATTATTAAGAATATCAATACCTTTATAAATCGACCTGTTGGCCAATTGGCTGACACTCTGGCCTTTAGTATTATAGGTTTCCGGTTCGAATTCTGGCGGTGGCATGGATGTTTGCGCATGGTTTGGAACCCACATTAAGTTGTAATGCCCCACCTAATTAACCTAAAACGTGCAAAAAAAAAATTATTGTAGAAAAAGAAATCAAACTAATACATTTTCAAAATTCGGCTTAATTTAAAATAGTTTAAAATACATTCCCCACCAAATGGATTGGGTATATATGAGATAATTTAATATTTGAGGTAAATATATACGATGTTAAAATATTAATTCGTAATTAAAATAAATTATTCGAACATGGAAAAACGCTTATAAGAATGTTTTTAATTTTTAAAAAAAATTTCTATTTAAATTCTTACAGGTAAATGCGTAATTTTTTATACAGTTAGAGTACTGTTAGCACAGTTACAATGCTGAAGCATAGTTAGAGTACTGCAACTGTGCTTCCTCCTACGCACTGGCAAGAGTGACCCCTGTGGCATTCAGGAGAAATGGTCAATAGTCCTCGAGACTCTCATCCGAAAGGAAGTACTGTGCAACATAAGCGCCGCTGAGAAACGTTTAGTTTAAAGTCTCTCATCCCGAGAGGAAATATATTTAACTCAATCCTAAGTATAAGGTGGCCTACAGATTTTCATCCGGGTAGGAAGTATATTTCGTACATCCCGCGCGTACCTGAGTATCGGATTTTCGGCTTAGAAGTGAAATCCTTCCCCGAAGATCTAATTATTTGACTTTAAATGTGTTAAATGTCTGTCTGTAACTGTTTGTGTGTGATGCTTGTGTAAATAAAGCTGTGAGTTCTCAAACTTGTATCTCAAGTCTCAACCCAACTACACTCAGTTACAAACCAGCTACACAACCTGTACACTACAGTACCGTAATTTTCAGTTCCACAAATTTTTTGTCATATTATTTTCCGGTATTTGATCGTTAATTTAAATTCATTAAAATTTTTTTTTTACTTTATTTTAATGCATAATGTCTTAAAATAATTTTTAAAATAAAGGGGATAAAAAAATTCTTGTCAAAACATTGTTTTTATAATGGGTATTTAATCTTTTTACAAAAACCAATGTGTGCAAAACAATGATGATATAAAAGTTAATTTCACTAAGGTAAACAATTTACAGTGTCACAATTTCTTACTTTTAATATTTTACAATGAATAAACAATATTAAAAAACAACATATTAATGTTTTCCAACTTTGTAGCACTAATTTTTCCGCTAAATATGTTTTGTAAAGCAAATAAAATATTTTTTAAAAATAGTATTCGTTATTGTTTAATATATTATATAGCTAAAAATATATGTTGGTTAATTAATATTTATATGCATTTAAATTTTTTTAATCCAATGATTTCCAAGATTGATCGAATTATTGTAATCCGATCTTGATTTTGTATAAGGGGGTTCCGTTTGATGGCATGGCTGCGGTATATGCAAATTATCTCGGCACGATGCGTTTATGTAAGTACCGACATCGATCCATGGGATTCTTTTGACATTTGTTTATTTCTGAAGTGTGTGTGAAAAGTGCTGAAGCATTAACAAAGGCGACATTAGTACAAACTGCTTCCAAACAGGTCCAATGTGTTTATGTACACTCATGTCCATAAATTAAGGATAATTCAGAATCACACAGAAATTGAACTCTAAAATAAAAATTTCCTGTAGAATTATCACACACATCTTGAAGAAGAATATTCAAATTACAGGAAACCACCAGATGGCGCGGATAATACGTCACAATGACAGTGTAAGAGAGGGGTATATAAGAAATGATGGCAAAGAAGTAAAATTGTTCACAAGCGCTTTAAAAGTCTTTCAGTGCAATAACCGCATAGTTATGGCAATGGAAGCATTTGGATGATTTTTATGTGGTAAAATTATCGAACGACTGGAATGTGGACGTACCCAGCTGGAAGTATCCGAGGAACTTGGAACCCAGAGTGTCATCTCCAGGCTTTGGCAACGATTCCAAGATGATGGTAATGTGAGTAGATGTTACAGTACAGGTCGCGCCCGAGTTACAACGCCGAATAAGGACCGGTATTTAACAGTTACTGCCAAAAGAAACAGACGGAGCACAGCATCAGACCTGTCTCGTCAGCTCTCTTCAGCTACCGGTACGACAGTTTCAAGGCAGATCGTGTACAGACGCTTAGGGCACATTGGTCTATATGCTCGTAGGCCTGTCAGATGTGTTCCACTTACCGCAATTCACTGTCGCCTGCGATTAATCTGGAGTAGAGAGCATGCATTGTGGACACCGCAACAGTGGTCTTGTGTGATGTTTTCCGACGAGTCCAGGTTTAGTTTGCAGTCTGATTCTCGCCGGACATTCATATGGAGAGCGCCAGGTACCCGTTACCACCAAGAAAACACCATTGAACGACACCGTTACGGTGGTGCATGATGGCCCGTTGGGGAGGAATTATTCTTGGTTCCAGAACTGACCTGCATGTTCAGAGTGTAACGATGACAGGCCACATCTATCGGGATGTCATTCTGGAACAACATGTACGTTTGTTTCGGGGCGCCATGGGTGCTGAATTTCTGTTTATGGATGACATCGCCCGTCCTCACCGTGCAAACATTGTAGACGAATGCCTTCAATTGGAGGATATCATCCGTATGGATTGGCCAGCATACTCACCGGACTTGAATCCAATAGAGCATGTGTGGGATATGCTTGGCCGACGAATTGCAGCCCGTCAACCCCCTCCCACCGGTCAACCGGAACTTCGGAGGGCATTGCTTGATGAGTGGTGTAATATTCATCAAGATTAGATTGATAATTTGATACTCAGCATGCCTAGGCTTTGTAAGGCCTGTATTGCATCGTCCGGGAGACATACACCATATTAACCATCATACTAACCCTGTTATACTGTTTTTTGTAAATAGGTTTTTTTTAAATTTTCTCCAGGGAGTAAAAATCGCAATTTTTATTAATTATGTCAAACATATAGCATCTTTTTTTATCTTTACCTTTTGTTTAATAAATAGACTTTAAAAATATGTCAAATTTGTTTTGCTTCTGTCTCTTTCTTTGCCTGAACTTCATTATCCTTAATTTATGGATATGATTGTATTTTAAGGATCCAGGTGTGTCCGTTATTGAGGAACAGTATTGCTTAGTGCTGGAGAGATTACGACGTATACTTAAATCGAAATATCCGGGAAAACTGCGAGTGATTCTGCTTCATGATAATGTATATCCCAATATCTCAAATGCTAAACACTCGAGCATTCGTCTTACAGTTCTGATCTCTCCCTATGCGATTTTCACACCTTCGGTACCTTAAAAATGTCCTTGAAATTTCGATGGTTCCTGTCGGATGTAAAAGTAGGGCAGGAAGTTTCAGACATCTTTAAGCAACAGAAAGAGGATTTTTTTCTAAAGGGATATACCAACCTGGTGAGGGTATCTGGAACCAAATGGTATTCAAAATGGTGAAGCATTGATATGATTGCCTAAATACTCAAGAATATTTGACTTCACTGGTATACCAAATTTGGAATGTACAACCTTCGAACGGAAATATTTTGATCGCTCTTTTTATTTATATCCTTTTTAAACTTAACTCTCAGGCTATAGTGAAACAAAACAATTTCAAAATATGTAACCGTTTATGTAAAGATCGATTTTTTTTTACAAATCGTATACCATTAAAACAGAGAGGTAGAGTGTCTTGGTGTAAGAAGCACGTTGGAGTTTCGAACTCGGAAACCTTCGAAACCAAATAAACAAAGCAGAATCGAAAGCTTCTGTGTATATGATGAAGACAGATATGATATACATGTAGACTGAAAAGTCCTTCATGAGATGGAATAGGTATGAGCTTCTAAGATGTCACCTTTGGAGATGTCCATTCTAAATTGTTACGATACAGTGGGGTTACAATGTAACAAACCACCATGATACATACACCTTTGATGAAACTGAATCTCTATAATACATCAAAGGGAGAATGAAACTTAAATCAAAGTGTATACGAAAACAGCCTCAAGAATGAGCAGATATTTTCTCCTCAGGTGTTTCGTATTTATTCGGAGGTGCTTTTGTATTTCTTCTGAGGTGTTTGGTATCTCTAGTGGTACTTTATATTTTCTTGTGTTTTATATTTTCCTGATGTGCTTTTATCTTTTGAGGGCTTTGTATTTCTTCTTAGGTGATTTGTGTCTCCTGAGAAGCTTTATATTTCTTCTGTTTTGTATTGTAATTCTACTGATTTTAATTTTTCAGTTTAAAATTTTTGTCTCTTTTTATTTTAAGAATTTGAAATCAAATCACTATTTCCAGGAAAATAGAATTAATGACAAAAAAATTAAAATAGATAACTATAAATATATCTAAAATTTTCATTTAAAAAATAAATTTACGAAAATGATTCAAACACTTAGTATGCCTTAACATTAATGTAAAAAATATTTAAAAAGGGAGGCCCGTCAGTTAAATTAATTTCCCTTTGAAACATATTAGAGCATTACAAAATTGAAAATGAAATTTCTAACGCGGGCCATTACGTTATTAAATTCGAGATCAGGAGAGAAAATGGAGTCTCCGCGAGAATTAATTTTGAAATATTCAGGAGCACGTTCATTCGGAACTTTGAAACACAATTATCTTCCAAAACCCTCTTTTATCCACAGACTTCGCCCTGATGCAACTCTGGTGGAGAGTGATCACGTTAAAATGCGACTTGACAAGGATTACCGAGTGACACGGACAGGAACATTCGCGTGAATTCTGGGAATTCTCCTCAGCGGTTATAGTAATATTTTAATTCATTCGATTAGTATTTTCACGGAAGCGCGCAATTTGCTGGCAGAGTGAATGCATTACGAAACGTTTCCGACTGAACACATTGGGATTCAGTTCTTCGTCACGGCCTGAGATAAATTACACAGTTGTTAACAGTTGAAGAGAAGTCTTGGAATATTAAGATATATTAAGATGTAAGACATATGAGTGTGTGGAATTGTTTCATATTGATTGAAGTTCTGTTACAGTTATAAATGATGGGAAAAAAGCAATTCAAAATTCTTGTATGTTTCATTTTTTCCATAAAAATACTATTGACTGGCCAGTTATCGATTGGAATCTCAGTACAACATAGGTTTGGTTTGTTGCTATTTGGCATTTTGCGCACACAAGGGCTATATAGATCGGTACTTACAATTAAAAGTAGATTTCGAATCACTAATAAACATCCATGCCATCCCCAAGATTGGGAAACTGAAGCCTGTGATACCAAAGGTCAGAGTGATTAGCCAATTGACCACCCGGCCGCGATACAGTACCACTAACAAACATCCATGTAACAGGAGAAAAAAATTTTAGAAGAGTTTTAATTTTAATAATAATAATTTTTAATTTTTAATAATTAAAATTTTAAATAACATAATAGATGGAACAATAAACTGACAAATAGGATGGAAAAAATCAAATCTACAATGAAACTATTCACTGTTTTATGTACGAATTGTTTTCCACCTCAAGTTTGAGCTAAGAATAGGTTCTTCCGTTTTCGTCTTTAAACCTTTGTGGCCTGATGGTCAAAAGCTTAGAGCTGTGACCTTTGGTACCACGGGCTTCAGTTCGAATCCTGCTTGTGGCAAGGATGTTTGTTGTGGTTTGGAATCTACATTAAACTATAGATCCCGGTCTAATAAGCCACAAACAAGCACAAAATGACCATAGTGCCACAACTGAAACCTCAAATCTGCTGAGGTACTTTTGTATCTTCTAAAGCGCTTTGTATTTCTTTGAGGTGCTTTGTATCTCTAATGATTTTGCATTTTCTGAGGTGCTTTTAATGATTGTAATTTTTCAGTCTACAAGTTTTGTTTTAAAAATTTTTGAAATAAAATCACCATTTCCTGGAAAAAAAAAAAAATTAAAAAAGATAATAATAAACGTATCTAAAATTTTCATTCGAAAAATAAATTTACAAAGATAACTGAAATACATATTAAACCTTAACACTCGAAGGGGCGCGTCAGTTAAATTCATTTCCCATTCGAAACATATTAGAGCATTACAAAAATTGAAAATGAAATTTCTAAACGCGGGCCATTACGTTATTAAATTCGAGATCAGGAGAGAAAATGGAGTCTCCGCGAGAATTAATTTGGAAGTATTCAGGAGCACGTTCATTCGGAACTTTGAAACACAATTATCTTCGAACCCTCTTTTATCCCACAGACTGGCGCAACTCTGGCGGAGAGTGATCACGTTAAAATGCGACTTGACAAGGATTACCGAGTGACACGGACGGGAAATTCGCGTGAATTCTGGGAATTCTCCTCAGCGGTTATAGTAATATTTTAATTCATTCGATTAGTATTTTCACGGAAGCGTGCAATCTGCTGGCAGAGTGAATGCATTACGAAACGCTTCCGACTGAACACGTCGGGATTCAGTTCTTTGTCACGGCCAGATAAATTACACAGTTGTTAACAGTTGAAAAGAAGCTTGCAATTGTGAGATATTAAGATGCAAGACATATGAATGTTTGGAATTGTTTCCTATTCGTTTGAAGTTTTGTTACAGTTATAAATGATGTAAAAACACATAAAACACAAAAATAATACATAAACATATAATACAATTTCGTATGTTTCATTTTTAATAAAAATATTACTGACTGCCCAGTTATCGATCGGTTTGGTTTGTCGCTCTATGGTCATTGTGTGCACATTTTAGGCTAATTAAATAGGGGCCTACAGTTTGACGTGGATTCCGTACTACCACACCAGATCACTGTGCCTAGATCTGAGTTGCCCCTTTACAGATTGTGGGAATGTTGGCTCTGTAACGGCTTAAAGTGGATTCTGTCTTTAAGGTTGTGGGGTGAAGTCTGATTGGGCTCTGTGACGCTCTACGGTCATATGAGACCGGGACCTACGGCTTAAAGTGGATTCGAACCACTACAAACATCCATGGAACCGCCAGGATTCGAACCCGAAACCTGTGGTACCGAGCTCCAGAGCGCTAGCCACTCGGCCATCAGGCCCCAGATTCCGAAACACTACCAAACATCTATGCCACCGCTAGAATTCGAACCTGAAGCCTGTGGCTCCAATGGTCAAAGCACTATCCAATTGCCCATTATGCCGCCAGTTATTGAAAAACATCTCAGTCAGAGATACAAATACAGCTTGAAATAAAAGAGAAAAACAATTCCGGAGGGGTTTCAATTTTAATAATAATAACTTTAATTTTTAATAATTAAAATTTTAAATAACTTAATATCAGCAGAAAAATTAGAAGGAAAAAATTATAATAGCTATTAAACTTTATTATATTAAAATTTCTTTCCACCACATATGCTTGACCAGCACCCCTAACTAATAATAGATTCGTCCCTTTCCGTCTTTAAACCGGATATTTACCTTTACACTGAATATCTGGTAGAACAATACTGAAATATGATGACCTTAAATCTGACTGATTTATTTGAAAAGGATATCAAGGATAATTTTTAATTTTGCTTATCTTGGTAGTTAATGTTACATTTTGTTAGCTAAAATATTATAATTTGTCAGTAATTTTCATTGTAAAGAAAGTTTAAATAAATAGAATTTAGAACTTTCAAATATTAACAAAATTTCAAATTCACCAATCAAACTTAAAATTTATTCCTTATGTATATAGAACGATAAGTTTAAATAAATAGAATTTAGGATTTTCCAAATATTAACCAAATTTGAAATTCACCAGTTAAACTCAAAATTTATTCTTTGTGTATATAGAAGCATAACTAATATAATTTTATAAGTTGAAAATTGAAACGGACTAAAACCTTCAAAGCGCTGACAACTTTTAAAATAGATCTGAGGGAAAGATTTAAAGTAAGTATAATCAATTAGAAAAGAGATTTGGAGAGAGCATTTTCTTTCACAAAATAGAATGAAAGAAAAAGCCAAATTTGTACAGTAAATATTGCATATTTTACTTCATCACCATTATTACCATCTTTATTTTACTTTTGGACTGCACGACGAGATTTATAAAATGCAGAACGTTTTGCGAATACCATAAAAAGAAAAATACAAAATTTAAGTTCAATTTGCTTTAATTCATTAATTTTGAATCAAATTTTTCAACAGTGATAATAAAAAAGGAAGCAATATATTAATGAGGTGGTGGTTGGTTAATTAGTTAATGAGGTGAACAAATTCAAAATTTAAATAAATGATTAATTTTTAAACAACGCTTAGCATTTTACTCTGTATGAAATAATTTGAGAGACAATACAAATTAATAACGATTTTAAAGGACTTTTTGATAAAGCATAAGATAAACAACGCAACATAAGAATAAAATGGCCAACTGGCTAGCGCTATGGCCTTTGGTACCACATGCTTCAGGTTCGAGTCTGGGAAGAAGCATGGATGTTTGCTAGTGGTTCATAATCCATGTTAAATTGTAGTTCCCCGTCTAGCCAGAGTAAAGTGTGCAAAAAAAAAATGACCGTAGAACGACAAACCAAACCTAATTAGTCGCATAATTTTTTTTTTATATGTAAAGGGATTTGAAAATAGATTTAACTAGAGATTGCGAAAACTCCATTAATAATCTTAAACATTTATACAAACAGTAGTATTTTCAACAGTGGAAAACAAAATTATAATAAACAAAGGAAACTATTAAATAAAAACTGTACAATTTAATTGCGGAAAACAAAACAGTACAATTTTGAAATTGCAAAAAATAATTAAATATGAAAAAAAAAAAAAAAAACCACGAAGAAATCCCAAAATGTTTGTACTGTAGTTTCTTGACGTATTTTGGCATTTAAGTAGAAAATTCCCCCCCACACCATTGAAATAGTAGATAAAATAAAATATAAAAATTTGCACTAATATTATTTATACATTTAGCGACTTTATTATTTTGTATTAAAATCAGTTACTATTTAGGAAAAAAAAAATGATTAAAATATCCTAATACAGTTTACCAATATTCACAATTTCAATAAACTAACTTTTAGACAATAACTGCAATCTGGATATATAAGACAATTATTTTAATTGAAAACTTTCAATGTTTTAAAAATACATATCTTAAATGTGTAAAAATTAATTTTAATATTCTATTAAAATATTCTAAGTGGCACTTTAAAAGGAGAAATAGAGATAGGTGAAAGAGAATTTCTTCATTGTGGTTAAAGGTGATAAATGGATACAGACATAATTATCAATCACATAATTATCACAACGACAATATTCTTCATCAGTAATGATGATCATGGAAATCGATATACTTAATATATTTAATCGTAATCGGCTTTTTATGCTCTATCGTCTAGGTCACGGTCCGCCCCTTTGAATATTTTTCCAGCCCGTGAGATTTATCACACTTTTACAAAACATATTTATTTAATAATGGCCTTAATGATTTAATGTTTTTTTTTTTTTATTTCGTTTATTTTAATATATATTTTATACTTCATTTTTAGTGTTATATATTTCTTGACAATGTGCGTTTAATATCATTAGTATTATATTATCTATGTTTACATGTAAAAATAATAGTAAACACAAAAAAATAATAACTGATTATGTTTTTCACTCCAAAAAATGTCTGTAGTGGGTCTAAATCTAATAAGGATATATAATTTTATATAATGATGCAGTTATGATACATTTCCAAAGTGGCCAGCAAGATCATTTGGGTTGGACACCCCTTGTCTAGGACCTACTTAGTAAATGAAAAAAGGGGGAATATAGATAGGTGAAAGATAATTACTTCATTGTGGTTAAATGGGATAAATGGACCCAATTATACTGTAATATTACACTATAATTATACTACAAGTATAAAAATTACAAGTCATATCTTTAAACACAGTTTTTAATTTTAAAGCGAAGGACAATTCTTCATCGGTAATAACGATAACAAAAATCAATGTACTTAATATTTTTAATCAGAATCGACTTTTTATACTCTCTCGTCTAGGACCTACTTGATAAAGGAAAAAAAAAATGTAATAATTAGTACAAAGAAGCGAAGATCCACTTGAATAAATGCTTGATAAAAATTATTTTATTGATAATCCTACTTCAAGAATGTTATTTTAAAAAAAATATTTTTCTAATCTGCTGGAAATATGGCGCAAAAAAATTTTTCCATTATTACTTACTTTTAAAAATGCAAAACGCAAAGTGAAAATAATTCTTTTTCGACGAATATTTCAGAATAAAATAAGCTAAAAAAAACAGTCGCTGAAACATTGGAATAAATGGAATAAACAAAATATTTTTTTTTAAGCAATGAATTTAAAGACCCTAAATTTCGAATTTGAAATAAAAAAAACCCTATAAAGCATAAAATAATGGAAATAAATTAGAGAATTGTGTTATTGTTTGAAATTGCTTCCTTTTTTTTTTTAGTTAGAATTCTTTCAGATCTTAAAAATCTATGCAATCTTTAATTAAATGCAAATAAATGAATATGTTTTTCTTTTACTGGCATTTTTTACTTTCTCTAAACCCATATTTTGAAAATTATTATTAAATTTAATTCATAATGACTGTAAAAAATAAAAATGCATTTTGAAGTAATTACGATTTTTTTGTAAAATACTTCAATATTCTTTAAAAATTTTATAAGAATTTAAAGAACTGGAATTTTAATACTTTTGTTAAAGTAATTTTTAAAACTCAAACTACAATTAAAAGGAAAGACAAGAAACTAGGTCACGTTTCCTATAATAAAATAAATGATTCTATAATAAAAGTAAACAATCAAATTATTTTATATTATTTTATTAAATGATTTTCATAATGCTACAATTTATATTTTATGATATTTATTCTCAAGTGATTATTAAATATTTTGCATTAAAGGACAATTATATGCAACGTATAATTGTATATATTAAAGGAAATTATACAACGTATAATTGTATATATTATATATTAAAGTATATTATTAAAAGAAAATTATATGCAACGTATAATTGTATATATTAAAGAAAAATTATAGGCACTGTATAATTATATATATTAAAGGAAAATTATAAACAATTGTAATCAAATTGTATTAAAGGAAAATTATCAAGTTTCAATGTTTTTCAATCACGTGTAAATTGTATACATTTTATACAACAACAAAATTATAAAGTGTGTAATTTACAATAAATAAATAAATAAATTGAAAGGTTGACATTAATCAAAACTTAACACAATTAAACAATAAATAAATAATTGTATTTAAAATGTTAAATTAAAACTAAAAAAAAATATATGTACACAAACATTGATCAAAACAAAGGAATATTGTGAGTTAGGGTGTGAAATAAATTGTATAATCCACATTTTTTTAAAGAAAAATGAAATAGAAAGGTTAAAAAATTATAGCGTTTACAAAGTTGAGAATATGCAAAATATTGGTCTGTGACATGAAAACTATGCGTTTTATATAAAGATTGAAAATTGTAGCATTCCTTCTGTAGGAAGAGATTAAAAACAACTCAACTGAGATGTTCAATGAGAAAGACGAGTTTTAGCTGAATCCGTATTAAAGATGGGTCGTTTAAGGCGGGTCAAATATAATTCGATAAGAAGCATTAAGTTAATAAAATGTCATTTCCAGATTATGGAATCGGTTTTTGTAAACACAAAATGTTAGCCGAAATATTGGGATAAGGTCGTACGCATTCAATAGCAAAATTTAGGATCGGTATTAAACTAATGGCTGGAAGAAACCGCATTATGAATGCCACTTTCTTAAAAGCACCTTCAGAGAGTTACTTGTACCAGAGTTTCGACTTAGACTATTGAAATCGAATCAATCATCTAAGTTTGCATGCTTGCAGATATGGTTTGTTTTCTTTGACAAAGAAAATCATGTTGAAATAGGTGATCACAGTGCATTCAGATGGGAACGAGAAAAAGTGGAACAGCATGCTCTTTATGGACGAGTCCCGCTTTGAGTATATAATGACAATAATTCTTACATGGAGTGAATTTGGTCGAAATACTTCTGCATTTTACATGAAAGATTGATATGGTGGAAGAAAAGGGATGGTCTAGCCCGGTATTTCTAACAATAGCCACATCGACATGTCTTATGAAATCAGCATTAACTCAGCGATATAGGGATGAGATCATCAGACCTATTGTGTCATACGCTTCAGCAATTGGGGATAGATTCATTTTCATGGATGAATCAGGAAATATCGGGCAAACTGTGGTGAAACTATTTCGGCGAAGGAGTCTTTCGAATGGATTGGCCAGTATATTCCCCAACACCCCAATAGAATATTTAGGATCTAGGTAGAAGGATGCTTCTCTTAACCCTCAGAAGAAATTCAGCAGTTTAAAAACTCTGTTCATTGGAGTGAGACAAAAGATTACTCTTCATTGATTCCATGCCTCAGGTGTGTGACATTGCTTTCGATCATGCAAGGGTTACTAATATTCATTTGTAAGAGAAATTATACCTTTTGTTTGTATAACATGCCTAAACTGTGCATTTCTTTTGTTTACTTACAAATATCGTCAATAAAATTTAATTATTCCTCGTTCGTTTCTTCTTTTTTTCTCATGTCTTTCAACACATAACATATACCAGTCATCAAAACTTTTCTTCATCCTCAGTTTTTATCCAAAACCATCCCCTAATGGTTTTGAGCAATATATTTGTTTCTCATTACTAATAACTTAACATATGACATTACAAGAATTCATTGCAAGGTTTATGGAGTTCGCCTCGCTATAATTATGTTCAAAATTGACAAATTATAAGATCAATTCCTTATTAGAGCATGGACTCTGTAAGAAATAATTAATAAAATATTTATAGTTCCAGTTTTTATCACAAAGCACAATAATTGAAAATGTTTTGAAAAATAATATATAATATTGTAATGAAATATAAATTCTGTAATGTTTATTGTTTAGTGTAATAAAGTTTTTTTCTACAGCAAAGTGAAATGTACTTCACTTAAAACAACAAATTTTTTTATTGAACTTTTGTTAAAAAAAATGACAATTTAAAAACCAAACAAATCACAGAAAAAAAAAAATCGATTCATAGTAAAAATCGTAAGCAATAAATGCTTCAGTAATCAATAAGAAACTCATCTAATTTTCTATGATCAAATTTAGTGAATAAAAGAATTAACTGATTTTCTGTTATTATTCTGCAATTATGACAAAAATGATTTCGATTTTGGCTTTATTTCTTCAGCTACTTATGTAACAGGCTAATAAGCCTATAAAGTTAGCTCAAGAAATCTTTTACCTTAAATACTTGAAACTTATAACGCCAAAACCTACCAAATTTGTAATATTTTTATTTTTTTGCTTTGTGCAAAATCGCATTTGGTTCATTTTATAGAACAAAAACATTTTACAAAATTAATTTTAACAAGCAGTTTTGAAATTACTAATTAACTTAAAATACGTAATTTTTTTATATAATTCACAAAACATTTTCGTAATAAATATCTCGTAATAAATCTTCGTAAATTTAATAAAGTAAACTAATCTTATTGCTGAATAGTTTAATCTTTATTGCGAAGAATTTTTATAAATTAAAGCGTTTTGATAAAAATTTAGAATACATTGGATTATCTCTCACGTTTAAGATTAATGCCCGACCATGTATGAAAAGTTCACCATTTAACCCATGCGCATTCATAATAATCTTCTCACTAGCCGTAATCTCTGGGAAAGAAGGCCCCTGACGTTTTAGTTCATTTATCATCATTTTTGTTGACACTATCTTATTCTCATAGTGAGTTGCAGTTATTAATAATAGGCAGCGGCAGGTTACGAGGGTCCAAGGCAGGTAAGTTGTTTTCATATGCCATTATGAGTTTTGTCAAGAGGATACATATATTGAGATTGATAAACTCACAATACAAATTGCTTGTACTTATGTATTATCATGCTCAGCAAATAAATTAATTTTGTTTATCTTATGCCTCAAATCCGTTTCTTTTTTCCAATTAAGTTGAAAAATATGGTTAAAAACGTTGAATCTTTTCGATTCTTTTCAATTTAAATGTTGAAATACCATAATTTATCATTGAAAGAAATTCTTTGTCGTGAAAAAAAAATGTAAAAAGCAATAAATCTTTTATGAATACCTATTTATTACATGTATAAACATATTTTTGTCGCTTATTCCATTAAGGGAAATTTATATATAATTTTTTAAGAGATCATTCCGGCAACAGTTTGAGAAAAAATGGACCAATGATCTATTTATATTCTCAATTCTAGACAACTTAAAAATAAAAATACAGAGTACAGCTATTTGACATTGTCAAATGGTTGGTCTTTTCAAAGTTGTACTACGTTAATTTTTAAAACACACATAACTGAAATCCCACCCAAATTAGAATTTATTTAAATAAATACTAATTTTTTGTAAGTATAAAATAAAGAATACAAATAAATATTAATTTTTTGAAATAAAAATATTATGAGGATACAACCGATTTTTAAATAACTTCTATTTTTACATATTTTCTTCTCGCGTATTTTTAGAGATATTAGAGAGTTTTTGCATACAGTATTTTGGGCGTCCGTTAGCTTTTTCTCCCTAGCGCATGCTCATAGGAAATATTATCACAGATACGCATGCGCAATTTCCTATGAGCATGCGCGCTTTAAAAAGCTACTTACCAAAATACTGTATCAAAAACTCTCCATTACTGAATTCATACCTGCACAACATTTATAATTGAATGAATATGGACAAACTATTGATACTATATTTAATTAAAATATTTTTGTATTCTAATTTATTATCTTTACTAAATACGTCTTGAGACATCTTAACAACATACTCTGTACTTGTAATCCATGTTAATATCATCTACAACATCTTAATAATATTAATTATCACATAATTCAAGACATTATCATATATAGCATAAGAATGTACACATAATTTACGACATTATCTCCTACGACATCTTAGATATGTAATTTACATTATTATCTACGACATCTAAACAATATACACATAATAAATGACATTATCAACTATGTCATCTTATGAATATACATTAAATTTACGATATTATAATCTTTGAAATTTTAAGTATATATTTAATTTATGATGTTATCATCTATAATATCTTAAGAATGTATACGTAATGTACGATATTATCACCTATGGCGTCTTAAAAATGTACGCGTAATTTAGGACATTATCATCTGCGATATCTGAATAATGACATAATAACCTATGATGCCTTAAAAATACACCCGTAATTCATATTATTACCAACTACGATATCTTAACAATATGCAAGTATTAAATGACCTTATCAACTATGATATCGTATACACTAATTACACAATTATGAAATCTTAAGAATGTACACGTAATTTACGACATTATCCCTTGTGACATCTGGCATTTATCAAGTTTTTAATTCATACTTTTAAATTTACCTTCAGATTAGAACAGACTAAAGAACGAGATTAAGCTTATTAATTAAGTATAAATTAAGTAATATTGCCTAGACATTTAAGTTCTTATATTTAGAAATATAAATACAAATATTTAAACAATTTGTGAGTTTATGTAATAATATCTTCTATGTTCAGAAATGATGATTCCCTCCCCCAAGATTAAAAATTTCTTGATAAATTTCAGCATTATACATTCAAGTAACAGGTGGACTGAAAAGTTCATAGGCTGACACATACATGGCGCTAACTAGTATTAAATCCATATGATTTTTAGTTAGCCCCAACCTTCAAAAGACACAGTGTATACATTTTACACTGTTTCACTATTGTATGTGTGTTATAGAATTTTTAGTGAAGTTATAGCATTTTTAGTGTTCATCACGGGCAGTCCACTCGGCTGACTTTCATTGGACACCGGTGTGAAATGATGATGAGCCATGTTTTATCCATTGTCGACATCGAAGAAAAACACTCAATTCACGATTTATAATCTCCAAACATTTAGAATCATCAATTCGTTGTAATTTGGGTCGATGTTATCACGCTGCACCCACTTTGAACAGATACTTTCTACGATATCCAAATATTCATTCACGATATGTCCAACACGTTCCTTTGATATCTTTAGGGTCTCAGCGATATCTCAATCAACTTCAATAATCTATGATGTTATCAGAAATCATTTTGTGGACTTTTTTGGTGTTTTCATCGGTAACACGATATTTGGGACGTTTATGCAAAGCATCTTCCTCGGTGCTCATTTCACCTCGTTTAAATTTAGCAAACCACAATTATGGTTGATTTTCCTGGTGCAAAGTCACCGAATAATGTTTATCAAACCGAGCCTTGGCTTCAATTTATAGTATTTTTTAAAAGCAATGCTTTAATTAACACACGAAATTCTTATTAATTTTTTCAAACTAACAATATTGCTTACACATAAAAGTGCTTATATTTAGAAATATAAAGTAAAATATTTAAACAATTTTTGAGTTTAGGGCTAACAAAAATCTATGTTTAATAATGAGACGCCATCTATGTGTCATCCTACGAACAAAAAAAAATTTAGTTGTGGCCCAATAATAATGTGCACAGCTAAACATTCCGAAGATTCATATTTGAATACGTTGGGAACATCCATTGCAATCACTGTTTGAAAATGCCAAGAAATTGGCTGGGGGATTTATCAAGTGACAGCATGTGTACACCACTGACATTCAGGCTGGAAGTTTCAGGAAGAAGTTTTCGGGTTTTTCTCCCGTATGATCCCTTAACCCTCAAAGTCCCCGGAAAGAGTAATAATCTAACCATCAGGGTTATCTATTAACTTTTAGTGGCATACATAAAAGTCCCACATATGTATGAAGAAAATATTTACTATACATTTTTTCGTTCATAATTAGTACTACAGTACAATATATGTATATTACTATAGTTAATAGTATTTTTATTACTATAGTTAAAAATATTTTTAATATCATTTATTCAATGATATTTGAATTTATTCATCTTGTTTTATTTATGCGAAAACTTGGACACATTTTTTTTAAACTAATTATAAATTTTCTTATATACTTAGCACCTCGATTAATCCGTTACAGTAAGTGAAATAATTGGGATAGATTGTCCAGGTTATATGAGATTTTGCTGTATTTTAATTTTAAAGAGAAAAATTAAAAGGAGAAAAATCATTACTAGAGATCAAAAGTGTTTTTGATTTCACTCAATAGATGGCGCTCGGCATCGTTTGAAAACTTCATTGCAGCAACTTGCGAATTCCGGTTTGAGCCGGTTTTCTCAAATAATTTTTCGAAAATGGTGTACTCTATGCATTGGGAATTATTTGAATTTCGAGATTAACAGCACCATTCACAGTTCAGAAAATACGAAAGAATTACTGTTAATTCTACAAACGAATTTCATCTGGGAATATCATAATTTAAATTTCTATTCATTACTTGAATTAATTGAATAGGAAATAAAGAAAAATCATATAAAAGGGAATGAAATACTATTGCAAAATTATGTTTAAAATTAATAATAAATCTTTGAAAGGAAGAAGGAATTTCTAAATTAGTAAATTTAATTTGCTAAATAAATAATCTTAAATTAAGTAATGAAATAAATAGCTGTTGAAAAAGGAAAATAAAGAATAGGGGTAATTTTATTAGAGAAGAAATAAAACTGTTTTATTAAATTATGCATGAGAATTGAAAATTTATTTAAAAATTTACTAATATAAAAAAAGTCGTATATTATATTAAAACAGTGAAGAGTTATCTTAATATTTTTTATTAAATTGACTGGCTGTAGCTATAAGATTGTAGTGAGTGAGTTAGTTTTATTTTTGAATGTAGTTGGTCAGAATAATTAAAAACATAATTTACACGTTTTTATATAGTATATTATATAGTTTTAAAGTTTGAGTCGTCAATTTTTAAATCGAATAAACATTTTTTGTAAATTTAACTGAAATTTAATTGAAATTGTTAATAAAATTAAGAGAATAAACTGACGATTAGTTTTATATTATATAACATTTTAAAGCAGAATGTTTAATATGTTAAATAGAATTTTTTTATAGTTGTGCCTTTGTATAATGAAACTTGGTTTATATTGACTAATTTAATAATTAAATAATTTTAAATATGAGCATATAAAAAGATGACTGAATTTACATATTCAGTTACTTATCAGCTACACATAATTTAGAGTCTTTTTTTTTAGTCAATGAATAAGAAAATCGTCAGTGCTTATCTTAAATTATAATTGTTTCCTAATAAAATATAATAATTAGATTGTTTTTTTATATTTTATTTATGAAAATGACTTATTTATTATTTTGAAAGCAGATGCAATTTCAGGCACAGTTAATGTTTTTAATAAAATAAATCAATTATAATTTTTTTTTTGTTTTGTTGTTTTTCTTTTTCCCTCTTGGTAGAGAGCAACATCTAGAACAAGTTCAAGAATCCGTGTTGTCTCATGGAAGCAAGGTAGCTTCTGTTGAGATGGAGCACCCGTAGGTAGAAGACTGACTTGGCTCCATATCGCTGAAGAATGAAGGCAATGCTTTCCGGGAGAACCTTCAGGGGAAACTACCCAGCATTTAAGTATCGCATGGGAAGAAAACCTTAGAAAACTGTCATCAGGTAGTTCGATTCACGAAGCAAAACGCCATCGAGTCTCCACATTTTTTAAAACAGTGTCTACAACAAAGCCGCTAGAGTATTGAACCTCTTTTCTAATGCTCAACAGCGGCGCTCATTACTACTAAGCCACGAGTTGGGTGTTAAAATTTTTTCCATGTTAAAAGTAAAAATAAACTATGAAATTTGAAAATTGTAGTATTTCACTTTATGTAATTAGTTAAAAATTAAAATAAAAATAACACTAATAATAATAATATTAAAAAGAACATAAAATTAATTGCAACCTAATACTCTTTTCTTTTTTATCCCAATGGAACAACTATTTATTTCTAATTTTAGACTGTTATTAGTTACTTTTGCTCTCTATATTGGAAGGCTTATTAAATATTAATTCCCAAGTGTTTATAATCAATTTGCTGAAAGTAACTGATGATAAACATTTGCTAAAAAAATAGCGACGAAGTCATTGAAATTCTCAGTCATCTTGTAATTAGTTGCTCTAAAAAGTAAAATCATTACTTTCAGAGCAACTAATTATCATTTACTAATGGACCAACACCCACATAAAATTCAACTGGGAACTCACATGAAAATTCCCTTGGGCTGTTATGTATATGTGTATATATGTGTGTATGTATGTATGTGTGTGTGTGTGTGTTATTCTTTTCTTTGAAGCATTTTATATTGCTAAATTTTGAAAATGAACTTTTAAAAATGATAACACTATTAAAAATATTAAAGTTTAAAGTTATATTATAAATTAAAAACGAATTTAATGTATTATTAATTAAAAATCAACATTATTAGCTATTTTTTGTGACATTTAATTCGATGAAATTGTTTAAAAACAAACTAATAACTTCGCTATGATGGCAGTCGCATTTAACTAAATGAATTAAAATACTAAGAATATTATTCACTTTTAAATTAATATATTTTTCTTCTGATTTTGAAAAGCTACAGATAAAAGAACTTAAATCTTCATGATATTTAAGGTTTTTAATTTATGAAGGACATAGAAAAATATTGAAGATTCTTCAATTCTTGTGAAACAGTTACGAAATTGAATGCAACAACAAAGTGACGATAGATATTCGTTAAGATAACATCTCATTATTTCGCAAAATTCGATTATTTCACCACTTTCTTTTAAAACAGACTTGCGTAAACTGCTGGGCGTCACATATGACAATTTTATTTTAAAAAGTATGATATGGTATGTAACTATATGATAGGTATGTGTACTATTCATAGAATGTGATGCTACAATAATTTATTAAACAAAAGGTAACAATTTAATATTCAAAAATGTTTTTATTCATTGTTGTGAATGAAGACATTGGAAACTTGAGAAAATTAAATTAAAATCCTATTAAATTAAATAAAATTTAATTCAAATCACCAATGCATAGACCATATTCGAAAAATTATTTGAGAAAACCGCAATTCGCAAGTTACTGCAATGAAGTTTTCTAACTCTGACAATGATGTATACTATATATATATTTATTACGAGAGCGTTGATTATCAATATAAGATAGACATATACAAATGGGTTTTTATTTCACATATATGAGATTTTTAAAGATACGTTCAATTTTAAAATTGTACTCAAGGAGTTATCTGCAGTTATTGCTAGAAAATGTATTAAAATGTTTGATTAAATCTGATGAAATAAAAACTTACAAGGACGATTTCTATTATTATATACATATGGACAATCATTTACTGGCATAAATTAAAAAAATCTATAAAAACCAAATGAGATTTAATTACTTTTGATTACTACAAAATTCGAAACATATATAGTACCAAACATGTTAAATCGATGTAACTTTGTTTGTATATATAAAGAAGGTATACAAGATTATTTTGAAGGGTTTTTTTTTTAATGCGGCGGTAGGACTTTAGAAATTCGTGTTTATATTTTAGAAGGAAACTTCAGACAATTCTGGCAATACAGATTTCAGAGATTTACATGCCACTGCTAATACGACTTTTTTTTTTTGCTGTTTCCCAACATAAGCTACAAAAAAAAACGCAAGTGCCTTCTAGAAGGTCTTATTTTGTAGTCAATTTACGAGTTTCTTTTCTTAATGAAAATCTTATTTAGTAAGACGGATGAGAAATAGTTCAACATGGTGGTAGGTCGAAATTTTGATAAAAATTTTACATTATAAATTATTTTGACTTTTTTTGCATGATATGTGCCTATATCGAATTAAGGAATGCACTATTCAATTAAAAAGCAATATTTTATCTCTACGTATTTACAAGTAAACTCTATAAAATTTGTTTCATTTAAGTTATTTAATTAGATTTATAATTATTTCATTTCAGTTTTAAGAGAATATTTTGGTATTTTTCCCACGGGAAGAGTTGTAGCATTCTTTCCCAGAAAGAGGAATTTATATTCTTTAACAACTACATAATAAGACCCATCACTTGAATTTGACAGCAGATAAACAGTGTTTTGGGTAGTTATATTTATATGCAAGTGTTTTGTACTAATGAGAACAACCTGTCACTTAAACCTGATAGCAAGATATTCAGTGTCATGGATATTGAGACCTCATGAAATTAGCGATTGTCTGTGCAACCTTCACAGATCGAAACAATTACAGATGTAATAGGGACTACACCATGAGTTGTTGTATCGTGATTGGTGATAGACCATGGGCTGAGAAAGAGTCTACTCAATGAGAAGTGAGAAGTAAACTGATCCCCCCCCCTCTTGAAGGATTTTCTTAAAGGTATGTTTTGGAGAGAAAAAGAGAGTTCTGGGACGAGTCTGAAAAGTGTTGTCTTTTTCTCTAAAACTGACTGAGCAGGCTGGAGTTTCCTGCCAATTTTCAAAGTGAACGACTTGTGGTTTCGTGTATGACGCTGTGTAATAATTAAGGTCTACCGCAGACCACACGTTTGAGATTCGACGTAGACTCAGAGAACTCTGAAAATCTTCGTCTTTGGAGCAAAGAACTGTACTGTACTTGTGTATCTTTGAGTGAACTGTACTTGTGTATATCATTTATATCTTTAATTTTATTTTTCTGTGTAAATAGATTTCACACATATATATTTAATGTTTGTAAATAAAAATTAAAATGTTCCATGAATCTGAAAGTAACCTCTTTTGAAGTCGTTATATGTCTAGTACAGACCATGTCACCGTTAAATGTCTAATACAGACGTTACAATGTATAGGATAAATATGCGAGACTGCACTAAAACTTCGCCAATTTAATAAAAGGAAGTGCTAGTGGGTTTTAAAGATATCTAGATATGTTGTAAAAATTATTTTATTTCAAAAGGTTTAACGAGAATAGCAAAAGTAGTCCAGTTTAATGGATTTAATCGGTAAGTATTACTTTTGAAACCGTATATAAAGGATTTATTACCTTTTACATTTTAGATTATGTTTGTTATTAGAAAGTTACAGTTTATTAAAATTTTATGTTGGTTGTAAAGAGTGATTAAATTTAATATAAAAAGCACTTACTGAAAAATTAATTAACCACGTTAGAGATATTAAACATTATAAGCAATAATATCAGCTTTCATGTTTACAATAATTTTTGAACTATTCAATTTAGTTTTTCCTGTATTTTCCAATCTGATTCTTTCGAGGACTAATTGAAATCCTTCAATTTTTATAGCAAATTAAAGTGTAGGCAGTTAAATTTTTAAAAATATTTTATTTCCGAACATCAACTCACATACTGGTTTTTAACACTAGAATACCTATAGCGGCTAGACCTATAATGGCTTCAAGAAGAGGGTCATTTTTAATTTTTATTTATAAGCACTATACATATATGCAGAACTCTGGGTTATTATACTGTTTACAAAGAAATGAAAATTAAAGATATAAATTTGATTCACAAGTGCAATTCACTTCTAAAAGTCGAAAATTTTCAGAATTTTCGACGTTACGACGAATTTAATGCAGCCGGTCTGCTGCAGATCTTGCATATCACACGGCGTGATACAGGAAACCACAAAGGGGCTCACTCTGTAAACAGACGGAATTGCCGGCCTGATCAGTCACTTTACAGAAAAAAAGAAAAACAACACTTGCTGACTTGTCGCAGAAGACTTTTTCTTCTCCCCCTCCTCCCTCTTTAAAAAATCCGTCAAGAATAAGGCGTTAGCTTCCTTCACTTCTCATTGGAGTGAACACTTTAATTATTTCGACCTGTGAAGATCGAACAGACAATCGCTAATTTTCATGATGTATCATTATCGTTAGCACTGCTTACCTGCTGTCAGATTTGAGTGACAGGTTGTTCTCATTAGAACAAGACACCAATTGCATGTAGTAGTATAAATAGCCACAACACTATTTATCTGCTGTCTAATTCGAGTGAGTTGTTATCATGCACACTTTAAAAGAATATACATTCTTTTCATCTGAGAACAGAAATGCTATATCTCTTCTCATGGGAAAAATGCTACAATAAGGAATCATTTAATTCCAATTTAAGAACTATGCAAATGCGCGAATAATTTTGCGAATGAACGAATAACGCAACCTTGTAAATGAACGAATATGAAATATTAAATAACAAATTAAAAATATCTAAATTGTATCGAATAAATGAACGATAACATATTAAAACATTCCTTAATTTCGATCTTTTTCAAAACAATATTCATTTTGGAAAAATCTACTTCTTGTAATAATATATTATATCTGGTTTGTACGAGTGATATATCTGCCCGTTTCTAGATTATCCAAGAAACTATTGAAGTTACAGTTTTTAAAACTTCCTACCTTCCCCCCCCACTAAAAAAAGCCTGGTTAAAATTCTAATTCTTGAAATGAATTAAAATTAAGCAAGGTAATAATGTTTGAAGTTATTGTGATTATTGTTTAAACTTATTATCCTTTTTAAAATATCGGCTTCAATATAATATTTTTTTTTTTTATATTCCTTGATGTATCCACTTGCTTAACTTCTTTTCGAAAATGCGATCGAACGCAAAAGTTCTTGAAAATACTTTTTCGTGCTTTTAGTCTCATTGAGTTGAAACATTCCAGGGGTCCAAAAATAGATTTTCGATTTTGAATTCTCATAGAAAAAAACTCTTGAAAAAGGGAGGTAGATTTGACAAAATATTTTGAAAAGCGTGTGGCATTACGAATGACCTCGATTCGAGGGGTAGACGAGGCTATATAAAAAAAGTTATGTAGCTGGATTTTTTTTAACAATATGTGAAGACATCAGTTTTTCTCTTCTTTTAGCAATACATTTTACTTGATGTAGCTGTCTATACCATAAGCGTTGCCAAGGCTTCCTTTTCATTTTATTGTTTCTATATGGAATATGTATTGGGAAACTTAATGACGCAAGAGGACAGCTAATGTGCTAATGTTTGTTAAACTGAATTTTTAATTATATATTATTTTTATTTTTATAGAAAATTCCATGTAAAAATTAGAATTTTTGAATACTAAATATTTTAGGCAACATAATTTGCGCTTTTAATCCCACTTGGTCGACAACAATATTTAGACCAAGTCCAAGAACCCGTGTGGTCTTATGGAAAGAGGGAAAAACGAAGGGGGCGGCAGCTTCTGTTGGGATGGGGCCAACAGGCGCTGTCCCCTGCCCCCCTAGGCAGAAGTTCAATTTTTTCACGTCAGTTATTTTCATTACCTAATAAGCAGCTAAAAATCATAAAATTTACTAAAAGTGTTTCAAAAGTTTATTAAAAAACTATATGGATTAAGCTTATTAATTAAGGCAATAAAATATTCAAAATAAAACATTATCAATTATAAAAAATCTCTCCTTAAATAGTATAAAAACAATGGCAATTAGCCCAAAATTTCATATAAAATAAAAGATTTATGTGTGTATTCGTCTGTATTCCCTATAACTGTGAAACTTCAACACTTAGAAGATCAATTTTTTCACATCAGTTATTTTCATTATCTAATACTTAACCAAAAATTATAAAAACTTATTAAAAAAAATTGATTAGGACTATTAATTAAGGTAACAGAATGTTCAAAATAAGTTTTTAAAAAATTTCAAAAAAAATGGAGATAAAAACAATGTTAATTGGCACAAAATTTCATTTACGTGATCACTTCAGGGACTAAATGAAGGTATCATTCCCCAATTTGAGAACCATTGTTTAAAATACATTAAAATCATTTTAACGAAAAAAAAAAAACTACATAATTATTTAAATTCTCTTTTTTGTTTATATTAAATAAAATACATATCAGATGAACTAATGGAACAAGGAAACTATCGAACATTCCTTTTTTTCAGTGAAATTTCCACATCAACAACTAAAAGAGAACGATGTTTTTTTTTTCTGACAAACGCATCCATCAAATGTGAAACCGGCGATTATTCACGAGGGACTTAAGTTGTCTCTCATAAGTACTTATCGGAGTCAGAGGTCGCATGGATTAAGTGAGAACAGCAATAAATGCGAATCCACTGGACAAATGTGAAAACGTTGGAGAAAAAAAAAGAAGTTATCTAAAAACTGTAACATTCTTTTTCTGCATTCATTAAAAATGTTTCAAATGCGGAAAATTATTATTTAAAAAAATATCATCTGAGATAGGAATTAATCAAATGAAAGATTTTAAAATGAACATTTAAAAATGTACTGTAAAAAGAAAGTGGTATTTTTAGTTTTAATAATTGAACTTCATCATTTCATATAAAAGAAAAATATTTGTGGGTGTATTTATATTTTTCTTGTAACTTCAACAATTTTTTCACGTCGGCTATTTTCATTATCCAGTACGTAGTCAAATATCACAAAAAACATTTTAAACATTTTTAAATGTTTATTAAAAATAGTTTAAATTCGTAAAAGTATTATTTAAGAACATATCGTAGTTCATACGGGTTCGTGGTCTTGCTCTAGATGATCTACCACTGGGATAAGAAACAACAATAACATATATCGTATATGGTATGAAATATGAGTTATTCAAGTGAAACTGTTGAAAATGAAGAATATTTAAAAAAATGTATTGTGAAACAAAGTAGTATTATGCATTCAATTTTAACAATAATGTATTATTTTTATTATTAAAAAAGAGATTTGTGTGCTCCTGTCTGTATTTTTGAACTTAAAATTTAACACTTAGAAGTTCCGTTTTTTTTTCACGTTAGTTGTTTTCATTAAGTAGCCAAAAATCATAAAAAATTATTAAAAGTGGACAAAATTTTGTAAAAACTATATTGATTAGGCCTATTAATTCAGGCAATAGTATATTCAAAATGTAACATCATCATTTAAAAAAACAACAACATATGAAATCGATTGCATTTAGCACAAAATTTCTCTTCAAGGAGTAAAAGCATTTTTTGAAGAAATTTGAGAACAATTGCTTAAAACGCATTAAAATGATTTTAACAAAAAATAAATCTGCATAATTATTTACCTTTCCTTTTTTTGTTTAGACTAAATAAAAAACATATCAGAAAAACTAATGTACAAGGCAACTATTGAGCATTCCTTTTTCGAATGAAATTTCCATATCAACAACCAAAAGAGAACGATGTTTCTTTTTTTTTTTTTTTTTTTTTTTTTTTTTACGAACGTATCCATCAAATATGAAATCGGCGATTATTCACGAGGGACTTAAGTTGTCTCTCATAAGTACTTATCAAGTCAGAGGTCGCATGGATTAAGTGAGATCAGCAATAAATGTGAATCCATTAGACAGATGTGAAAATGTTGTCAGAAAAAAAAAAAAAGTTATGTAAAAACTGTAACTATCTTGTTCTGAATTCATTAAAAAATGTTTCAAATGCGGAAAATTATTATTTTAAAAAATATCCTCTGAGATATGAATTAATTAAATGAAAGATTTCAAAATAAAGAATTTTTAAAAATGCACAGTAAATAAAATGGTAATTATTTTTTTTAGTTTTAACAATAGAACGTTATTATTTGATATAAAGCAAAAGATTTGTGAGTGTATTTGTCTATATTTTTTATAATTGTAAAATTTCAACACCTAAAAAGTTCCTTTTTTTTTTTCATGTCAGTTATTTTCATTATTTGTGATTTTTTTGTTCTTTTCAATATTTGTGCGTATTTCAAAATATTCTATTAAATATTTTTGTTTATATTTTACTTTTAAACTTGTTTTCATTCAGAGCAATTATTCTTTTACAATTTGCCAAATGATAAAATGCTCTTTTCCTACATATTTTCTTTTAATAAAATTTATTAAAAACTAAAAAATGTTTATTTTAAATAGCTGGTCTATTTCAGGTTATATATACTACTTTTTCTTATTCTACTTGGTAGACAGCAACATAAACCAAGTCCAAGAACCTATGTGATCTCATGGAAGGAGGGAAAGGTGGGACAGCTTCTGTTGTGGTAAAACATCGGCAGATAGTCTGTTTTGGCTCCAGGACGCTGAAGAAGGAGGACAGTGCCTTCCGGGAGGACTTTCATGTGGATCCACCCAGCATTTTTGTATGGTATGGAATAAAACACAGGAAACTCCTATCAGATAGTCCGTCTCACTAGGCAAGAAGTTGAACATCACAAACACCATCGACTCGCCACGTTTTTTAAATCAGTGTTTACAACAAAGCCGTCAATGGATTGAACCTCCATCCTAATGCTTACCAGAGGCACACGTTACCATTGAGTCTCGAGTAGAGCGTATATACTAGTGAACAATATTAGTAGTGATACACTTTTAATAGAAAATTGGGGCATTATGACAATGAATATAATGAATTTTAATGATCTGTAATTTATCAATTACACACCATCGAAAACAATCCGTTTACATGTGTAAAATGACTGACCATTTCTGCTTAATGCGACAGGGGATGCTTTTGCAGTGCTTAGGAGAAGCAATAAATAATCATTATCACAAAATAATCATTTCATGTTACCCAAATTATTCAACATGGTTTACAAAGTCTTTATTGCAAAATTTACGATTAATAATCTAAAAAGGAATAAGTACTTGAAAATGAGTATTCAGAAAGAAGGCTATTATTCCAAAATGAACGCAAAACATATTAAAAATTTGCATTCGAATTTTAAATTTTTATTCAACTAATTTTTTTTTAACATTTTGTGAATTAATATATTTATTAATGTAATTTATTCACATTATATAATATTTTTAGGATAAATATTTTTAATAAACACTTGAGCCAATGTAAACTTACTAACTAAAATTCATTCACGAAAATCGGTTCACACCCACAAACATTGCAGAATTAATTACAATCCCTGTGCTCCAAAATATCTTCTAATTTATTGTCTACACTAGAAAAATGCAAAACAAAATCTGTAAAGTAGAAACAAAAATTGACAATTGCAGCCTCTAATCAATATGAAACAACTGGTTTGGTTCTAAAAAATGGTTTAATCCATAACAAATGTCACATTTTTATTTCCAAAAAAAATTAATTAAGTCAAAAGCTCTAAGATGGACGACATATTAATAAGTATGAGAATTTATCTAAATGGTTTTTCTTAGGAAAAGTAATTGAATTTTAAAATAAATAGAACATATGTTGTATATTTAAGAACGAAAATATGAAGAAAAAAATATTACTAAAAGGACTCTCTCACAAACTGCTTAAAAATTAATTAAAGAATCTTTCTAGTTAATTTTTTTTTTGGGGATTTGAATTTTTTTTACTGGTTTGATAAGAATTTATAAGAAATTTCTAATTATTTTGTGGTAATGTTGGATCAGATTTTTAGATTAAATATTCGTTATTATAAGATGTCAAAAATATTTTCTTTAATCGAAAATTTTAACCTGAAATGTAATATTCAAATATCTGGGAGTCATTTTTGGAAAAATATTTTAATATTAATTAGTTTAAGTAAAAATAATAACAAAATAAGTTGTCTATTTTTTTTAAAAAATATAAATTAATTATTGATTAAATTATCCTTTAGCTTACACGTAACATTAATTTTTAATTTTTTATAAAAAAAATATCAATATGTTTTTCATGTTTTGCTATAATTTGTGACCAACGTATAATTCCATTATAATTATAATTCCCTTGTATAAATTGACTTAGACGAATTTCACTTAACGTGTATACTTAAATATTCCAAAGTATTAAATTGTGTTGAAATGCATTGATGCATAGCTAATTCTAACTCTGTACTGTTCTGTGTACAAGTAGCTATCAAATTAATGGAAACACTTGTGAATAAAAGTGTCATTTAAAAATGAGTTTCTTAAGCATTAATATGTAATCTAAGCTAACATTTTTTCTTAATATAAAAAGTATATACCATGCTAGTATGAGTTAGCTTTAGTGAAATTGTATACGTATTGGATTTTTGTCAAAAGCGTAAAATGTCAAACATCACAAGACTTTAAAAATAGGCCAAATTGTAGGAGTCCGACTAGCTGAAGCAGCTGTGACTGAAAACCCAGCTTTGAGGCGTTTCTAGAGGTATTGTGTCTAAAGTCATGACAGCTTACACACAGCGTGGTAAGACAAGTCTGGTAAAACAAAATAGTGGACACAAGGAGAAGATGAGTGAAAAGACCGACGTGTATTGAAGTGGTTTGTAATTTCTAAAAATAGAACAACTACATCTAAAGACAGAACTCAGTCAGCATTTTGATCCTCTTATGTCAATAGTTGCAAGTTAGGCGGCACCTTCATAAATAGGACATTTATTGCAGAGCAGCCCTTCCCAAGCCATTTGCCACATCTGTTAAGGCAAAACGTCGTCCACAGTCACGCCAACAGTCACAAAACCTGATTGATTGATAAGTCGAAAACAGTTATAGGGTCAGACGAATCGTCTTAGCCACTTTTCCCCACGTCAGGAGGGTGCATGTTTGGAGGACACCTGCACAAACGTATGATCGTGATTTTCTCCTTCAAACTTTCAAAATGGAGGTGCCTCTGCCATTGTATGAGCTGCCACCATCAGTAGTTTTCTGCTGGCCCAAGTAACCCTGAATGGAAGGATCACTGGGAAAAGTATAGAGAAGTTTTAGCTGACCAGTTCCACTCTATGATGCAAACTTTGTTTCCTGCAGGAGAGGGCATTTTCCAAGACGATGATGATGCTCCTATTCTGCAGTGGGAGCTGTCCAATCATTGTTGATGAACACGAGGATGAAGTGAAACATCTGCCTTGGCCCGCACAGTTCTTCGACATCAATATCATTGGACCGTTATGGTCTATTTTAAAGCGATGAATCTGGAATACATATATCCAACAGCATCTCTTCCGAACTTTCACAATATCTCGATGAAGATGGTTCAATATTACTCTAAATACTATTCAAAACCTTGCATGAATCTATTCCCAGGCGAATCCAGGCTCTATTACATGCCAACAGTTATCCTAGTCCTATTCCAGGTTATCTAAAGGTTATCTTCCCTATTAGTCTGTAATTCTAGGGTGTTTCCAATATTTTGATAACCTGTATAATAATACTTAAAAATAAAGATTAATACTTTAGTTTTAAAATTTATACATAAAAAAGTTATTTAGACTTATTAAAATGTTAAAAAAAATTATATTATTAAATATCAGTAAAAAATAATGTGCATCCGTTCTTATTCTTCTAGTCTCATTCAGAATCAGTCCAATATCCATTGGTAGAACTTTCAGACAAATGGATTTATTTGTCTATTCTCGGCATATACACAGAAGCTTTAGTTTGATATCAGTGTAAGGGTTTCTAACAAAGCATCTTTAGTTTGGAAACTCATCTCACAACTCCGTAAGTAAAAAGACTTTAAAATAATCACACCATTGAAATAAATATTAAAGTAAACTGTGCTGGAAATTTTAATGTCTTAAGTCTTTCGATCATATATGATGCTATCTTGATAGCCTTTGACATTTTCAAGGAATTGATATAGATATTTTTTAAAATTTGAAATCGTAGCTCCTATATGACTTTTAAAGACTTTCTTAAAATTTATTATATTGCTCGCTATTAAAAATTCTTAAAATTTAGTATTTGATTTCAAAATAATTTTGTAAAAGTAAACCTGGCAGTAAGATATTTTAAAAATATCTCAAATGATCTCTACATTTTATTAACATTTGATGAAATATGAAATCGTAACTTCTATATGATTTTGAAAGATTTTTTTAAATTTATTATATTACTGGCTAATGAAATTTTAAAAAATTTAGTATTAGTTTTAAAAGACTTGGAGGTAAGATATTTTATGAAAGTTCTCCAATGATTTCTACTTATTAACATGAATTAAAATATGAAACAACAAATCTCTCTATAAATGCAATGTGTCAACAGTGTTTCTCTTATTGTAGAATGTGCCACTTAGATCTGAGGTCATATGGAATCATAAAAATGGTGATGTAACATATTCAGCGTTATCTAAAATATATCAAGTGGTATGCTACATTTATTTGATATATATATATATGACACTACTAACACCACACCACATCACAGTGCCTAGAGTTGAGTTGCCCCTCAGTGTGGGAATGATGTGGGTCTGAAATCCGAATGGGTCAGTTTCATGGAGACCGGGTCCTATGACCTAAAGTGGATTCCGAACCACTGCAAGCATCCTTTGCACCGAAACCTGTGGAACTCGAACCCTCAATATGTGGCTTTGATCGCACCAGAGCGCTAGACACTCAGTCCTTCATTTGGCCCCAAACACCAATATACTACAGAAAAATTAATGTGTACTACATTGCACTTACGATGTTTTGCTGTAGGCTTGTACGAATATATCAAACGTGGCCTCCAAATAGTTAGAGCCTTTTTTTCTTCATGAAAATAACTAAAAATTTTTTTTTATTCTGTACTTTCCGCCATATAGCCGGAAAGATCAATAATTTATCGGAATAAATTTAAAAGAATAGATCCCCTTATGTACTATTAATCTGAAGAAGTCATTCTTTATATTATTACCTATCAGATTCAATATCGGCAACGCTGAATCTTTCGATTTAGCATAATTTGAGGACTATATTTCTAACCTGGATACTTTATTTCATGAAAACCCAATCAAGCCCATCCAGCATCAACTTTGAATCTTGCCATAAACAATGTTGCTGTCCAAAAGAACTAAATTCAACTTCATTTATCGAGTTTAACAACTCAGCAAATATATTAATTCAACAACTACATTAAAGCATTACGTTAATAATTTGTGATACTAAAATGATTATCTTTAATCACTTGAAACGTATAACAAAGAAGTAATCAGTTTAACAAAATATCTAATTTGTTGTTATCAGTAATTAGACATGCTCTCTGAGCATCAGATAACAAGTATGTGCAAGTGATAACGTAATAAAAGAGTAATCAACGCTAACATTCACGAGTGTTAGCGTGTCTTGCAATTGGTAGCACAATGGAGATGTATATTTATCAAGTGTGGAAAGATTCAGTAATGAATACTAATGCTCATTCATTTTGCATACACTTATGCAGCGAGCTAACTGTTATAAATGAAACCTTTTCATGATGATAACTGTATAGGAATTCAGTAAAATTAAATTATTATGAACTTAGGCCAGGTTTGTGTAATTGTGCAAATAATAACATTGTAAAATTTATAAGCCAGCAGTAAATCTTTATGCATCTGCTTATTGTTTTATTCTAAGTAAAAGATTTGTTTAAGTTCTTTTGTTTATATGAAAGATTTAACAAAAGAATGGGGACTAATACAATGGGGAATAAACCACTATGCAAATTAGTGTTTATTTTTTAAAAGGAGCTATTCACTGTTTGTATTCAAATCAGGAAGTTTTGTTGGTTTCCTTTCATGAAAATTCATAATTTGAAAATTTCTCTACAAAATATATTGTTCGTTTTCTTTCAGAACGATTTCGAACAAAACAATATTTCTTATGAATTTCTTAATGACCTTTTATCTTTCCATGATTAATTTATTATCCATTTTAAATATTGTAATATTGTTAAACTATAATCTTGTAATGTACATTATTTTCCAACATAATTTAATATATCAATGTTTTTCATTTCTAACAAATATATTATATTTACAGTTTATTTTTCTTGCAACAATGTTATCTTTAACACATATTATTTGATTGCAATTATTAAAGAGAAACGAAATCAAATAATTAATAAAAATAATAGTAGCATGTTTTTAGCATATATCTAAATTTGATATTTGGCATTCAATGAAAATTATTCAAAAATGCCTTTTTTGTGTTGAAATATTTAAGATAATAGAAAAGTTTGAGAATAATTAATCATAAATAAGATTACGACAAGAAAAAAAAATCTAATTTTATACATATATTCTGATTAAAAACAAAAAAGAATTCTCTGATATTTTAAGTTGTAGAAAAGGTAGCAAGAATACTATTATACATTCTCCTAATGTGACACATATAACAACATTTAATTGTAGCCATATCAAATCAAATATAGCTAAATATAACAAAAATATAATTAAATATAATTAAATAATCGACAGCCGAATATAACTAAATATAACCACATCCAATCAATTAAACTATATATATACACAATCAAATGAAACTCTCTCCAATCATTCAAGAAATAGTAGCTAATGTTAATAATAAAATACAGCAACAATATTCATTAGATATGTTGTTGTTTCTTATCCCACTTGGCTGGCCAAGCCCACGAGCCCATACGTACTCATGATTGAATGGGAAGGAAGCTGTTGTGATGGAGCACCCGTAGGTAGAAGTCTGACTTTTGGCTCCGTGACGCTCTTACAGTCATAGGAGACCGGGACCTACGGCTTAAAGTGGATTCCGAACCACTACAAACATCCGTGGCACCACCGGGATTCGAACCCGAAACCTGTGGCACAGAGCGCTGGACACTCGGCTATTCAGTCCCAAATTTGTGAATGCCAACGGCACGCGGTGTTCCCAGGTGGTCACCCACCCAAGTACTGACCGCGCCAATGATGCTTGACTTCGGACAGCATGGTATGGCCGTTGGCTTCACTAGATATTCTAGTTTAATAGCCACAGGAATAATAATCAAGAATAAAAATTGTAATAATACACAGTTTTCTTTCAACTAAGCTTTCATGTACATTGTCTATAAATCTATTCAACTACCAATTTGAGTTTTTTGCAAATCGTATGTTCTTCCAGTAAGTATTTGTTATCTATACATTTTTGAATTTAATCAAAACAAAGAAAATCCTATGGTACGATTTTATAATGAGGTCATAAGATTTTTATGATTTATACAATATTTTTTGTCATTTTAGGTTCTGATACACAGATATTACAAAATCTCAGTTTTTTTTTTTAACTTTACATATTTTAATGATATTCTTGAAATAAAACCAAGACAACATCATATTTACACATGAAAAAAAAAACAAATTCTTTCATTTATAAAATCCTTAACTTGAACAAAATAAATAAAAAATGAGTTTTTATTATAATTAGTATCATAAATCTATTTCTCTAGGTTTTCGACAAAGGAATACAAAATGGAATAATAAATGCAATTTTTATATTCTCCTTTTAAAATGAATGAGAAAAGAATAGTAATAAAAATGAAAAAAAAAGAATAGTAATTGCATTTAATCTCTAAATTAATTTATTTTTAAGTAGTTATTTCAGTCATTGTAAAATATTTTCATTGCCTTATAAATTGTAAGTGCTTTTAGGAGATTCATTTTGAATTTGCTACAAATTTTTTGTCACTTAAATTATTTAGGATTCTGATTATTTTGAAGAAAATTTACGCTAATTGCTTCTTAGTTTCAATGAAATACTTTAAAATAATTAAATTAATTCTAATTTTCTGAAACATTTTTTTTGACTTTTATGGAAAGAAATTCTAGTTATATGTATATTTAAAATAATAACTAAATTTAATTATTCTATTTTTAGACATGAAAGAAAAATATTCAAAGAATTTCCTTTCATTGTTATTTTTTTAAAAATAATTAATGCAATTGATTTTTCAAGGTAAAATACATTGTTAAAAATAAATTAAAGGGTATGGCAATTTTTCTGTTAAAAAAAAAATATATCGGAATTTCTGAAGTGATCAAAATTTTTATAGAAAATGAAAAAAATTTAAAAATGGTAATTTTCAAACTTTAGAAAATGAGAAAATATGCAAATTTGTCTAACGTATAATTTTTACACGTGAATAATATCAATTGAAAATCAGCTTTCAGCGTATTTAAAGTTGGCATATATAGATGTTGTTTTGATACAAAAAGTCGAGTTTTGGCTAAGATTTCTCAAACAATAATTAATATATCGATAAAAGCAATTGAAACGAAATTTTTAATAAGTTCAATAATTTTTTTTTTCTTTATAAGGTGAAATTGTTACAAAATTTGGTATCACACATGTTACAAAGCTATAAAAATTCTAGATAAAATCAAATTCGATTTAAATCTATCTGCACTAAACCCATATCTTTCTCATCAAATTCTATATATCAGGAAATGAATTCTCTTCCGACATAGAGGATGATTTTTGCCAAATTTTAAATCCTTTCCTCATTCAAATTTTTTGAAATGTAATTGACTTTTTAATAATGGGGTTGATTTTATGGTACTAAGGGTTGGAGAGGACTAAAAAAGCTATTTTCTCCTCACTTCACCTTTCCTGACTTCTAATTACTTCTTCACCTTCTCCAGTTCCTCATATTTCTTCTTCCTGCTGCACTGTTGATCACTTCTTCACCCATTTCATTAATTTCACATAATTTACCTCTTTCTCCACTTTTCCTGCCTTACACCACATCTCTTTTCTCTTTACTCCTCTCTTATACTCTGGGTCACTTCTCCACATTCCTTAGATCTGCTCATTTCTTCTCTCCTCACTTCTCACTCATATCAAATCTCTCTGTCACATATCCCTCTGTTACTGCCTGTGTCCACTTTCATCTCCGATTTCTTTCTTTACACCCCATTTTAGTTTGCCACTCCCAGGCCAACTCCTGAATTATTAAATTCACTCACTTTTAGGCCAGCTCCTAAATCCAAGGATCCGCTTTGAGACAGCCATTGGTTTGAGGGAAAATTATTACATTAGGCCCTGCTGGGTGATTCTCTGACCCCACGTTAAAACTCCAGTTCTTGCAAACTACCCTACTGAAAAGATACATTTTAAAGCTGTTAAATCATAATCAGTCCCGACTTTTACTACTTTTAAAGAGGCGAGCATTGGGACACACCTTTTCTCATTTCTCCTCAATTCACCTCTGACTTCTAATTTACTCCTCCACCTTCGCCAGTTCATCACATTTCTTCTTCTCGCTGAATTTTTAGAATGACTTCTTCACATACATCACTTATTTCAAATCATCTATCCACTTATCCTGTTTGATTTCAGATCTCTTTTCTCTTCCCTCCTCAATCCGACTCTCGGTCGTTTATCCACAATCTTTAGATCAGTTCATTTCTTCTCACATCTCATCTCTCGATCACGTATCCCTCCATCACCGTCTATGTCCACTTTCATATCCAGTTTCTTTATTTACACACCCTTTTAATTTTCCTTTTCGACCAACTCCTGAATTCAAGGGACCACCTAGAGACAGCCATTTGTTTAGAGGGGAAATCATTGCATTAGTCCCAGGTGTGTGATCCTCTGAACTCACGTTGAAACTTCAGTCCGTGTAAACGACCCTGCTGTAAAGACCCACTTCAAAGGCTTTAAGTCATTAATCAGTCCTGACTTTCAATACTTTTAAAGCAGCGATCGTTGTGACACATCTCATCTCGACATTTCTGCTCTTATTCCCTCTGATTTCTAATCACTTCTCCACGTTCTCCAGTTCGTCCTATTTCTTCTTCTCGCTTCATTTTTTATCATTTCTTAACACATTTTACTTTTTTAAACTTTTCCTCTCTCTCACTTCTCACTCACATCTCAGTTCTCGACCACATATTCTTCTGTCATTCTCTGAGACTACTTCCATTTCCTATTTCTTTCTTTACACCCCATTTTAATTTGCCAACTCCTGAATCCAAGAGACCGTCTTAAGACAGCCATTGGTTTGAGAGGAAAATCAGTGCATTAGTCCCAGGTGGGTGATCCCCTGATCCCAAGCTAAAACTCTAGTTCGTGTAAACGACCCTGCTGTAAAGATCCACTTTAATGGTTTTAAGTCATTAATCAGTCCTGACTTTTACTACTTTTAAAGCGGCGACCACTTGTGACACACCTTTTTATCCACAAAGAGTAATTGGATAGAATAAAGCTAATTAGGTAATTGGGACCATAAGGACCCCACAGGGTGGGGCTACTGAATAGCGCCATTTCTTCATTTGTGATTTAAGACATCCAAACATACTTGTATGAAGAGTTTTTTTGTCAAATTTCGCAGTGTCCAATATATACTAGCAATTTTATTTCATTTTATTTTTTATACAAATAATTACAAATTAAAAACACATTAAAAATTTATACAGTTTTTAGACAAAAAAAAATATGATGTACGTATATAAAATTACAACAAAAATGTTAATTTAATTGTTGTTCTAATGCAGCTGGCAATACAGAGACAGTTAATCTTTATGCCACAAGCAAGGGCTCACCATGTTATTCATTCAGCACTTGTGTAGCACGTGTAGGTTGAAGATATACTACGGATGCGACTAACACTACCCCACAACTCTCTACGATCTATTAGTTCAGGACCTACGATTTAAATTGGATTCCGAACCCCTACAAACATCTATGTCACCGTTGGAATTCTAACCCGAAACCTGTGGTACCGCGCACCAGAGCTAGTCACTCGCCCATCAGGCCCTCATGTTAATTTAATTAATAAATTCAATTCTGAAAATATGTTGAGTCGAAAGTTATTAATGTCAGAAATTGATTTGCCGATAAATGAATTACAAAATGGAACGATAAAAGTAATTTACATGTCCTCTCTTACAATGGGAAAAATAATACTTCTATTTAATCTTTAAATTACTCTGTTTAAGTAGTTATTTTACTCAAGGGCAAATATTTTATTGCGTGAGTTGTCTTAAAATTAAAATTTAATAATCCCATAATTTTGGATTTAAAATGTCACTAATTAAAATAATTGGAAGTTGCAGGCATTTTTCAAGAGAATTTTTTATTGGATATAAATTATTGCATCGTTAAATTTTTTAGAAAATTTAGTTTTGAAAGAAAGTACTCTAATTACTTCCTATCTTAATGAAGTGCTCTATAAAATTAAATTAATTCTAATGTTTAAAAGAAGTTTTTGTGCTTATAAAGAATGAGATTCTAATTAGATGTGAATTTAAATTTCAGGTTCATATTACAAATTTGGATGGATCTAATTAATCAATTTGAATAAAGAATAATACTCAAATAATTTTACATTCATTATTATTTTTTTAAATAATATATTTAAATCTTATAAAATATATTTGTTAAAATAAAACATATTAATTGAAGTATCTGTTTAAATATTGATGTTATTTGATAAGTTCGAAGTCAAATTCAATTAAAAATTTATTTTAAAATTGTTAATGATTTATCATGAAATAAGCTCTTAAAATACACCAACAGTTCATTAATTAATAATGAAATCAATATTGATTTAAATAATTTTAAATTAACGAAAAATAAATTATACACAAAAACTAGGGTTGTACTTTTAGTATAGAGTTTTCATTACAAAATTATAAATATTAATTATATGCCAAAAATAAATTGGTAAGAGAACATATAAGAACTATATTAATTCTTTTCATTCCTTTGTAAGTCCAGGTTAGAAAAGCCTCACTGAAACCCATGTATGTCGTAAAGGCAACTAAAATGGATAGCCAGTGCCCGACGGATATAACCAGGTGAGGTAAAATCAATTTCTCCATTTGGGTGCCGTCTTTGTGCCACAAGGTCAATGCGCCACCCAAAGGGAATATTTCACCTTTGCAGCTTTAAAAACCTCCGAAGCTAAAAGCAGCTTGCTAAGCCTTTACCTTTGCAGCTTTAATGCGGTCAATTAAAGTTGCATTTTTCACTTTTTATCATGATTCCTGGAGAGATTTTCATTTTTTTACCAGGCTTATGGACTTGGTCTAGATGTTGCTGTCGATCAAGTGGGATAAAAACAACATCAACATACTTATCATATTTTGCACTATTAATTCAATCCACAGTAAAATATTATCAAAATATTATTACTGCACGAAATGTAAATTTTTCTACTATAAACATACTCATTCAACTTTTGATTACAGATTAAAAATAAACACTACTTTGCTGAAATTGTCTTTTAAATTCAGACTTAAAAAAGCAACATAAATTTGTTTAATATTACAAAATATCCAACCAATAATCCAATTATACACTCAAGAGCCAAATCATTATGACCACCCCTACATTTTGCAATGAACTCGCCTGGATGACGTGGAAGGCACGTGATCAGGTGGAAGTGATATTTAACTGCTGCTGGAGAGTCTGAAGAATCATTCTTTCACTTACTTCTGTGTGTGATGTGAAAGGCTGCTGATCTAAGCGACTTCGATGAGGGCAGATTGTAATGGTTCAGGCTCGGAACAAGTATTTCGAAACTGCACGACTCTTGGGTTGTTCGCGATCTACAGTTGTTAGTACTTATGCAAAGTGGATGAATGACGGTGAAACCATTGGTATACGACATGGTGTTGGACGTCCACACGCTATCAAAGAAAAAGGTCGTCGGAGACTGTCTCGTATGGTGAAACGAAGCCGGAGCCAAACAGTGGCTCAGCTGACACCCCAATACAATGCAGGGCCAAGTAGAATAGTATCGGAGCACACTATTCAGAGGACACTGTTGGATATGAGGATACGCAGCAAACGTCCCACCCGTGTGCCTTTGCTGACCAAGCGTCATCGCCAACTGCGCCTGCGCTGGGCCCGGGAACATCGTTACTTGTCCATGAGTCAGTGGGAGAGAGTTGTCTGGTCAGATGAATCACGGTTTTGTCATTCATCACGCCGATGGCCATGTCAGGATACGCCGTCTTCCAAGCGAACAGTTGCTCCCTCAATGTACAGTAGGTCATACACTGGCGGTGGCGGTATTATGCTTTGGGGAAGTTTTCTTGGGCGTCTCTGGGACCCATGGTTGTGGTAGAGCAGACCATGAATGCTAAGGGTATATGAACATCATTGCGGACCAATTACACCCTTACATGGCCTCTGTTTTCCAGCTGGAAATGGAATGTTCCAACAGGACACGCCCCTTGTCACAAGGCTAAAATTGTGTTGGAGTGGTTCCAGGAACATGATGCTGAATTCCAGTTAATGTCCTGACCGCCTAACTCACCGGATTTCTATCCGATAGAGCACATTTGGACTGGGACGGCAGCTCAGAGTTCAAGACCACCGATTCGCAATATCTCGGGTTTGCGTGACCATTATTAAACATCTGGTAAAATCTGTCTTCGGCCATCTACCAAGGCTGAAGCTGTGTTAACCAAAAGGTGGTCCAACTCGTTATTGACGAGGTGGTCATAATGTTTTGGCTCTTAAGGTGTATGTAATTATTATACATGCTGATATAAAGAATTGGTTATTGTATAAAAAATTGGCCAGTACATCTACCTCCCCCATAATGCATCCTGGTTACGTCTTAGGTGACTAAAAGATCTACTAACATCGGCATACAGAAACGCTCCAAAGTGATCATCTTCGTGTAGACTGAATGTCTTATGATAGAATGCGGGCTGCCTGACACAATCTAAGAAAGTTGAGGTTTAACATTCCCTTGCCAACTACGATGTTGACGCTTTTGCAATCAGGGATGCAAATCTTTCACATAGTCCAAATTGCCCGCTCTGTAGGAAAGACGAGATCAGGGACAGGCAGCCTATAGCAGGATGTCCGGCCTTGCAGGGGGCTTAGAGGTGAAAGCAAATTGGACAGCTAGAACTTTGCTGATGAGACATTGACTTTTTTTCTCTTATTGTTTACTTTTTTTCTTGTGAGTGTTTCACGCTGTTCTTTTTGATCCCGTTAGAGTTTTTGTCATTTTCTCTTGCCATTGGAAATTTAAAAAAAAAAATTATTCAAGAACCAAATTGTGTTCGACTGCATATTGTATTTTCTTTCCAATGTGTTTCTGACCCCGCCCCTTTCACGAATTTCATTAAAATGAAAACAATCCTGATGTCTAAGATTTTTGTGATTTATAAAATATTTTCATCATTTTAAGGTATGTAAGCAAATATTTCACAAAAATTAGTTTTATGTGTTGACGACATCCTTTACTTAACACCAGGGCAACATCAAATTCACATATTTTTTATTTTATAAAATTATTAGCCTAAAGAAAATAAGAATGAATAAAAATTTCAATTTATTAAGCGATAATCCTTTTTTTTCACTGGATTGAAAGGAATAGTGAAATACAGTGGTCATACAAATTCTCCTTATGCAATAAATATACGATCATTTCATAACCCCAAGCAATCATCAATGGAGTTGTAATTAATCAAAATATTACATGGGCAACACCAGTATTCACTTGATATTCAGGTATAATAGCTACGCGAATATTAGAACCACCAATAGAAATTATTGTACAATCACAGTTTTCGTTTTAACTAAACTCTCATCTAAAACACTTTTTCAATATTTTAAATTATTTAACAAACAATTTATGTTCAATTGCAAATTGTATTTTCTTGTGTTTTTGATCCCGCCACTTTCTAGAATTTCATCAAACTGGACACAATCCTGAGGCCCTCACGTTTCGTGAGTTCCATACAAAACAATCCTGAGGTCCTCACGTTTCGTGAGTTCCATACAAAACAATCCTGAGGTCTTCACGTTTCGTGAGTTACATATAAAACAATCCTGAGGTCTTCACGTTTCGTGAGTTCCATACAAAACAATCCTGAGGTCCTCACGTTTCGTGAGTTCCATACAAAACAATCCTGAGGTCCCCACGTTTCGTGAGTTCCATACAAAACAATCCTGAGGTCCTCACGTTTCGTGAGTTCCATAGAAAACAATCCTGAGGTCCCCACGTTTCGTGAGTTCCATAGAAAACAATCCTGAGGTCCTCACGTTTCGTGAGTTCCATAGAAAACAATCCTGAGGTCCTCACGTTTCGCGAGTTCCATAGAAAACAATCCTGAGGTCCTCACGTTTCGTGAGTTCCATAGAAAACAATCCTGAGGTCCTCACGTTTCGTGAGTTCCATAGAAAAAACAATCCTGAGGTCCCACGTTTCGTGAGTTCCATAGAAAACAATCCTGAGGTCCTCACGTTTCGTGAGTTCCATAGAAAAAGCAATCCTGAGGTCTCACGTTTCGTGAGTTCCAAGAAAACAATCCTGAGGTCCCCACGTTTCGTGAGTTCCATAGAAAACAATCCTGAGGTCCTCACGTTTCGTGAGTTCCATAGAAAACAATCCTGAGGTCCTCACGTTTCGTGAGTTCCATACAAAACAATCCTGAGGTCCTCACGTTTCGTGAGTTCCATACAAAACAATCCTGAGGTCCTCACGTTTCGTGAGCCATACAAAACAATCCTGAGGTCCTCACGTTTCGTGAGTTCCATACAAAACAATCCTGAGGTCCTCACGTTTCGTGAGTTCCTTACAAAACAATCTGAGGTCCTCTCACGTTTCGTGAGTTCCATACAAAACAATCCTGAGGTCCCACGTTTCGTGAGTTCCATAAAACAATCCTAATGAAATTTATACAATATTTTAGATTTTGAAACCCGAATATTTTACAACAATTAGTTTTATTTGCTGCCATTCCGTATTTGACGCCATGCTTGACCTGACATCAGGACATTATCAAATTCACATATTTTTTTCCTTTATAAAATTCTTACCCTGAAGAAATTAAGAACGAATAAAAAATTAATTTCCGTTATAATTAGAATCATAAATCCCTTTCTCTAGTTTTTGATGAACTGAAATGCATAATGTTATAATAAACTTAATTCCTATGTCCTCTCTTAAAATGAAAAAAGAATAATAACTGGATTACTTTATGTGATTAGTTATTTCACTCAAGGAGCAAATATTTTTCGGCGTGTTGTCTTAGAATTAAAATTTAATAATAATACAGTTGACGATTTAAAATAGCTAATTAAAACAATGAAAAACACCAAGGTCTTTTAAAGGATTCGTTTTTAATTTGCTCAAATTATCGCATCGCTTAAATTGTTTAGAAATCGGATTACTTTTAAAGAAACTGTACTTTAATTGATTCTAAGTTTTAATGAAATACTTTACAAAAAATTAAATTAATTCTATTACTCTAAAAATTCTTTTCGTTTTTTTGTAGCAAATGTGACACTAATTAGATTTGTATTTGTATTTCAAATTCTTATGATGAATAGGGTTGAATTTAATTAGTCTATTTTGAACATGAAGGAAAATAATCAAATAATTTTACATTCATTGTTATTTTTAGAAAAAAATTAACAATTAAATCCCAAAAAATATATTTGTTCAAGTAAAATACATTAATTCAAGGTACAATCTAAATATCAATGTTATTTAATAAATTCCAAAACAAATTGAATATCTATATATTTAGTTTTTTTTTTTTAAACAAGTAACAGCTCAAAAAAAAAAAATAAAAACAAAATTTTTTTAGACATTATGTTGCATATTTTCATAATTAATTTAGTAATTATGACATTTGAAAACAAAGTATTCAGTGCATATTATTTTAAATATGATATTTGCATTTAATTTGTTTTTCGTCTAATGCAGCTGGCAAATAGACCGTGACCTTCGCCATAAGCGCTGCATCGATGTTACTCACTTTGTATTACCCAGGGGCGCGGGTAACTTGATGGTAAGCCACGGAGGCAGAGTAACAATGTCCCCGCAACGCTCTACGATCCTATTAGACAGGGACCTACGGTTTAAAAATATATTTCGAACCACTACAAACATTCATGGCACCGTTGGGACTCGAACCCGAAACCTGTGGTACCGAGCTCCAGAGCGATAGCCACTCGGCCATTCAGGCCCATGACAGAAAATATTGTATGCATCATAAAAATCTTATGAACTTCAGATTTTCTTCGTTTTGATTATATTCAAAAAAGTATAGGTAACAAATACTTATACGTTATTTCCGACAATAGCAAATGATACAAAATTATATAAAAAAAGAAATTCGTTTAAATTTCAAAATGTTCAATTATTGAAATTGTAATACATGCACACGCATGGTGTTGTAATTAAAATAAAAACTCATGGCACACACGTATATATGGGCTTAACGATTTGGTGCTAGGTGACACAGATTTCGAAGGTTCGTGTATAGGATGTGCCATGAATGCTTTTAGTGGTTCGAATTCACTTTAAACCGTAGGCTCCGGTGTAATATGGCTGTTGGAAGTAGGTTTAACAACTGTAGCTTGTAAAAGAACCATTTCTTGCTTCAAAATCTAATACAGAGGTTTGGCTTGTCGCTTTTTCTGTCATTTTGAACAAATTTTTGGCCCTAATAAGTCCGGGAACTAACGTGGATTCCAACGACCAACAAACGTCCATGCCTTTCGACAGGATTCGAATCTGAGACATGTGTACCATCGGCTACGCTCTTGCCAATAGGTCATCAGGATGCCTAATTCCAGGGAATTTGTATATATATTTCAAAAATACATTATAGGATATATTTTTCATACATGATGTAGTTTGTAATAACTTAACTAATGTTTAACAATATGCTGCTTCCAACAATGATATTTAAGTATCAACAATAAGATCTCGCACTAAACAATGGGAACCTAATATATTAAGCAGACTAAAAATACTGGTTTGAATATCTCCCATTAACATTTTTCGCTAAAGATACATTAATATTGTCATACATTATGACAATATTAATGTATCTTTAGCGGAAAAAATGTTAATGGGAGATATTCAAACCAAGATCTGTTCTGGAATCATTTGAATCAACTTCGCTGAGACAGTAAACATTCACAAGAAAAAAAAAAGGAAGGACTAATCCTTTCCAGGATATTTTCTAGCATAAATTCACAATAAGAAAAACTAGAAAAGCGCCAATGCAATTGTAGCATGCTACGGAACCACATGTTAATCTACCATTTTAAAAATTTCTAATGGAAAATCGTCAAGGTATTATTATTGATGGTGTCCATTTTACTCGTTTTACTGCTCAATAACTTGTAATGCAACACTTTTCCAAATCGGCCAAGTTCTCCACAGAAATGAAAAATGTGCTTTAATAATTTAAAAGAGTGCAGGCCGCCGACTACCAGACAGCTCCCAGACTTGTAATAAGAAGCTTTTTTTCGAAGGAATTTACATATTCAATTCATAATATTTAGCGGGTGAAACAGCAGTTAAGTTTCGCCTCTCGGAAATGACGTAAATCGTGTTTTAACGAATTCCAATCGACACATATATGTTACAGTTGCCGTTAAAAATGCCAAGTCTCAAAACAATCGAAAAAGAGATAAGATGGCAGGAGGAATTTCGCTATTTAGAACAAGAATTTAACTTGTTTGATAAAATGTAATGTAGGTAAAATGATAATTCAAGAATGCTAAAATGGTAATTTTATGAAAAAAGACAACAAATTTATCCTGTTTAATAAAATGTAATGCTGGTAAAATAATGATTTAATGTAGCTAAAATGATAATTCTGTAAAAATACAAAAATTTAACCGGTTTGATAAAATGTAATGTAGGTTAAATGATAAATTGATGTAGTTAAAATGATAATTCCATTAAAAAGACAACGAATATAATGCTCATAAAAATGATGTAACTGAATTTGTTGTGGCTAAAATTTAATTCGCGTAAATGATAATTCAATGTAGTTAAAATGGTATTTCTATAAAAAAGACAACGAATTTAACGTGTTTGATATGCAATGTAGGTAAAATGATAATGTAATGTGAGTAAAATGATAATTTGATGTAGGTAAAATGATAATTCTATAAAAAAGACAACAAATATTTTAACTTGTTTAATAAAATGTATTGTAGGTAAAATGATGATTTGATGAAGTTAAAATGAATATTCTATAAAAAATACAATATCGAAACTAATTATTACTTTTCTTAAAAATAATAATAACGAATTAATAATTAATACATAAGTGCTACTCTAATTTGGTTAAATTAGTTCCTTTGTGGGTCAGCATATTGGTAATCAACAACAATTTGTTCATTCTCATTTTACTACTTAGAGATGATAGTGAATTTTGTATATTATAAGGTTCATTATTGCCTCATGTTTTGCTTATTTAAAATTAACTAAAATAGTTATATCCCTGGTCAACAATCAACAGTCTGTTGGCCAATCTATTCGTAGTCAACAATTTATTGGTCAGTCTATCCTTGTTCAACAATTTATTTTATGTATTATTCAACAATCTATACGTCAAACTATCCTTGTTCAACAATTAACTATTTATTAGCCAATCTATTATTGATCAACATTTTATCTTATATTGCTAAACAGTCAACAATCTATTGACAACTTATCCTTGGTCAACAATCAACAATCTATTTGTCAATCTATCCTTGGTCAATATACCTTTGGTAAATAATTATCTTATATATTGGTCAACAATCTATTTTTAAGCCATATTAAATATATAAAGCATGAAAGAAATGACATCAAAAGTATAGAGGTAGTCAAAAAAATATCAGAATGAAGCTTAGCATGTTAAACTTGTGTAATGAATGCGATATCATTATCCAAACCCAGTCTAGACATTTTGTTAAATTAATAGATTATTACTAGGGGTTGGATCAAACGTGAAAGAGTGTCTCATTATATTCGAATAGAATTAAAGCTGGAAACTTTATTTTGGGTTTGTGGAAGTAATTAATAGGATGATGCCATAGAAATCAGATTTCTGGAATCAAACCGTATTTAGAAAACCGCTGTTCGTCTCGTTTACTGTAATTCGGATTTCAATTTATTAATATTACTCTGACATTTTAGTATTGACAATAATTTTTATCAAACTCCTTATATAATTTGATGGGTTGATGTTTTGGAAATTTATTCACGTTATATAAGGAATTAAGGATAAATATTTAAAAAAAAAAAACTGGAGCCACTATAAAGCTTCCTAACTAAAATTAATTCACAAACACCGGTGCATACGCACACACATAGCAGAATTAATTACAGTCCCTGTGCTCCAAAATAATCTTCTAATTTATTGTCTACACATGCAAAATGCAAAACAAAATCTGTAAAGTAAAAACAAAAATTGAAAATTGCAGCCTTTAATCAATATGAAACAACATGGTTTGGTTTTAAAAAGGGTTTAATCCATAACAAATGTCACATTTTTATTTTCAAAAATCTAATTAAGTCAAAAGTCCCCTGATCCCAAGCTGAAACTCTAGTCTGTGCAAACGACCCTGTTAAAAAAGATCCACTTTAAATGTTTTTAAGTCGTTAACCAGTCCTGACTTTACTACTTTTAAAGTGGCGACCATTGTGACACACCTTTTTATCCACAAAGAGGAATTGGATAGAGGAAAGCTAATCAGGTAATTGGGACCATAAAGACCCCACAGGATGGAACTACTGAATTGCGCCATTTCTTCATTTGGGATGCAGATATCCAAAACATACTTGTATGAAGAATTTTTTTTTTTTTTTGTCAAATTTACCAGTGTCCAATATATATTAGCAATTTTATTACATTTTTTATGTTATATACAAATAATTACAAATTAAAACACATCACAAATTTATACAGTTCTAGACAAAAAAATATGATATACCTATATAAAATTACAATGTAAATGTTAATTTAATTGTTGTTTTAATGCAGCTGGCAATACAGAGACAATTAATCTTTATGCCATAAGCAAGGGATCACCGCAATTATTCAGCTTATTAAGCATAAGCATTTATTATTAAGCATGTAGCTTGAAGACATGCTATGGTCGTGAGTAACACTACTCCCACAACGCTCTACGCTCCTATTAGACGGGGACCTACAATTTAAAGTGGATTCCAAACGACTGCAAACATTTATGACACCGTCGGAATTCAAACCCGAAACCTGTGGTATCGTGCGCCAGAGCACTAGCCACTCGTCTATCAGGCGCCTTGTTAATTTAATTACTACCTTTAATTCTGGAAAATATATGTCCACTCGACAATTATTAATATCATAAATTTATTTGTCGATAAAATGAATTACAAAATTTAACGATAAAAATAATATTCATGTCCTCACGTAAATGAAAAAAAAAAAAATACTTCTATAATAATTCTTAACTTCTGTTAAATAATACTTCTGTTTAAGTAGTTATTTTACTTAAGGGCAAATATTTTATTGCGTGAATTGTTTTAAAATTAAAATTTAATAATCCCATAATTTTGGATTTAAAATGTCACTAATTAAAATAATTGGAAGTTGCAGGCATTTTTCAAGAGAATTTTTTTATTGGATATAAATTATTGCGTCGTTAAATTTATTTAGAAAAAACGAATTATTTTTGAAGAGAAAGTACTCTAATTACTTCCTATCTTAATGAAGTGCTCTATAAAATTAAATTAATTCTGCTTTAAAACTCTTTTTGTGCTTATAAAGAATGAGATTCTAATTAGATGTGAATTTAAATTTCAGGTTCATATTACGAATTTGGATGGATCTAATTAATCAATTTGGACAAAGAAAAATACTCAAATAATTTTATATTCCTTGTTAATTTTTAAATAATTTATTTAAATCATAAAAATATATTTTTTTAAATAAAAAATATATTAATTGAAATTACTCTTTAAATATTGATGTTATTTGATAAGTTCGAAGACAAATCAAATAAAAATTCATTTAAACTTTTGAATAATTTATAATGAAATAAGATCTTGAAAAACTCACGAACAATTCACTAATTAATAATCAAATCAATATTGATTGAAATAATTTTCAATAAATGAAAAATAAATTGTTCAAAAATACAGAGTAGCACTTTTAATATAAAGCTTTCAATACAAAATGATAAATATTAATTATATGTCATAAATAAAATTGGTTAGAGATTATTTGAGAGATTAGTATGTTAATATATTTCATTCCACTTGTGGGTACGGGTTAGAATAACCCATACTGTAGTTCATGTATGTCTTAAAAGGGTCTAATATAGGTACCCGGGCACTGGGTACCTAAAAGAGTATTTTTCGGGTAAAATAAATTTAAACAACCTGAAATCTATCAGCCAAATAACATTTGATAATACATCACGTACTAACATAAAAATTTCTTTTATTCCTTATTTGTTTAAATATTAAAAATATTGTGGATGCTTTGTTAATATTTTAAAGATAGACTGAATGATGTAATCTGGACTCTACTATAATATTGATAGTGCGCAGAGGTCCTTTTCTGGGAAAAAAGTAAAACAGGGCAATAAGTAAACAGGCACATGCAATCATCCATTAATTAAAATACTAGATGGACAACAACAGTATTCACTTTGTATTCAGTTTTAATAGCTACAGGAATATTAGAATCACCAATAAAATTTTATATACAGTCGCAGTTTTAGTTTAACTAAGCTCTGATCTATAATACTCTTTCAGTTTTTAATTTATTCGGTTATTTAATTAATTTATTATTTTCAGTATTTTTGGGGTGTGACAGTACATATATCTCCCGCTGTTTGCACTCTAGTAACGTCTAAGGTGACTAAAAGATCTACTACTATCGGCATGCAGAAACGCTTCAAGAATGAACATATTCAGTGGAGGCTAAATGTCTTACAATGGAATGCGGTTGGCTTGACACAATCCAAAAGAAAGTTGAGGGTTCAACATTTCCTTGCCAACTACGATGTTGACGCTTTTGCAATCAGGGGGGCAAATCTTTCACATAGCCCAAATTTCCCGCTCTGCAGGAAAGGCGAGATCATGGACATGCACCCTATAGCAGGATGTCCGGCCTTGCATGGGGACTTTGAGGTGAAAGGATATTGGACAGCTAGAACTTTGCTGATGAGACATTGACTTTACTCTCTTATTGTTTCTTTTTCTTGTGAGTGTTTCACGCTGTTCTTTTGATCCCGAAAGAGTTTCTCATTTGCTCTTGCCATTGGAAATATTAAAAAAATTATTCAACAACCAAATTGCGTTTCTTTCAATTTATTTTTGACCCAGCCGTTTCCTCGAATATCATCAAAAGGAAAATAATCCTGAGGTCCTTAAGTATTTTGAGATTCATACAATAGTTTCCATCATTTTAGGTTCAAAAACGCTAATATTTCACATAAATTAGTTTTATTTGTTAACTTCTAGTATTTGAGGGCATGACCCTAACAACAAGGACAAAATCAAATTCACACATAATGTTTCTTTATAAAATTCTTAGTCTGAAGGAAAAAAATTTCATTTTATCAAGCGATAACGCGTTTATTTCACTGGATTTAAATGAATAATGAAATGCAGTAGTCATACAAATTCTCCTTATATAATAAATATATCATCATTTAATAACCACAAACAATCATCCATGGAGGAGTAGTTAATCAAAATACTACACGGACAACAATAGTATTCACTTGGTGTACTGTTTTAGTAGCTACAGGAATATCAGAATCACCAATAAAAATTCTATACAGTCACAATTTTCATTTAACTAAACTCTCATCTACAACACTATTTCAATATTTTAAATTATTTAACAACCAATTTGTGTTCAATTGCAAATTGTATTTTCTTCAAGGCCTTTTGATCCCGCTACTTTCTCGAATTTCATCAAATTGAAAACAAATCCTGAGGTCCTTAAGTTTTTGAGATTCATACAAAACAATCCAATCCTGAGGTCCTTAAGTTTACAAAACAATTGAGATTCATACAAAACAATCCCTGAGGTCCTTAAGTGTTTTTGAGATCATACAAAACAACAAAACAATCCTGAGGTCCTTAAGTGTTTTGAGATTCATACTAAAAACAATCCCAGAGGCCCTTAAGGTTTTTGAGATTCATACAAAATAGTCCTGCCTTCCTTAAGTGTTTTAAAATTCTTGCAATATTTTTCATCACTTTAGTTTTTTAGATGCAAAAATTTCACAAAAATTTGTTTAATTTGCTGCCTTATCGTGCTTAACGACATCCTTGACCCTAACCCCCAAGACATTATCAGATTCACACAGTTTTTCCTTTATAAAATTCTTAGCCTGAAGAAAATAAGAATGAATAAAAAAAAAAAATTATTTCCGTTATAATTAGTTCATAAATGCATTTCTCAATATTTTTGAAGAACTGAAATACATAATGATGTAATGAAATTAATTCTTATGTCCTCTTTTAAAATGAAAAGCAAAATAACTGGATTACTCTATGTGATTAGTTATTTCACTCAAAGAGCAAATATTTCTGCAACGTGTTGTCTTAGAATTAAAAATTTAATAATAATACGTTTGTCGATTTAGAGTAACTCTAATTAAACAATGAAAAACTCCAAAGCTCTTTTAAGGGTTCATTTTTAATTTGCTGCAAATTATCGCGTCTTTCAAATTGTTTAGAAATCGGATTATTTCTAAAAAACAGTACTTTAATTGATTCTAAGTTTTAATGAAATACTTTACAAAAAAATTAAATTAATTCTATTACTCTAAAAATTCTTTTTTGTTTTGCAGGAAATGTGACACTAATTTAGATTTGTATTTGTATTTCAAATTCTTATGACGAATGGGGAAAATTTAATTAGTCTATTTTGGACATGAAGGAAAGTGCTCAAATAATTTCACATTCATTGTTATTTTTAAAAAAAAAAAATATAAAGCAATTAAATCACAAGAAATATTTGTTCAAATAAAATATATTAATTCAAGGGACAGTTTAAATATTGATGTGAATTTAATAAATTCCAAAACAAATTGAATATTTTTTCATAAAAAAAAATATTCCATGTTTTTTAATGAAATAATTTTTAAAGAAATAAGTGAATAGTTCAGAAATTAAAAATCAAATCAACATTTTCTTTAGACATTATGCTGCATATTTTTATAATTAGTTTATCGGTTATGACATTGGAAAACAAAGCATACAGTGCGAACTATGTCAAATGTGTATACTATGTTTAAATGTCAAATTTTCATTCATTCATTATGACTTATTTTAATGCTGTTCAAATTTCTCGCCATTATTTCCGACAATAGCAAATGATATAAAATTATCCTAACTGTACATAAATAGAAATATTGTATTGTTTAATATAGTTATTCAATTCATGATTATAGATTAAAAATAAAAATTATTCAGCTAAAATTATTTTTCAGTTCAAACATTTAAAAAACAGAAATTTGTTTAAATTTTCTGTTCAATTATTGCATTTATAATATATGCAGGCATATATTATATGGTGTTTTAATTGAAATAAAACTCATAATGCATACATACACACACAGATACGAAAACGTATGCACACGCGTATACACACATACATACGCACACATAAACACACACATACACGCACATATATATTATTCTGGCTCTCGGTACCACATGTTTCGGGTTCGTGTGCCAGAGGGTGGGGGCATGGATGGTTGTAGTGTTTGGAATGCACTTTTAATCTCTAAGTCCTGGTCTAATATGACAGTTGGAAGTAGGGTTTGACACCCCTACCCTGTAAAATGGAATCTTCTCCTGTCTCAAAATCTAATGCCAGGGTATAAATATATATATATATTTCAAAATGCATACCAGGATGTTTTTGTCATATCTATAATTGTAATAATTTAAGTAATGTTTAATAATGTACTGTATCCCACAATGTTATTTACGTAGCAACGATAAGCACTCACAATAAACAATGAGAACCTAAAATATTAAGCAGACTAAAGATAATTTATTACATTATTAATGACGAAAAAAAGTTAATGGGAGATATTCAAACAGGATAGTTCTCGACTCATTTGAATCAATTTCGATGAGACAATACTTTCACAAGAAAAAAAAGGGAAGAAATAATCCTTTTCGGTATATTTTCTAGCATATATTATCAATAAGAAAAACAAGAAAACACACCAATGCAATTGTAGTATGCTACGGAACAACATGTTAATTTACCATTTTTAAAAATTTCTAATGGAAATCTTCGAGGTATTATTATTGATGGCTTCCATTTTACTCATTTCACTGCTCCAATAGTTTGTAATGCAACACTTTTTCCAAATCGACCAAGTTCTCCCAAGAAATGAAAAATTTCCTTTAATAATTTAAAAAGAGTACAACGCGCCGGCTACCAGACAGTTCCCAGACTTTTTAATAAGAAGCAATTTTTTGGGAGGAATTTACATATCCGATTCATAATATTAGCGGGCGAAACAAGCAGTTAAATTTCATCTCTCGGAGATGACGTAAATCGTGTTTTAACGAATTCCAATCAACACATATCTGTTACAGTTGCCGTTAAAAATGCTAAGTCTCGAACAATGAAAAAGAGATATGACGACGGGAGAATTCGTTATTTAGAACAAGAATTTAACCCGTTTGATAAAATGTAATGTAGGTAAAAGTACATTTTGATGTAGGCCAAATGATAATTCTATTAAAAAATGCAACTAATTTAACCTTTTGATAAAATGTTATGCAGGTAAAAGGATAATTTGATGTAGGTAAAATGATAATTCTAAAAAAGACAACAGATTTTTAAACCTATTTGATTAAATGTAATGTAGGTAAAATGACAATTGATGTTTTAAAAGGATAATTTGATGTACCTAACATGATAATTCTATAAAAAAGACAATTTAAAATGTTTGATGAAATGTAATGTAGGTAAAATAATGATTTGATGTAGCTAAAATTATAATTCTATAAAAAAGACAATCTCCAAATCTAATTATTATTTTCGAACAGAAGTAATAATAACTAAATAATAATTAACATATATGACACTCTAATTTGGGTGAACTAGCTCCTTTGTTGCTCTGTATGTAAGTAATCAACAACAATTTGTCCATTCTCACTTTACCACTTAGAGATGATAGTGAATTTTGTATATTACAAGGTTTCATTATTGTTTTATGTTTTTGATTATATAAAAGTAACTAAAACAGTGATATCCTCGGTCAACAATCAACAATCTATTGGTCAATATATCCTTGGTCAACAATCAAAAATCTATTGGTCAATATATCCTTGGTCAACAATCAAAAATCTATTGGTCAATATATCCTTGGTCAACAATCAACAATCTATTGGTTTCAATATATCCTTGGTCAACAATCAACAATCTATTGGTCAATATATCCTTGGTCAACAATCAACAATCTATTGGTCAATATATCCTTGATCAGCAATCAACAATCTATTGGTCAATATATCCTTGATCAACAATCAACAATCTATTGGTCAATATATCCTTGATCAACAATCAACAATCTATTGGTCAATATATCCTTGATCAACAATCAACAATCTATTGGTCAATATATCCTTGATCAACAATCAACAATCTATTGGTCAATATATCCTTGATCAACAATCAACAATCTATTGGTCAATATATCCTTGATCAACAATCAACAATCTATTGGTCAATATATCCTTGATCAACAATCATCTATCTATTGATCAATAATTCTTATATGTTGCTCAACAATAACAATCTTGGTAAACAATCAGCAATCTGTTGGTCCAATTTATTCTTGGGCAACAATCAACAATCCATTGATTCAACAAAATTATTCTTGGTCAACAATCATAATCTATCCTTGGTCAACAATCTATTCTTGTTCAGCAATCAACAATCGGTTAGTTCATCTACCCTTGGTCAACAATCAACAATCGGTAAGTTCATCTACCCTTGGCCAACAATCCACAATCTGTTAGCACATCTACACTTGGTCCACAATAGATCTTACATGTTGGTCAACAATTTATTTTTTACGTGATATTAAAAATATGAAGTATGAAAGAAATGACAGAAAAGTATAGAGGTAGTTGAAAAAATATTAGAAGGAATCCTAGCATGTTAATCTTATGTAATGAATGCGATCTCATTATCCAAACCCAGTCTAGACATTTTATCAAGTTAATAGATTATTACTGGGGTTTGGATGAAATGAAAGAGTGTCTCATTCTCTTCGAATAGAATTTAAGCTGGAAGCTTTATTTTGGAGTTTGGGGAATTAATTAATAGGATGATGCGATAGCAATCAGATTTCTGGAAACAAACCGCATTTAGGAAACCGCTGTTCGTCTCGTTGACTGTAATTCGGATTTCATTTTATTTATATTCACTAAGACTTTTGAGTCTGGTATATTGACAATAATTTTTTAACAAACTATATATATAAATTGATGGATTGATATTTACCAGCAAACATACCATTTTTTCATTTTAATATATATATAAACACATCAATTATAGTTTTATAACTCACTAAACTTGCAGATTTGTATCTCAGTTTAATAATATATATATATTTTTAACTTTATAGAAGACAATTATATGGAGTCAATAAGGGAAAAATAACAAAATAATATTAATTAGTCAAATATATATTGGGAAATAATATTTCAGTCATTTATAGAAACAGGGAGTAACATTACAATAAATTTTAAACGCCCTACCGGTTTTTTTCTCTTTTATTATTGTTTCAATTGAAATAAAACCTTTTAGTCTTTATCACTCATTTATGAATCGCGTTTCGGATATAAATACAAAAAAATCAATGAATTCTTAAAATGAACCAGAACACTATCAAAAGAGATAATTAAAATTCATAAGTTATACTTAAATGAACTGACATGATTTGGCATGAAAGGCATTTACCAATGTTCATCTATTGGCTGCTATATTTCCGAATTATCCAATTGTGACCTGGTCATGAATATAATTAAATGTAATAATAAAACATTTCATTATTTATTGTTGTTTTTAAAAAAGACTTCTCTTTAGATTTATGAAAATCAGTAGCGTAACAATAGGGTGGCAAAATTGGCAAATTGCCATGGGCCCCGGCACTAACAGAGAGGCTATGAGTACAGGACAGGCCTGACATTTATTATTACAAAATAAAATAAAATTTATTAATTCTGTAATTAATAAATTTAAGTTACTAAAGCGATAAATTTAAAAAAAATGTATATCAAGGTTTGAACCTGTTCATTAGTATGGAATATATATCACATCTAGTAGTAATAGTAATAGAAATAGTTACGGAAGAGCAATCTCGATGCTGGAAACTTCACCGATTTCTGGTTCGTGAACAGGTACTTATAAAATAAATAGTGGGAATTTTCACTGACACCCATGTGACACTAGGTTATTTTGAAATTCACTTGTTATGGAATTCACCCGTTTCCTAAATATTTGCTTACAGAATTAAAAGTGGGAATTCCCGATGGCAAATTAGAGACTTCCAGAAAGCGGAAGAGTCCCTTGTTTCGTGAATTCTCCATGCGTCATTACTATATAACTTTTTGTTTCATCGGAACCACGATCATTCAGAATTAGTTGATTTTGAACTTTGTTTCAAAGACCACCATGCAAAAAACATGTTTCAATTTCAGTTGAGTGTTTACAAATGATTGAGTGGTAAAGAGTGCAAGGTAAAGAATGGATCGGCGATATCATGATTATTCGTTGTTGGATTATGTTAAACAATTTCTTTTTGAGGTGATTTGACTCTGTGAGACTCTCATATTGGAAATTAAGGTTGTTTGGTAAGTTTGTCTCGGGTTCTTTCCAACCTCAAAATATTACTCCCGGATGACAACAATTTCTTAATATTTCAAATATATAATGTCATTTGGAAGAATATATAAACAAACTGAGTGGGTTCGGATGGCCGAGTGGCTAGCGCTCTGGCACTTGGTACCGTAGGTTTCGGGTTCGAGTCCCGGCGGTGCCATGGATGCTTGTAATGGTTCGGAATCTACTTTAAAACGTAGTGTGATGTAGTTTGTCGCGTTACTATCATAATGTGCTCAAGAGGGCTAAACAGACTGGACCTACATTTTAAAGTGGATTCCAAACCATTACAAACATTCACGGCATGGCCGGGACTCGAACCCGAAACCTGTGGTTCCGAGCTCCAGAGCTTTAAACCGTAGGTCCGGTCTAATATGATCATAGAACGTGGGGCGGTAGTGTTACACGCGTCCGTAGCAAGCTACACGTGCCTCCAGGGTAGTGTTAAATGAGTAACAGCGGTGCAGCTCTTGCTTACGGCATAAAGAATAACTGTCTCTGTATTGAAAGCTGCATTAGAAAACAAAATAAATAATCTGAGAAATATATTTTATTATTTTTATATTATATCGATTCCAAGTATTTTTAAGCTAATCAATTCAAAAATATTCTTGTCATATGAAAGTATATATTTTTTTAAAAAATCAATAACTTTTCCTGAAACACATCACTTACCTCGGTGACGAGTTTTCACGACAGGCCCTTATCTCTCTCAGACTCTAACCGAGAAAACCAATGAAAAATTGGTATTTTCAGAGTGCAAAAGCATCGCCGGGGTGCTGTGATGGAGTTGGGGAGCAGGTGCACGGAGGTTTTCTGGCACGTGATAGATGGTGAGAAAAAAAGCCTCCATTTTTCTTCGGCCTTCACTCTGCACTTAAGATTGAAAATAAATTGGAATTATTGGGCCAGATTATTGTAGTGAGTTAAGTGAGTTATGTATTGACTTGGGTGATAAAATGGAACTGCTAAGTGTTTAAAAGAAGTGATTGCGAGTAGTTCAGGAAATACTGGCGGAGGAATTACGATTCTACAAACTAGTCAGAGGAAATGTAAGCAATTGGTTTAAATGAGAAAGCGGGCGAATCTTTTATTTGTTAAGGGTGGATAGGTATACATAAGTAGAGTATTGCAATTCCAGTAGAAAAAAGTTAATAGTTATTATATTTTAGTTTTCATCCAATTTTTCTGTTAATATTAGGTTATTTAAAATTTTAATTATTTAAAAAATCAAAATAAGTTTTAATGTAATTAAAACTTTTCAAAATTTCCTTTTTTCTCCTATTAACCCGTTGTGTTCGAATCCGTTTGATTTGACTGCTTGTCAATTTCCGATCAATATAAAATTCAATTAAATTATACATATATATATATATATATATATATATATATATATATATATATACACTGAAGTGACAAAAGTCATGGGATAGCAATATGCAAATTTTCAGATGGCAGTAGTATCGCGTAGAACAGGTATAAATGCGCAGTGCTTTCGCAGAGCTTTCATTTCTGTTCAAGTTATTCATGTGAAGAGGTTTTGACGTGATGATGACCGCACGACGGGAATTAACAGACTTTGAACGCGGAATGTTAGTTGGAGCTAGACGCATGGGTCATGCCATTTCGGAAATCGTTAGGGAATTCAACATTCCCAGATCCACTGTGTCAAGAGTGTGCCGAGAGTAGGAAATTTCAGGCATAACGTCCCACCATGGACAGCGCAGGGGTCGACCGCCTGCACTTAACGACCGAGACCGGCGACGTCTGCAAAGAGTCGTAAATTCTAACAGACAAGCAACACTGCGTCAAATATCCGCAGAAATCAATGTGGGACGTACAAGGGACTTGTCTGTTAGAACTGTGCGGAGAAATTTGGCTTTCTTGGGCTATTCCAGCAGAAGACCGACTCGAGTGTCTTTACTGACAGAACGACATCGCTTGCAGCGACTCTCGTGGTAACGTGAGCATATCGGTTGGTCCCTAGATGAATGGAAAACCGTGGCCTGGTCCGATGAGTCACGATTTCAGTTGGTAAGAGCTGATGGTAGGGTTCGAGTGTGGCGCAAACCCCACGAAGCCATGGACCCAAACTGTCAGCAAGGCACTGTTAAAGCTGGTGGTGGCTCCGTAATGGTGTGGGCTGTTTTTCATGGCATGGACTTGGTCCTCTGGTGCGACTGGACCGAACATTGACTGGAAATGCTTATGTTCAGCTACTTGAGATCACTTGCAGCCATTCATGGACTTCATGTACCCAAACAACGATGGGATTTTATGGATGACAATGCGGCATGTCACCGGGCCACAACTGTTCGCGATTGGTTTGAAGAACATTCTGGACAATTCCAACGAAAGATCTGGCCACCTAGATCGCCCGACATGAATCCTATCGAGCATTTATGGGACATCATCGAGAGGTCTGTTCGTGCCCAAAATCCTGCCCCATCAACGCTTTCACAATTATGGACGTCTATCGAGACAGCATGGCTCAATATTCCTGCAGAAGACTTCCAACGACTTGTTGAGTCCATGGCACGTCGAGTTGCTGCACTTCGCCGGGCGAAAGGAGGGCCGACACGATATTAAGAGGTATCCTATGACTTTTGTCACTTCAGTGTATATATATAGCATTGTGGACTTTCGGCCCACGGGTTTCGAGTTCGAGTCCTGGCCGTGCCATAGATACTTGCAGTGGTTCGGAATCAACTTTTAAACCTGGACCCCTGTCTAATATAACTCCTGAGCGTTGAGCGTAGGGCTGACAACCCTAACCTGTAAAAAGAATATAACATGTCTTTCAGAATCTGCCAGTAGATTCCGCCATGGAGTTGTTGCGCCATTGAAGATTTCGTTTATTTTGTCATTCTACTGTCATTTTTTGCACACTTTAGGCTAATTACATTACTACTACACCACACCCCATCAATGTGCCTAGAGCTGAGTTGCCCCTTTTACAGTTTGGGTATGATGTGGGTGGGAAGATGTTTGATTGGGCTCTGTGACGCTCTGCAGTCATATGAGACCGGGACCTACAGCTTAAAATGGATTCCGAACCACTACAAACATCCATGCCGCCACCGGGATTCGAACCCGAAACCTGTGGTACCGCGCGCCAGAGTGCTAGCCACTCAGCCATCAGGCCTTGGGACCTACAGTTCAAAGTGGATTCCGAAACACTGACAAATATCCACCAAGACTGTCTGAAATCATGCTTCAGGTTCGAATCTTGGCCACAGGCGGGATTCGAATCTGAATCAATTTCAATTAGAATCCGTTTTCTTTACGACTTTATCAAGAAATATTCGTTCATACAATATTTTTCACATTTAAAAACGAAAACAAATGATTTAAATCAAGTTGCAATGTTACGGAATATGGAACCTCAATGACCGAGTGGCTAGCACTCGGTGCCACAGATTTTGGGTTCAAGTCCCTGTGGTGTCACGGATGTTTTTAGTGGTTTGGAATTCAAATTTATAAACCGCTTTAGGTCAACTTACCGAAGAACATGAACAACATGTTTGTGTAACATGAACAACATAACAGAATATGTTTTTGTTTTTGTTTCTTTATGTTATTTTTCTTTCTTTTTTGCCTGAATTATATTAACAAGTTTATAATTAGCCGCTTTACATTTTTCGACTTACTATATTGAAGATGAAGGTAAAAAAAAAAAAAAATGTCTGCTTTTTCCACTTAAACAGTTTTTAACGCATGGAATTTTTCCATCACTCAATTTGAAGCAAAAAAATGGCCCGACAGTTTAGTATTTCCGTTTAAAACTCCGCCGAACGTGAGCAGATTGGAAAAAACGGGATTTGAAATTCAAGTCATCTTCGAAAACGTGTAGAAAAACTTTGTTAAACGACAAAAATGTGACATCAAATGTTTTTGTTATTTTCGTACAGTTTTTTTAAAGTTCATAATGCATTGAATCAACAAATTCAAACTTTCTTTAGTACATTCCGTAATTTAAAATAAAAATATAATCTGTCGTATAATATAAATTCTTCGCCTTTAAAAAAAAATACGCTATTTTTTGAAATTTTTTTTTTTATGCAGATTAAAATAATGAGATTAATTTTGATGTTTGGGATTTTTGTCATATAATTAAAACTATGTGTTCGCATTTTTTTATATTAATTAATATATTATTATTATTTTATTGAACCTTTAAATTAATATTCATATGCAAGACAACTTTTATTTAATAGAAATATTCTAACTTATACTGAAAAACATTTTTTTTCCTGATGATATGCATAAAAGAACCAAAACTTTATATTTTTGTTCATAATCAATACTTTTAATAGAGTATTTTCTTTTTAACGTTGCTAATTTTTATGACAGAAAGAAATGAAAATTTAACTGCAAGTTTCCTACTGGATGTAATTTAGTGAGATTTAGTTTGTCACTCTACGGTCATTCTGTACACACTTAGGTTAATTATATATGGACCTATAGTTTAACGTGGATTCCGAAACACTCATAAAAATCCATGCCACCGCCAGATTCGAACCTAAAGCCTATGATACCAATGGCCACAGCGATAGCCAATTGACCATCAGGAAGCTAAGAGAGGTTTAGAAGGAGTAATCGTTACATTTTCTAAGAAAATAACAAGCAAGTGTAAGTAATAATTTGAGTTTCAGTATAAATATAGAGTTTCTTAAAAGTGTATGGCAAAAATTTAAAAGCAGGTAAAAGGGACCGAAATAAGCGGATTTTGTAATGGAATGTGAATGCGATACTTAGTATTAACGAATGTTGTTTCGAACGTATCTGAAAGGAGTTTGCTGTCATTTTTCACTCATAATTTAGTATGCATTGTCCGAAGAATTCAGATTTCAACGACATGCATTTTATGCACATTAGATCAAACGGGTGCAGCTTTCCCATGGCCACCATGATCGACAGATCTGGCATACATAGATATCTTCTTCGGATGGTCAGTAGCCTCGCTGTCCGTTACTGCTTGAAATTTGCAGAACATTGATCTTGATATTTTTGCTAATGTTCTCCAATTATTGTGCCACTTCTGTGAATATCAGATTACTGTTGCTGGTTGCTCTTTCGAACACCAATCGTAAAAGTGAATCAATGAAATATTTGTTTCGTTTGACTTTACCTGTCTCTCACTTACCTGTTGTTCATATCTTCCTCACATGTTAGAACTTACGCACTATATTTTTGTCTACACATTCTATTACAAAGCATACACATATAATCTAACAATATAAATATTGTTAATTAAAAAATAAAATTAAAAAAAATTGCCAAATATTTTGGAGATTTGGTTTGGTTTTCGCTCTACGGTCATTTTGAGCACACTTGAGCTAATTAGACAGGAGTCTACAATTAAATGTGGATTCCACACCATTATATATATATATACATACATATATATATATATATATATATATATATATATATATATATTAACAAGTATCAGAACGATAAAACACTTGTTGCAGCTCACAGATTTCCAGAAGAGAAAGAATTAACGACAAGTAATAAAGAAATAAGGCGATTCAGAGGTCTTTATTTGTGCAGAAGGGTGGAGGGTTGCAAATTTCGAATGCAATTGGAATGTACATACTCGTTCACATTTCATTCGTGACACCACAACACGGCAGCCTGTCATTCACATTCTGTTTGTTCGTTTTCTTTGTACATTAGAAATTACTTTTAAATTTGAAATTCAATTAAAAAGAATACAACAAATAAACAAACATATGTTGTCCATCAGAAGAAAATGGCACATTCTGAAAGTTCAAGTTATATTGGAGAAAAACTATTGAATGCATTGAACAGTAAGAAGAGAATATATTTTATATATTAGAGAGTATATATATATATAGAGAGAGATTATATTCTTATATATATTCTTATATAGAGAGTATTCTTTGTATATTCTTCAAATGAAAATTTCATGTGAAAGTTTTTGAAAACATTAAGAGCGTACATCCTAAGTGATGCAAATACCATTGTAAATATTGCGTACATTTTATCTTCCATACTTTTATTTCTTGATGGTTAGTGTAAATCTGATTAATCTGAAATGAGCTCAATACATATTAACTCGAATTAACGGAAGTCTTATTGTACATATATATTTTTCATACTGGGGATAATTCATATTAACTTACCTAGAATTTAAGTACAAAAATTGCAAAACATTGTGAAATTTCCACCTGATCTAAAGCCTACATATCATACTTAATGTTAAATTTAATCAGGTATATAGTTTGTATATCTGATCTTTAGTTAACACATATTTATCAAATATGTAGTCTATGTGACGGTCTTCTGGGGACTGAGTTTGAATCAATGACATGATTGATTAGAGGATTCACAACAAGTAAATGACAAAATATGTATTAGTGAGCAGGATATAGGTGTTAGGGCACTATAAATTAGATTAGAGTTCACATAGAAAGTATTCGTAACAATAGTTTGGAAATTAAAGTAGTAGTTGGAATTGGTTTCACTCACAAAATTATGGCTATTTATAACAGTAAGTTCAAGTATTTTTTAATATTAGAAATCTTATATTCCTTATGGAATTCTCCTACGGAACAATCCTTAAGGGTTGAAAATTTAGTTTTCATCGTGATTCTTAGGGAAGTTGCTCACACTTTTATATGAATGTGGAGAAAACCGGAACATACCCACCAAGTATCAAATTGTCAATAGTACATTCACCCATACTCTACACCAATCGGGTGATTAAGTCTCATTTCTGAAAGCAACTCACTACACCAAAAGTCACCAGTTGATTGGAATCCTTTACTTTCTTTCGTGCTAGTTATGAGTATAATCATTGGTCACTTGTTTGACCCATTATAATCCTTGTTGAGTTCCCTACATGTGCATGGATATTGCCTTGATGCATTTCTTGTGTAGCATAAATCTTGTCCCAGTTAAGCTTAAAAAAGATAACTTTTAGGGAGGTTATCCACCATTTTTAACTTTAGTATTCTAACACCAGCCATGTTGTTCATGGGAAATTCGTCTATACAATCGCGCATACAATTATTAGACAATTCTATTATACAATTCGATACCTATAATGATATCGCGATTAACTCTCCTCGTCCCTGAAAGTAGTATACTGCAACATACGCCTCCAACTAATTCAAATCTCCTAGGGACCCGATAGCCGAGTGTCTAGCGCTCTGGCGCTCGGTACCACAGGATTCGAGTTCCAGTCCCACCGGTGCCATGGATGTTTGTAGTGGTTTGAATCCACTTTAAACTGTAGGTCTCGGTCTGTTTAGCCTAAAGTGACCGTAGAGCGACAAACTAAACCAAACCAAACCAATCAAAACTTCTTTTGCAAGCTTGCTCATACGTATTACTATCGGCTCAATATACTATTATAGGCTTCGTTAAGATCATGTTGTCTGCTTAAATGATTTCCTGGTATCTTTCATGTGTAACCCAAATGTGTATAATTTAATCTCATCAAGAAATCCTTGATGCTTCTCTTTAATTTAGTAATGTAACATAATATATGCCTGCAGTTCTCCGTATAATACTTTAGAAACATGTTTGTGCAATGTTTGTTGTATTCTGTATTGATAAAATAAGCATAATAACATGGTTGCACTTCATATTGAAATAAAAAATTTAGAAAGTAATTTTGAATGTAACTATGCTTGCTTACTATTATAAAACCAAATTGGAAATATCCATAGAAAGTAAAATATAACCATAAGTATCTGTGTTGTTACTTCAGAAATAACCTTGTCATGAAGCGATAGCAAATATCATATTTTATATGGCAAAGACATTTTCTAAATAAATTATCTCCCTATAGTATTTTCTGTACATGCGAAGTATAGAGATGGGCAGAAATATGATGCCGATGTTTCATTTTATTATATTGTTTCTTTTTGTACACATTTTATATCTTGGTATTTCTTTATACTCTACAAGCATGCTTTAATATTATATATAAAAAATTCCTTGGTATATATCTTTATATTTCCTGACCTTATATTGCTATTTCATCTCCTTTGCAATGAATTACCTTTTTATATCAAGTTTACGATGGATATCTAAATGAATGTTAAACTATTTTTTGTTTAAAATGTTTTGAATAAAATTATTTATTTGTGTATTAATTTTTAAATATATATAAATATGATTTTTATGCAATTTTAATTAAATGGTAATTATCTACAATTATTGCTTTTTATTTTGGTTATTTTTTTATATAAATTATATTCTGTTGTTTTTAATTTATTTATATAATAATTTTAAAATGTAACTTTATTTATTGACTGATTTCTGCGTATTCAAAACTAAGACAAATCTGATGCTGAAACAACCATTGTTGAGGTTAACCTTAATCTTCTTACCTTACCCCCTTCTAGAAGTCAATAAACCTAGCACTGATACAACCTGATAAATCGTATATTCACTTTTTCTTTTTATGTTTGTTATGTACAATATTTTTGTGTTTAATATTGTATCAGGAATGCATTACTATGAAGATTCGTGTAATTTAGAAGTGTACTACCCTTCCTAGAAGTTTGTAAAGCTGATACTGAGACAATCTATATCCTGCCATTGATTGTTGGACTTTCAATTAAACATAATTCTTAGCTTCACAATTCTACAATACCTCAGATAGATTAATTAAACATCCACAAAGCCAATGAAAGGGCGATAGTAAACAAAACATTCATTGCCATAAATGGAACAATGTGTTAAAATCGATCACATTTTTTTCTGAGAAAGCCTTTTTAGTGGTCGAAAAGACAATTGGTGTATTTCTAAGAGCAATTTTTGTATAAATGCTTGACTGACATATTTTGTTTTGGGACTAGAGAAAGTACTACTCTAATTTGAATTCAAAGTCATCACCTGTAAATTATTTAAAAAAATAATATTATAGAATATTTTTGAAAAACTTAAAATTTATTCTGACAAATCCCCTGAAGATCAGGAAAAGTACAACCTCACTTACTATCTCATATGTTAAGTCACTTACTTTCTCACTACTCACATACTACATCCCTTACAAGCTATCTCACACAATAAATACCTAATCTTTACATTACCTTAGTTACAAGTAATCTCATATATTATTTCAATCTTCCAGAACTACAGGAGAAATGTGTTATCTCAATTACAAGCTATATTTCTTCGAGTAAAAATACTTTAATTCAACGTTTACATAAATTTATTCTACATGTTAATCTACAAATAGTGGACAATAGTACTAATAAAATAAAATAAAAGCTAATGTTAACTAAAAAAACAATTTCTAAAATCGAATGATTTTATATTTATTAAATAAGAGTTAAAGGTTTCTTTCTAATATCGGACAATTTTATTTCACGATGTTATATAGCGAGAGACTATTAAATTGAGCTCATACTGTCTCACTTAACTAGCGCGTGTAGAAATCCCCATATAGCACGGGTACAGACGGGCATACTAACCCTCTATTACTAGCATTACTGTTCATGATTAATAACTAAAAATCATCATCTAAATGATGCCATATGTAGGAGGGGAGAGAATGCTGCCCTAACACATAGGATAGACATTTGGTCTACATATTGATCGTGCATCTTCAAGATAGACACGGAATCCTACAATTCGGATTTCTGAATTTTGATTTTGGAGCTGACACCCTTAGTTCAAAATTCTAAAACAAATACAATTATATCATTTAAAACTTAAAAAAAACTATTTCAATTACAGTTAAATGATAAATTGTGCATTATTTGGCTAAGAATTTCACCATATGTCCATCCACTTTGAAACTACTTAGATGTAATTATTTTGCATTCAACTTTTTCACCAAACATGACCTGGCACCCTTAGTTCCAAAAACCGCAAGTAAATAAAATTATATTTATTTAAAATGTAAGAAATTTTTTAATTACAGATAAAACGATGAATTGTACATAACTTAGCTTAGAATTTCAGCATATGTAAATCCATTTCGAAACTACTTAGAAGTATTCATTTTTTTTCTCCAAACATATTTTATCCTAGAAAAATGCCCTTTCCTTTCCTCTGGATTATTTAAGCTGTTATATAACAAAGGCTATACTAATAAAGGCCTTAACAAATTAATGTGAACCTAAATGAAAACACTACGCTTTATTCGTTTCGCCTTATATCTTTTCGTCTCTTTGGTTCTGCTTTCGGTATGCATTCACTCAGGCTCCCATGAGTATAATTTATTTATGCTTTGTTATAAATCTTGGATGAGATTCTTTCGTTCTTTTTCACGAAGAAGGTTATTTTATATGTATTGTTATGAGCTTTATCATTAGGAAGGATAACAATGTAATGAAATAAAACCTTGGCTGTCTCTGAAAAAGACTTATTACCGTGTTTTTAATCTCAAAAGAAAACAAAACCTTAAAGAATAGGATTTTTAAAAATAAGTAAATAGAATATTTTTAAAACATAAGCATTGTTACCATTTCATATTTAATTACTTTATATTGTTCATAGCAATTTAATTAGGCATCTGTTTATAACATTATTTTATTTTTGCATATATAAAATGAAATTTAATCCCCTGCATGAAAATAATTAATGGAAAAGAGAACAAACATATCAGTTCTTGGTAATATATGTTACAAAATAATGTAGTATTATTTAATACTGCATTATAAGAGTATTTATTTTGATTAATAAAGGAAATGTAATTCAGTTATTTAAAATATGTTCACAAATTTCGTAAAATATCATATTTTGGCATGTTTAAAATGATGTGGATCCTTCACCATGTCTAGTATTTTTATAATGTTTAAAAATGCATTTTCTTCCGTCATATCACAGTAAATTGTTACATGAAATCAAGAGGCTTAAAGTGCGAACAAGAGAATGTACAGGTAGTTTTCCAAGTTTTTTTAAACCCATCTCCTACGAAAAGTGGTTGAATGGTTTATCCATTCACGAAACACTATGACTCTCTACCCTCATCATGATTAATAGAGTTCATTCTAAAAGGAATCACCTACAACTAAGCTCTGTATTTTTTACACATTTAAATATAATCACACTAATCATCCTCCTTCAAGGAAAAGTCGATTATAGTACATGTATTAACCATGTAATATATAAAAATAATTGAAAGTCAATTCCTACCTTTTGTTCATTAAATTGTACAAAGTCCTTTATAAGCAATTTCCATTCATTTTTGTAAGTTTATCTGGCGCCATCTATTGGTAGATATATGCAACTTAAAACTAAAAAAATAAAATTAATGAATAGATTTAATTACTGAATTAATATTTGAAAAAATTGCATTAACATCAAGTGTCATCCACTACAAGTTCAAAAAAATGTATTTGAAGTTGAGTGGATGAATAAAAAGTATTTTATGAACGATTGAAAATTAGAACAAGATATATATAGGGAGAGTGTGAGCTAATAGAAGGAATTGAAAAAAAAAGAAACGATGCCCACCTAGCCTAATGGAGAAGTTGCAAAAAATTTCCAAACAGACCTCTTAAGAAAAGTGGATGAGTTGTAAAAAGCAATAAATTTCAAAGATCAAAGAAATCTATTTTGCTCGGATGATGACCTTCTTACTTTATTATGAACATATCACCAATAGCTATGACCTTCATCCATTACACTTTTAAATATTATCACACTGATTATTCTGTTTCAAGGAAAAATAAAAGATAGTACATGTATTAAAAGCGGGAAATATTGCCATCTAGCCTGATGGAGAAGCTGCAATAAATGTCCAAAGAAGCCTCACATGAAAAGTAGATGGGTTGTAAAAACAATATATTCCATAAGTAAAACAAAAACTCTATTTCGCACAGATGATGACCTCAAACCTTATTATGAATAAATTACCAAGAGCTATGTTCTGTATCCGTTACACCTTCAAATATCAACACAATCATCCTGCTTCAAGGTATAGTCCAGGGTAGTACATGTATTAAAAGCGAAAAGCTTACCAACTAGCCTAATGGATAAGTTCCAACAAATTTCCAAAGAATCCTCTCATCAAAAGTGCATTGGTGGTAAGAACAATATATTCCAGAACAACAAAGCAAGAAATCTATTTTGCATGGAGGAGGACCACCTTACCTTATTATGGGCAGATCAGCATTATCTATGTTCTGCATCCATTACGCCTTCAAATATTATCACCTTTAAATATTATTTATATTATCACACAAATCATCCTGCTTCAAGGAAAAGTCCAGAATAGCGCATGTATTAAACGCGGAAAGTTGCCTACCTGGCCTGATGAGAAGTTGCCAAACATTTCCAAGGAAACTTCCCATGAAAAGTGGAAGAATGCAAAAAAAACAATATATTCCAAAAGGAAAAACCAGAAATATATTTTTGCACTGATGATGATACCAAATAAATCATCAACAGCTATGTCTGCATCCCTTAAACTGTCAAATATTATCACACTAATAATCCTGCTTTAAGAAAAAGTCGAGGATACTACATGATGAGGACCCATCTAGCATAATGTAGAAACCAAATTTCCATGAAACCTCCCATGAAAAGTGGATGAGTGTAAAAACAATATATTCCAAAAGGACAAAGCCAGAAATATATTTTGCACGGGATGAGGACCCCTTACCTTATCATCAATAAAACATCGATGACTATGTTCTGTATCTATTAGACATTCAAATATTATCCCCCTATTCATCCTGCTTCAAGAAAAAGTCGAGGATAGTATTAAACTAAAAACGAATAGTATTAAACGTAGAAAAGATTGCAATATAACCTAATGTAGAAGTTGCAACAAATATCTAAAGAAACCTCCCATGAAAAGTGGATGAGTGTAAAAACAATATATTCCAAAAGAACAAAGCCAGAAATATATTTTGCACGGATGAGGACCCCCTTACCTTATCATCAATAAAACATCGATGACTATGTTCTGCATCCATTAGACATTCAAATATTATCCCCTAATAATCCTGCTTAAGAAAAAGTCGAGGATAGTATAAACTAAAAACGAATAGTATTAAACGTAGAAAAGATTGCAATATCTAACCTAATGCAGAAAGTTGCAACAAATATCTAAAGAAACCTCCCATGAAAAGTGGATGAGTGTAAAAACAATATATTCCAAAAGAACAAAGCCAGAAAAATATTTTGCACGGATGAGGACCCCTTACCTTATCATCAATAAACATCATGACTATGTTCTGTATCTATTAGACATTCAAATATTATCCCCTATTAATCCCGCTTCAAGAAAAAGTCGAGGATAGTATTAAACTAAAAACGAATAGTATTAAACGTAGAAAAGATTGCAATATAACCTAATGTAGAAGTTGCAACAAATATCTAAAGAAACCTCCCATGAAAAGTGGATGAGTGTAAAAACAATATATTCCAAAAGAACAAAGCCAGAAATATATTTTGCACGGATGAGGATCCCCTTACCTTATCATCAATAAAACATCGATGACTATGTTCTGTATCTATTAGACATTCAAATATTATCCCACTATTCATCCTGCTTCAAGACAAAGTCGAGGATAGTATTAAACTAAAAACGAATAGAATTAAACGTAGAAAAGATTGCAATGCAACCTAATGTAGAAGTTTCAACAAATATCTAAAGAAACTTCCCATGAAAAGTGGATGAGTTGTAAAAACAATATATTTCAAAAAAAAAAAAAAAAAAAAAGTCAGAAATCTATTTTGCACTTATGATTACCACCTTACCTTATTATGAATAAATCACCAAGAGCTATGCCTGTTTCCATTACACCTTCAAATATCCTGACACCAGTCAACTTTCTTCAAGGACTCCAGACAATAATCAATGCCTACCCGAGGCCTTTTCAAATCTTTCCCAATATTAAAAATACTAACATTGTTAAGGATAAATTTTGCATTCTATTGGAAACAAGGGGACATCTACAAACAATTCCATAGTAATAATCTTTAAGAATTTATCACCTACTATCAAGTTTACCTTATTTGAATATTTTTATTTTGGAACCGATCCCCCACGACGGTCATTTCTAAATTACTTCTCAGTTTTTTTTCTGTTTCTCTCTTTTTTTTCAAATTTTTGTTATTTAAAATTTTGTCCTTCATACCAAATCCCTTATTTTTTGCCTTACAGTTTATTTCCCGTGAAATAGGGGCCCTTGGGGTTAGCAAGCTCCAACGAACGTGCTATTAAATTATTTGAAATATAATAAGTTTCTGTTACAATACAATGCAATATGAAATTGCTAATATTGCAATGAATGCAATATTTCTTATTCCATTTTCATTCAAACTACATTATAGTTTGTATTGAAATGAAAATGTTTTTAATCCAAATATTCATATTTTACTTTTTAGTAGAATTTAAAAAGGTCAAATTCATTGTTACTAATTTGTAGATCTATTTTACATGCATCACAAAATGAAGTAATTTTTTCTTCATTTTAAATATTAAATATGTATATTAAATTCATATACGTATTTATTAAATTTCAGAATATTAAAGCTCTTTTATATTTACTTCTTTACCATAATTTAAATCTAGTACGACTCGCAGCAGTGACAACATGCGCAGCTGGTGAGCATTTAGTCTGTGGTTCTATCCACTAGCTGCTTTTTGTAGACACTTGTTTCAAAAGACGTGGAGACTCGATGACATATGATATGAGATGTTCAGTATCTTGCCTCGTTAGTAGGAATACTACTACTACATCAAACCACAACACTGTGTCTAGAGCCGAGATGCCCCTATACAGTTTGAGAATGATTTGGATGAGAGAAGTCTGACTGGTCTCAGTGACGCTCTTACAGTCATATGAGACCGGGACCTACGGCTTAAAGTGGATTCCGGATAACTACAAATATCCATGGCACCGCCAGGACTGAAACACGAAACCATTCCCCGTTAGTCGGACTACTTGGAGGGAGTTTGCCGGCTTTCCTCCCATACGATACGGAAATGCGGTGTTCCTTAACAGTCTTCCCGGAAGACGCCGTCCTCCTTCGAGCCAAGATAGACTGACGGGTGCTCCTTCACGGAAGCTGCCACCTTTACCTACATCCATGAGGAGATTACTCATGGGATCCGCACGGCAGGACATTGAGAATTAGACACAACAACAATACTAGCATATTTAAATCAATTTAGTATTTTTCATTTCAAAATTGTGAAAAATAAAACTATTACTATAAAAATAGTTTAACTGCACTAATACCAAATTATAATATTTATTACAGTAATAATGTATATATATTAATCTAATAACATATCTTTATCATCCACTAATAGATTTTTTAATAAAGCAAGTTTTAATTAAATACGCTGAAATAAAAAATAAAGTTGCTAAAAATGGCATTGATGTATAATGCTTATTAAATTAGCATTGTTAAGGTTTTAGCGAAACTTATAAATAACTTTCCCAAAATGTTTGCAATTATTCTAATGAACGTGATGTTTACATCTCTTTCTATAGAAAAGAAAAAAATCTGAAGAGCTTTTTATGTAGCTTTCGAGTAAATAATTAGGAAGTATCGTTATTAGTCTCATAAATGATAGAGAAGGTGAATTCATGATATTATCTGTATTCTTTTTTTTTTTATCATTAGCTAAGATATAAAAACTTCATCATTTCTGTCCGAAATGAAATAAAATTACTGCAAAATTACATGTAAATACGTAAGTAGGTTTATTTTTAATTAATTATTTGTTTATGCAATTATTATTTTTTAAACTGATTAATTTATCTGAGTAAAACGCTTCCATTCTATAAAAATTCGCTAAATGTTCACTGTATAGTGAAAAGATTAAATAAATGAGCAATCTGGCGATTTTGGCAAGATATTTCCCAGTATTGATTGTAGGATCTTTTTTGAAAGAGTAGGGAAATCATGCGCAGTACAAGACAGCCATTAGCTCGGAAAGTCTTAGTTTGGTTTGTAGCTCTACGGTCATCTTGTGCACACAAGTGCTAAACAGACCGGGATATATAGTTTAAAGTTGATTCCAAATCACTCACAAACATCCATACTACCCCAAGGATTGGAACCTGGTGTCGGTGGTACTAGGCTAGGCCAGAGCGCTAGCCAATTGGTCATCAGGTCACCGAAAAGTCTTGGAGTGAAAACATATTGTAAATCTTTTTATCTTTCATTAGGTCTCATCAATGGCCTCTGCCATTAAAGAAGATGAGACCACAGCTCTAAGCCATGCAGTCATATTAAAACCGGGACTTATGGTTTAAAATGGATTCCGAACCACTACAAACAACACTGGCCCTGTTGTAACTCTAACCCAAATCTGTGATATCGAGCGCCACAGCTCTAATGACTTTGACCAGCATGTTTCATAAGAAATGACTGCTATGCTGACTTTTGTGACTGCTACTTAGGCATACAACACATAATGAAATTTTAAAAGAAAAATAGCTAATTACTGTTGAAATTTTGTGATCTAATTTTTCTTTTGATATTTTGTAATTTAAAATTTTAATATTGAAAATTAAAATTATTTTTGTTGTTATTAAAGTCATCCCCTGGAATTATCTTTCTATTTTACTACATAATTTGATTCGATTTCAATCGCACTATAAAATTATATTATCAAATGAACTATTTATTTTTTGCTGCTTGTCTTATTTGCGTTTGCCATTTCTTTTTCTTCAATGGCGCAAGAGCCCCATCGTGGGTAAAGGCTGTGTCCCTACTAGCAAATTTCGAGACAGCAGAAGTTTTTTAAAGGGTAGGGTTGTCAACTCTACGCCCAAGGATCTACAGTCCTATTAGTCCGCGACATATGATTTAAAATGGATTCCGAATCACTACAAACATCCATGGCACCGCCGGGACTCGAACCCCAAACCAATGCTACCGAGTGCCAGAGCTCTAGTAACCCGGCCATCAGGGTTTGCCATTTGCTTTGTTTTTTTCTGAAATAAAATTTTTTAATTTTATTGTAAAAGTTCCGTATACAAAGGAATAAAAAGTGCAGATGATTTTCGTAACACTTTTTGTTTACTCTGATTTATAGATAAAGTGATGTAATAACTAGCTATTAATGAAACGACATATTATTGTGGAAACTATTTACCAATGTGGATTTTTTAAATCGAATTATTATTGTTTGCTTTTATTTGATATTTAAAATAGGCGACATTAATGTAAACTGAATAAATTTAGCATTTTCTTTTAAATTAATAGTAAAAACAACCACTTTGTATCCTAATCATTTTTCTGGTTTCAGTAAGGCAACATTTATTTATATATTTTTTTTTTCACATTTCAATAATGCAAAAATTTGAAATTAAACAATAGTAAGCGTTAATATATATTTATTTATCAATGCGTCTTTAGACACATTGATAAATTATATAATTGTAAAAATGCGCTAAATTTTGTGTAACATTACACAAAATTTATCACTAAAATGAAAAAAAGTGTTATCTTTCAAAATTTAGAGAATGTTCTCTGGAGAATATAAATGGAGGAATATATAATTAATTTATATTTTTATTGTATTTTGAAGACTTTATAAAATAAAATGGAGCAAATAAGTTGAGTAATTTAAAACTAATTAGATTATTAGGTAAATAAATGTCAGTACAGTAAATATTTAAATAAGCTATTTGTTAGATACAACTTAAAGAATCTTTATTAAATAAAAATATTGCAAAAATAAAATTTAATTAAAAAATTAAATGTTAATAATTTGTTAAATATTTAATTCATTAGTTTAACTAAACTATTCATAAATTTCTTTGATAATTTATAAGGCATTAATTAAAAAATGTAAAAATATTGCTGTTCTTATATTTTATCAATTAATTTTTTCTCTAAAAATCGAATATTCAAATTTGTTACTTATTTGCATTTTCATCTCAAATATTGTTGATAATAACTAAAATTTTATAACTATAATGTATTTATTACTATTTTATGTACCACATTACTATTTATTATTATTATTTATTTATTATTTATATATTATTATTTATTTATTATTATTATTTATTTATTACTCTTTTTATACCACATTACTATTTATTATTATTATTTATTTATTATTGTTATAATGTTTATTTCAAATATTTATTATCCACTAATAGATTTTTACTAGTGCATATGCAAAATAGTAAAAACTTATGACAAAAATGTTCAGTTGTCAATTGTAATAGACTAACTGCCCTTAATTTCTGTTAATTTACTGTATATGAAGGGGTATGTAATGAATATGTCATAAATGGATGTATAATCAATGATAATTTTTTTATTACCAGTTTTTTTATCATCGAAAGTTTCAAAATTCAAAACACTTTCTAGTATTTCTTCTAACACAAGTAAAGCTCTTGTACATTGATAAAAGATTTTATAAAGATAAATACTGCTAGGATGTTATTTCCTGCTGAAAAGATACTATTCTTGATGAAATATTTTCGTAAAGAAATGCAATCTAAAGTATAAATCAAAACACATGTTCTCCAAATTGAACAAACCTTTCTAAATTTTCACAGCATACTAGTAAATCATAACACAAAACGATTTTTAAGACGGTGTCTTTTCACAAAACTCTAATTATTATTATTTTTTTTTTACTTTGAATGTGTGTTAAATGATAACTATTTTTATGAGATTGTGGTAGTTAGTCAAATAAAAGGGTTAGTTCTAAAAACTTATGCCTCTACTATCTCAAAACGACACACTATACCATTTAAATTTTTTAAAATGAGAATTAATTTGTTAAACTAGAAAAAAAAAAAAAAAAAAAAAAAAAAAAACGTTTTGTTAAACTAGAAAAAAATTATAAAACCCCACTATATATTTGTCGCGATGGATAAGACAAGTTTACCCAAGTCTACCATTATAAGGTTCCTAGTTAATTGAAAACATATAAAAGATAACCTATTTTCTAACAGCAATTGTAATTTAAAAGTCAACAACAAGCTTTTTATCGATCCATGGCACGAATTGGCTAATCTTCTATAGTTTTTGCTTTAAAATGCTAGACATTTTGACTTGAGGATATTTGTTTTTGAAATAGCCAATAGGTAGCAAATTTAGAGTTACCAAAGATGTACTACCGTAGTATATAGAATTGCATATCGGATCAGAAACAGTTAAAAATGCTTTCAATTTCTTATAATATAAAATGAAATGCATAAATTTAGAAAACATATAAATATAAATATTAAAGTGTATTCACTTACTGCGAAAATTTAGACTGCAAGATAGGCTGACGTAAGCAATAACTCAAGTTTCTGAAATGAGGGCCTTGGTTCAAAACTAGACAAGAGATGCCGAATATAATGCTTCCATGTTTATGACGAGACAGACGTGATGAAACAGTAAGCTGTTCAGGAAAGATTGGAAGTACATGAGAAATGAAAAGATGCAAACTCCCAGAAATTTCCCTAAACTATTCAATGAAAACTGCGATAGCACAATATGTATGAAATTCGGGGAGTTTTCCGCCTTTTCATATTTCTTTTTATTCATACATCATGTTATTCCAATCATTCCTATACAGCTTACGATTTTATCACGTCTGTCTCGTTATAGATATGAAAGCATTATATTCAACCTGTCTTACCAAATTTTGAACCAAGGTCTTCATTTCGGAAATCCAGGTTCTTATTTATGTCCAACTTGTCTTGCAGGCTCTAAATTTTCGCAGTTAGTGAATATCTTTTAAATATATTTCGTAATAGACATGGAAGTATTTTATTCGGCATATCTTGTCAAGTTTTGAAATAAAGTTCTCATTTTGGAAATCCAGGACCTTATTTATGTCCAGCCTTTTCGCAGGCTCTAAAAACTTTTGTAGTAAGTGAATACACTTTAATATAATTTAATATATTTATAATTTTCTAAACTTCTTCATTTCATTTTATATATACTATGATATATTACAAGAAACAGAGAAATCTTTTTTTTTTTTTAACTGCTTCTAAAATTCATGTAATTCTATCTTAACGACCCATAAGACCATATTCATAATATCCCAAATAGTATATTGAAAATCTGTTCAATTCACAAAATTCCAGTTCGAGTTCTGGTATTCTGAGACAGAAGAATCAGCTCTGGAAAATTGTTCAAGGAGAAAGAAATGCGCACAGCAGCGGAGGAGAAAATCGGCCTTCCAACTTAGTTCCACAGATATGGCAATAATCCCCTATGCTAATTCCCTGGAGGAATTAGAATTAATTCCATTAGGATAAGTCTTCAGAAGGATTACCCAGGTAGACAAGATATCCTTTGAAGCAAAAACACTTCCCGCCAATTTAGCCTTAGATTCTATTCGTACTCACTTGATTAAATACGAAGCAATAAATTAAGAAACAAAGTCTGCAAAAGCATGCCCTTGGGGAACACTTGGGATTATTTATAATAATATAAAAATATTTTTAACTTTTACGAAGATTATAACTTGCGAAGCTTAATCTTTGTTTTCGTAGCAAACTAATGTTTGTTTTAATCGGATATCAAATGCTACGGCCAACAAAATATTTCATTCATTCTGAGATGTAGCTAATATATATTCAAGGTTTAAATGTTGTCTTACATATTCAAGGTTTAAAAATTGTCTTATATATTCAAGTTTTAAATATTGTTATACATATTCAAGATTTATATATTATCTTATTATTGTTGTCTTAGATTTTCAAGATTTAAATGTTGTATTATTGTTGTTGTCTTATATATTGAAGGTTTAAATGATGTCTTATTATGGCTGTCTTAATTATTGAAGGTTTAATTGTTGTTTTATTAGTTAATAAATGTAAATATACAGTGATGTAAATTTTTGATTGCATATTAGTGTTCTGAAATACATTTTCTTTAAAAGTCTTTCACTTTGTACTGGCCTAAAATGAATAAATATCGATATCTTATTTTTGACAAAAAAAATTAATACATGTACTTTAGAAACAAGCGATTGCAAAACATGAATAATGGTCTATGTTGTTTTTGACATGAAAAAAAGAAATTTGATTTTTATGTGTGGAAGAAATAAAAATATAAACCTAATCTTGTTTCTTTGACACCCCTCCTTCCTTAAAAGAATAAAATCCACTTTATAAAAATCAAAATATGTCAGTTGAAGGAAAAACTGTGTTATTTATGATCTCTACTAAAAGGAGGAAAATGTATATTTTTGTTAGCCATACACATCGGACAACCATTATGGAATACTATTATTCTATTACATTTTTTTTTCTTGTTATGAGATTGTATAGAAGATGTTGGTTGTATTCATTTAATTTCACAGAATATTTAGTAAGGTGAATTAGGCGCAAAATTTCGGATAAGTAGGCGTTACTATATGCCCAGCTTCTTTGAAAAGGTGATCTTTGATAGTCAAAGATGAAGATCTAGATGAATGATAATTCATCAGAATAAATTGTTCAGAATTGATTTCCATAACACCGGGATAACATCCAATATTAGATTTGTTAAAAAAATACAATATTATCCTTCCATTTCTTTTCGCTCTTCAAGACAAATTGTTCATAGAAAGAGCTGTACTGGATATGAATGTAATCTTTTCCTTCACTGTCAGCATACCAAAGAAAGTAAAGCTTGTGATTAGAACACTTTCCCATTGCTTATATTGTTCAGAATTCTAGCTAATGCCCACTACCAGATATGTTAAAAAATACGATAGTATCCTTCATTTTTATTGCTTTCTAGGACCAGTTGTTCATAGAAAGAGATGCACTAGACATGAATGTAATCTTCTCCTCACTGTCAGCATGCCAAAGAAAGTCCGGCTTGCAATTCGAGCACTTATTCATTAAGCATAAATTGTTCGGATAGTTCCATAACTCGGACAAAACGTCCAATATTAGGCTTGTTAAAAAATTACAATATTGTCCATACATATCTATTGCTCTCCATGACCAAATGTTCATAGAAACATTTACTGGAAAGAAATGGACTCCCTCATTGACAGCATAATAAAGAACATAAAGCTTGTGATCCTAATTGTTCATTAAGCTTAGTTGTTCAGAATTTAATTCCAGAACATTCGATACTATTTATGTTATAAAATACAATAGTATCATTTAATTTTATTGCTCTACAAGACCAATTGTTCATAGAAAGAACTGTTCTGGAATGCATTCTTCCCCACTATCAGCATATCAAAGAAAATCCAGCTTGTGATTCGAGTGCTTCTTCATTAAGCTTAAATTGTATTGATTTCAAAAACCCGTAAACGTCCAATATTAGATATTTTAAAACAATACAATATTACCCTTCCTTTTCTATTGCTGTCCAGAACCATTTGTTCATAGAAACATATACTGTACATGAACTGGACTACCTTACTGACAGCATACCGAAGTATGTAAAGCTTGTGATTCAATTGTTCATTAATCTTAAATTGTTCAGAATTTAGTTCCAGAACGTCCAATACTACATATGTTAAAAAATACAATATTATCCTCCCATTTCAATTTCTCTCCCAGGAATATACACAGAATGACAGATTGTGATCACAGAAAATTTATATTTTGCGTTTGATTGTAGGTAATTTTAGAATTTGAAAAAAAAATTATATTACATCAGATTTTTATGGAATATGCTCTACAAACTAAAAATAATTGCTTTTTCAAAACATGTAAGTACTAGTGAGTAGAGGTTTTTGATTTTTTTTTTCAAAATACGTCCATTTTTAAAATATGACTAGCACAATTCTAATATTTTTTTATCAAAAAAACTACTCTTAAAATGCATGCAAACTACTTTTCGAACATTTTTTTAAAATTGTCTGAGAAGTTAGCATTGTACCTCTTCACCGTAGCAAAAAAAAAGTGTCCGGTATTTTCAAAAAATGCTAAATTAGTTCAAAGAATGTGCTTGATTTAAAATAACATATTTTTTGCTCAAAAGAATATATATTAAATTTTTTTAATCTTCTTCTTCAGGTGCAGGAGATACTAGGGGAATTCATTTAAAATAATTTACACGGAGAATATTAAAATAGCACCTTAGAAAAGCTCCCGAACTAAATTAAAAACTTTTGGAGACAGGTATAAATATGAAATTTATAAAAGAATAGTTGGCTGAAACTTTACAGGAAAGAGGGCCAAGACGAAAAACAGAACAGAATTTTAAATTAATTTATTTTTATCTTTGCAGAATTAAACTGAAATGAAGTTCACACGTGAAATGCATTTTAATTTGTGTCTTAAAACAGAAATTACTGCATTCATGAAAAAAAAAAAATCAGACTTTAACAGGATTTATGTACGCCTAAAAATATAATCAAAATAAATTCTAAGTAATGAAAAGGCTGTAAAAAAAAAAATCTTTTAGGCCATTTCGTAGGTGATATTTTTAAGAATATATTTTTTTTTCATTTGATTTTAATGAACAAAAATATGATTTTTTTCATTTATGCAATATTTTTTTATAAAAGAAACCTTTTATAGAAATAATGTTGTTAACACTATTTGTAACTAATTTAACACTATTTGTAGCAGTAAATTTGTTGCAGCATTTGTTAAAAAAAAAGTTAATTGTTAGTAATTAAAATTAAGAAACAAAAGTTATTTTAGCCCCAATTTCCCCATGTAAATGTTGGCTGATTTTCTGTAATGCGTTTATACAGTCCTTAAATCATAAGAATAACTAAAACTAGCTAACTAACTAACCACTACAGAACACTTTGGACCAAGGCCGTCCACCAACTGTTTAATTTCAAGACAGGGAAATGTTTCCTTTTCTCGGGGTGGGGTTGGCAGCCCTACGCCAAAAGCTCTACATTTCTATTAGACCGGGACCTTATAATTTAAGGTGGATTCTGAACCACTATAAAAATCCATGGTACCACCAATAATAGAACCGAAACCTGTGGCAATAGAGAGAGCTGGCTACTGATTATCAGCCCAAAATCATAATAGGAAGACGTAATGGAAAAAGAAATGAGGTTTTGAATTTGAAGACCCAGAAGAAAAATTATGGTTAATTTAGTTCTACATGAAATGAGAAAATAATAAAAATGTTTTTACTTAGTAATTTTTAATAAAATAAAGAACCTCTTTTCTTAATTCCATAAGACGGCATTAACAAATGTTTATTAAAAAAATACGAATGAAAATAACACCATAGCTCTTTTCTTATTGGACACAATTTTGATACATTGCTTCTGCTTTTATTTATGAATTGCGGCTATTGTTTTTTTTATTATTGCTATTAGATGTTATAGACTCACAATTAATATTATTTTTAATATGGCTTTTATATTAGAATTACGAACATAGGAAATTTGTTAGTAGTTTTATTGATGCTGCTTGCTAATGATATTTGCTATAAAAGATTTATTTAATATAAAAGAATTAATTTAATTTTATGCAACTTCTAATTATATGTGTTATTTTTCTATGAAACTGTATACTTATATGTTATACATATGTCAGGATATAATTATGATACTTTTCTATTAATGGTTAAGTAATTATTTATTCATACTATACTTTAATACATATTGATTTTTAAAACATACCATTAAGATATTTTTGAATAGTAGAATCGATTACTGTAAAAGGTTCACAATAAAATCGTGAAGTTTCCATAATTTTGTGCGTTTCACAAAAGATAATTTATAATTGATAAATCATTTTAGTTTAATATATCACACATATCTTTCATAAAAGAAATATTATTAAGTAAATGCAGATTTTGAAACAATACTTTTATTTCATTATTATGGAGTGCAATCATGCGAAATGAATGTCTCTTTATTTAAGTTATACTTTAAGAATATTTACGGTTATAATTTATGTTAAGCATTTCATAGATCCAGTAACTAATTATTCAGATTTAACTATCAAAAAAAAAAATGGGATTAAAAAAAGTTGAATAAATCTGCATCAATTTAAAAACTTCTGTCTCGAAACGGAACCTAATTTATCTATTTATTTACTGTCTCGAATTAATTAAGTAATAATTTTTAAATCAGGGATCTGATTTATAGTTATTTCATTGTACTATGTTTGGCGAAGTATATTTCTTATTTTTTCATAATTAAAATATTTTTTGAAACGTGTTTTTAAGGGGTTTGTAATGATTAGTATCTTTCTTGACAAATATTTAACCACAAATTATTAAAAAATGTATAATTAAAAACTGAGGTACAAATATACATTACTGTAATAAACTATTTTTAAGCTGTATAACACAATTATTTAAATAAGTTTCACCACACTTTTATTATATATTAATAATTATTATTTTATTATAACTAATTAAATAGTAACCGATTATTTTCGGAAACATTATTAATTGGGTTAACCAGATGAAATATAATGCGTAAATATTCAAATGTTTTTAATAGCAATTAAAAACAACAATAAACGATTCATTTTTAAATTTTGAACTAAATTTAACGGAATACAAATGAAATTTATGTGTAGAAAAACTGGAAATAATCCTTAGCATTATAAGTAGTGATATCAAACAGATATTTTTATATCATTTATTTTAAAATTAATTTTTCTTTTATTATATGCTGCATGCATTGAAATTTAGATGCTGAATGACTTATGCTCATTGTATGCTTAGTTGGCCAGGGGGGAACTACAAAGGCACTGCTGCACTGAAATAAAAACGCTTAGAGGACTGTAAGGAATTTTCATTTTTTTTTGTCTTGAAGCCATTTTTACAACATGTCAGCGTATATATTACCATACAAAACGCTGATATAGATATTTTACTAATTTTTCAGATAGATAATACCTTAAAAATAAATTAACAATCCTTTCAACTGCAGAAATAAAAAAGAAATACAATGAATCTTAATACTAAAAATATGATATGATACTATGTAAATAGCGTGAATACAATTGAATCGTAAAAAAGTATACAATACTAAAAGAATAAACATTGATTACAAATACAATACATACAATTGAAAAAAAACACCTTTCGATTGCATGATTACAGGAATGCAAGGATTTTTAATAGAGAAAAAATATGGTATGATGTTATGTAAATAAATAAACATGAGTGACACGAAAAGTATACAATGCAGATAAAAGAAAAAAAGTGGTATGTTGCTATTGTATTGTATACTTTATATTTATTATTTTATTTTTGTATTGTATACTTTTCTACAAAGTATAGAACTAACAGAAAAATACAGAAAGAATTAACAATAGTTACAAATGTAGTATCTATAATTGGAACAAAAAAACCTTTCAATTGCATAATTTCTGGAATATAATGAATCTTAACAGAGAAAAAAATGGTATGATACCATGTAAATACTATAAACATGAGTGAAACGAAAGGTATACAATGCAGATAAAATAAACAATGGTATGATGCTATCTGAATATCATAAATAAGAGTGAACGGAAAAATATACAATATAAAAAGAATAAACAGTGGTTACAAATATAATATTTATTATTTAAAAAAATTCAATTTCATAATTACAGGAATACAATGAATCTTAGTACTGAACAAATATGATATGATGACATTTAAATAACAAAATTATTAGTGAACCGAAAAGCATATAATACATATAAAATAAATATTGGTATTTAATAACATAAACGAAACGAAACGAAACGTATACAATACCGATAAAATAAGCATTGGTTTGATTCTATGTAAATATTATAATGAGTAAAGGAAGAGTATACAATGCAGATAAAATAAACATTGGTATGATGCTATATAAATAACGTTAACATGAATGAAACAAAAAGTATACAATATAGATAAATAAGCAATGGTACAATGCTATGTAAATAAGCATAAGTGAAATGAAAAGTAAACAATACAGATAAAATAAACAATGGTAACAAACATAATATGAAAAGAAGCTATAGCATAAACTTCAAAATACTATAAAATTTTTCAATCTATGGAATAAAAAATTATAAAATGTCTTTGTTTAAAAAGGGAAATAACACGGGGAATGTAATTCAATTAAAATTTCTGTGCCAGTGGTTTCTTGGGATGATTAATTGTTCGCTTCCTTCTATAAAATTTATTAAATTGAAACTACAGGTTTCAGTTGGAAGTTTAGGGCATATACAACTTCTATACTTTTATTTGGATATTTAAACCTTTATCCCCGATACCCGATATCACTCCATTTAATAGAGAATTTAAATTTCTGAATTAAATGACTATTTTTTAATTGAGATAATATCTTTCTGTTAATTATTTTTCATTAACAGTACCAAGCAGATTGTTGCGAATAGTATATTTAAAATTGAAACTCAAGCATCTCGACCTTTCACACGATTCATCAGTGACGTGCATTCTTAATTATAACCTTAATTAAACAGAGTTTTGTAAAACTCTCATCATCATTAACCAGTGATGTTAACAGGATATTAGTTTTTGATTACTGCCTCCATATCACCTGACGAAAAATCGGCAACTCATTTTCAGTAATCGAGGAAAACGTTCTATTTTTTTAGCTGCACCCCCTTCCCCCAAATGGCCATTTTCAATCATCATTCGAAGGACGAGGATCGCGCGAAACCAACCCACTCCGAATTTAATCACGAACGTGAAAATCACTTCTTCTAATTTATATCATTAAGACTTATCGAATGCAACACAACGATTTATCTAAACTACGGCAATTATTTCTTTCATTTGCTCTCAAAAAGAACAACAGAAAAAAAGTTTTGGAAAATAAATTAATTCTAACTACGAAAGAGAACAAAAAAAACCTCAACAATGTACTTATCAAACATTCCATGTTTTAAGGCATTCATTTATTAGAATGAATAAAAATGTCCACCAAAAACAATTACCTCGCGATAAAATTAACGATGATGATCGAAAAAGCAAGCGAATCGATTAGATAAATAGATGTATACCCTTCCACCCTAGGACTAGCAAAGTAAGAAGTGCAAATATTCGATGCTCAAGGGCCAGCCATATCTTCTAATTATCCAAGAAAGCCATATTTATTTTGTTCCTTTACTGCTTTTCCCCATGTTGTTATTTATAATTACCGTCAATGAAGGTAGGCCTAACATATTGCTAAAGTCTGAAAATAATTTTATTTTTGTGTTTCTATGTCCAGGGCTTTTAATATAATTTCAGTCGCTTAGTAGCTTAAGAGTTTCAGTAATTTGTCTATCTGAAGTGAAATTTGGCAATACTTAAAATGTTTTAAGATTGTAAAGAAATTTTATTATTATACCTGGCCTTTTTTAAGTTGTGCAATAAAGAATGTCAGCTTCATTTTTTTAGATTTGAAGTTTTTTCATATTAAACTAATTATGTGCAGGACACTGAATAGAGGAAATTAAAATACCAGCCCATGAAGGGGTAAGGCAATAAATTGGTTTTTCACTTGACATCACTTAAAAAGAAGTAGCATTTCCATTCTTTCTGAGAACAAGAAAAACGTTAAATATAAATAAGCATTATTCTTGCGAGGAAACGAAAAAAAAAATAAAATAAATTAGAAAATATACAATTTCTTAATAATAGATTTCTTCAAAATATTATTTAATTTGATTTTTCATTCTTATCAATTTTTTTTTGTTTATATATCGGAAAGACTTAATACAAGTTGCCTTCTTTATATAAAAAATATGAAACAAAAGATTTCCTTTCTTTTTTTTATCTTATGCCCTTTTTCCACCTCTCAGACATTAGTCGATGAGCAGCCCAGTACAATAAAGAATGAAGAAACAGTCAGTAAAGGCGTTGTCAGCCACACATTAAGGGAAATATTTAAGCACATTAGCAAATGGGTGAGAAAATTAATATCATGATCTATGGAATATTCAATCTTGTCAGATGATCTAGTAGCCTGACCGTCAGTTCCTACTGGAAATTTGCAGTACATGCTTGATATTTTTGCTAATTCTCTCCAAGTTTGAGCCACCTCTGTGAATCTCGTATTATTGTTAGTGGTACTCATTCGATTACCTATTGTAGAAATGCGTCAATAAAATGTTTACCACGTTTGACTTTACCTGTCTCTGATTTATCCGTTGCATATCTAACTCACGTGCTTGAACTTACACTCGATATATTTGCCGATACATTCCACTACAAAGCATACTTATATTAGTCTTATTTACTGTGGTTTAAATTTTCCAAAATATTTTGAAGACATCATATATCTATATATTTAAGTGTGTGAGTGTGTGTAATATACAGAATCCGTGGAAAATAAAACCCGTTTTAACAAGTTGCTGAACGAAAATATTTTTTTTTTATGGTGCACAAATTTCCAGGAAGAATAAATTTCCAGGCAGAAAGAATAACCGGCAAGGCGATTCAGAAGCATTGTATTTGTGAGGGAGGCAAATTACTGGAATGTTTATGCTCTTTGTCATATTTCATTAGATACATCACATAATGGCAGCCTGTCATTCCCATTCTGTTTCTTTTGTTTACTTTGTACAGAAAAAAGTGCTTTTATTTTCGAAATTCCATTAAACAGAATGCAACAGATAAAAGAACAAAATAGATGATGTCCATTAGAAGAAAATGCCACGCTCCGAAGGTCTAAGTTAGATTGAAAAAAAAAAAACTATTGAATACATTGAGCAATAAGGAGAGAGTACACTGTATACGTTTATAACAAATAAAGTTAGCTATATACTTCATTACTATAAAATTTTTATCTGTCAATTATATGAAAACATTGGGAGAGTACATCTAAACAATGAAAGTACATGCAGTATCATAAAAAATATTGTGTAAATTTATCTTTCATCTCTTTATTTCTTGATGATTTGTGTAAATCAGATTTATTCGAGATGAGCATATTATCTCAAATTAACGGAACTTTACTGTACATATATATATTTTTCAAGCAAGATAACCGATGGGATGAAAAGTTCATAGGCTCACACATAGATGGCGCTACTAGTATTAAATCCGTGTAAATTTTAGTAAGTACTAACCTTCAAAAGACACGTGTATAAATTTGACAGCTGTTGCACTATTAGTATGTGAGTTATAGCATTTTTAGTGTTCATCACGTGCAGTCCACTCGGCTAACTGTCGATTGAAGTCCGGTGTGAAATGATGGAGCCATGTTTCATCCATTGTCACATATCGACGCAATTCAAGTTTATTATTGAACAGCTCCAAACACTGTTTAGAATCATCCATTCGTTGTTGTTTTGGGTCGATTGTGAGCTCGCGCGGCACCCACTTTGAACAGAGCTTTCGCATATCCAACTATTCATTCCCGATATGTCCAACACGTTCCTTTGATATCTTTAGGGTCTCAGCTATCTCAATCAAATTCACTTTACGGTTATCAGAAATTATTTTGTGGACTTTTTGATGTTTTGTCTGTAACAGCCTCTTTGGGGCGTCCACTGCGTGCATCGTCACCGGTGCTCATTTCGCCTCGTTTAAATTTAGCAAACTACTTCTCTACGGTTGATTTTCCTGGTGCAAATTCGAATAATGTTTATCAAGCCGAGCCTTGGCTTCAATAGTATTTTTTTTAAAAAGCAATGCTTTAATTAACAGAAATTCCTTTTTATCCATTTTTCAAACTAACAAAAGTTGCTTCACTAAAAATGCTATAATTCACATACTAATAGTGCAACAGCTGTCAAATTTATACAATCTTTTGAGGTTGGGGCAAACTAAAAATCATACGATTTAATACTAGTGGCGCCATCTATGTGTCGGTCTACGAACTTTTCAGTCCACCTGTAATATTGTTAGATGTCGTAGATAATAATGTAAATTTTATAAGATGTCGAGATAAGATGCTCCAAACACTGCTTAGAATCACCAATTCGTTGTTGTTTTTGGTCGATTGTGAGCTCGCGCGGCACCCACTTTGAACAGAGCTTTCGCATATCCAAATATTCATTCACGATATGTCCAACACGTTCCTTTGATATATTTATGGTTTCAGCTATCTCAATCAACTTCACTTTACGGTTATCAGAAATTATTTTGTGGACTTTTCGATGTTTTCGTCGGTAACAGCCTCTAATAGTGCAATTTTGAATGTAACTACTAGTGCAAACAGCTGTCAAATTTATACACGTGTTTTTGAAGGTTAGGGCTAACTAAAAATCATATGGATTCAATACTAGTAGCGCCATCTATGTGTCAGCCTACGAACGTTTCAGTCCGCCTGTTATATTTCGTATTTCGTACCTAGAATTTGAGTACAAAGGTTGAAAACATTGGGGGACATTTCCACCTGATCCAAAGCCTAGATACATATTATATTTCATGCTAAATTTAATCATGTATATAGTTTGTATATCTGATCTTATTTAACACATATTAATCAAACATGTAGTTTATGGGATGGACTAAGTTTGAATCCATGACATGATTGATTAGATGATTCTAACAAGTAATTCACAAAATATGTATTAGTGAGCAGTATCTAGTTGCTAGAGCATTCTAAATTAGTTTTGAGTTCGCATAGAGCATGCAATAGCTTAGACATTAAAGTAGTGGTGAAATTTTACATGTGGTGCCCGGAGGAAAAAAATTTGTGTTTCGATTTGGTTTCTCACAAAATTATGACTATTGTGCATTCAAGTTGGAGAATTTTTTATTTTAGAAACCTTATATTCCTTATGGAATTCCCCTACGGAATAATCCCTAAGAGTTTAAATTTAATTTTCATCAGGACTCTTAGGGAAGTTGCTCCCATTTCTATATCAATGGAATCTTTAAATCTATTTCTATATCAAGGAAAATTTCCACCAAGAGTTCAAACTGTCAATAGGGCATTCACGCATACCCTACATCAATCGAGATTAAGTCTCATTTTTTGAAAGCAACTCACAACAACACAAGCCACCATTTGATTCGAAAGCTTGCCCTCTTTCGCGCTATCCTATGCGTATCATAACTAGTTTGGTTTAGTTTGCCGCTCAGCGGTCACTTTGTGCGCACTTTAGGCTAATTAGACTAGGTCCTACAATTTAACATGGATTCCGAACCACTAACAAGCATCCGTGCCACTGCTAGGATTCGAATTTGAAGCCTGGGGTACAAAGCCAAAGTGCCAATTGGCCATCAGGACATTATTATCCCTGGTCACTCTCGTAGGGCCCATTATAATCTGGCTTCATACTTCATTGACTTTCGGCTGTCTGTATTGGATATTTTCCTAAAGCCTTTCATGTGTAACACAAATCTTGTCCAATTAAGCATAAAAGTTAACTTTTATGGAGGTAACTAAACATTTTTATCAGAACTACCCCCCCCCCCAGAAAATTCATATCATGAGTCCAGTTGTCAATGGAAATTCTTCTATACAATCGAGCACACACTTATTATACAAGTCTATTATATAATTATTATACAACTCTTAAGTATACAATGTAATCGCGATTAACTCTCCTCGTTTCTGAAAGTAACGTACTGTAACATATGACACCAATTAATTCAAATATGCTTTTTCACTCTAGCATATGCGTATTAATATTGTCCTAAGAATTGAGTTTAGTATTCTCTGACAACTAGATGCTTCGTTAATATCGTGCTGTCTGCGTAAATGATTTCCTGGTACTTTTCATGTGTAACGCAAATCTGGCCAATTGTTCTCATCATAAAATCCCTGATGTTTCTCTTTAATTTAATAGTGTAACATAATTTATTGGGGCCTGATGGTCGAGTGTTCAGCGCCCGATACGACAGGTGCCTGTTTCGAATCCCGGCGTTGCCATGGATATCTGTATTTTTCGGAATCCTCTTTAAATCGTAGGTCCCGGTTCTTAACAGTAGAGCGTTGGGCGTAGGGCAGACTTACCTACCCCGTAAAAAACATCAATTGTCTCGAAATCTACCAGTAGGCAGACGGTCTTGGGCCATAATGGCGCTGTTGCGCCACTGATTATGAATAAACAACTTATTCCAGTGGTTCTCCGCATACTACTTTTTTAGAAATGCGTTTGGGCAGTGTTTGCTATATTCTGCACTTATAAATAATCATAACAACATGGTTTGCAGTTATTATTAAAATAAAAATTTAGAAAGTAATTTTGAATGTAACTATGGTTGTTAACTACTAGCGAATAAAACTGAAAATACCCACAGAAAGTAAAATATAACCATAAGTATCTGTGTTATTACTTCAGAAATAACCCTGTCATGAAGCAATGGCAAGTATCATATTTTACATGGAAAAGACATTTTCTAAATAAATGATCTCCATCTAGTATTTTTTTCTGTACACGCGGAGTATAAAGATAGGCAGAAATATGATGCCCATGTTTCATTTTATTACTTTGTTCCTTTTTGCACACATTTTATTCTCTTGGTGTTTCTTTTTATAATTTACATGCAAACTTTAAGAATATGAAAAATCCATCGGTATATATTTTTATATTTCCAAAATTATACTGTTATTTCATCTCATTTATCAGTGCATTAATTTTTTATATTAATTTTATGGCGGAATCTAAATGTAATGATAAAAAATTATTTTTATTTAAATGTTTTTACTAAAATTACTTACACTATTTAAATATTTATATATATATATATTTAAAATTTTTTGACAATTCTAATTAAATGTTTTTACCTATAATTATTAAATTTTTATGTTTGTTAATTTTGATATAATTGATATTCTGCGATTTTTAATGTAATTTTATAATAATTTTGAAATTAAAGCTTATTAGATGATTTTTTACTAATTTAAAACTCAGTTTCGATCAAAAAATAGAAAATAAATATAATCAAATTACGAAACACTTTTTTTAGATACAATTTTGATTATAAAATAAATAAATATATAACGTACAATTTTGTTAAGTTTAAACATTTTTGTTAAATTTAAGATAAAATCTCCTCTGATTTAAACATGGCATTTACGACAAAATACAAAAAAAAATATATAGATAATTTGATATTTTTATGGATTTGAGTTTATCATGTGTGAACATGTTTCGTCACTTTTTCTTCGACAAAATTAGAATATACAATGAAAAGTGGTCGTTAAAACCAGCTTTGGCAAAACTTCACTGGACTTTTAAAAATGATTGAAAATATTCAAGTAACTTTCCATTATTTAAATGGTATCAATTTTTAATGAGTTCTGAAGTAAATCTTATTTGTTATATTGTGAAGGTTATATTCAGTTATGTAATCAATTTTAACAGTATAAAATTTTACATCCACAATATTCATTTCTCATTTTATAAGTAGTCACGTACCCTTCAAATTCTGAACAAGGTGTCCAACCATTTTTTAACCATTCATTTTCATTAAAGTCCACAAATATTTTTTTTTTTTTTATGAGAACTGACACTGTCAGCAAGACAACGAGCTGGATTTCTCAGAATAATTTGGTATAAGTGCTTAACTGATATATTTGGTTTCGGAACTAGAGGAATTGCTACTCTAATTTGTTTATAAAATTACTGCACTTAAATTATTTAAAAATATTATTTCATACTGAATGTTCTTTTGAAAATGGAGACTGAGTATGACAAATTTCTTGAAATATAGTAAAAGTACAACCTCATTTACACCATCTCACTTTCCATACTACCCCACTGTGTTTATTCAACGTTTACAGAAATTTATTTTACAGGCTAATCTACAAATAGTAGTCAATAGCACTAATTATACAAAATCAAAACTAATATTAATTAAAAAAAAAATTTCTAAAAAATCAAATAATTTTATATTTATTAAATTAAGAGTTAAATGCTGCTTTCTAATATCGGGCAATTTGACTTGACTATCTTATATAGCATGCGTCTATTACAGTGTGCTGATATTGTCCCACTTAGCTTACGCTTGTATAGTTCCACTTATAGAAAGGGTATATTACGCAATATTACGTCCATGAATAATAACTTAAAATTATCATTCAATGACGACATCCGTTGGAGAGTGGACTATCCTCTCCTAGCCCATGGAAGAACTTTCGGTCCATATATATATCGTGCACATCACCAACATTTACATTGTAGCTTATAATTCGGTTCCTGATTTTTGATTTTGGACCTGGGACCCTTAGTTCAGAAACCTGAAGTAAATACAATATATCTATTTAAAACTTATAAAAGAGTTTTTAATTACAGTTAAATGATAGATTATGCATTATTTGGCTATGAATTTCACCATATGTTCATCCACAGTATTTATTTTTGCATTCAATTTTTTTTCACCTAACATATTTGGACCCTTAGTTCAAAAACCGCAAGTAAATAAAATTATATCTATTTAAAGTCTATAAAAAGTTTACAGATAAATGATAAATTATGCATAACTTGGCTTAGAATTTCAGCATATGTTAATCCACCCTTAATTCAATAACTTGGGGGCCTGATGGGCGTGTGGCTAGCGTTCTGGCCCTCGGTACCACGAGTCCTGGGGTGTCATGGATGTTTGTAATGATTCGAAGTCCACTTTAAACCGTAGGTGCCGGTTTCATATGACCGTAGAATGTCAAAGAACCCAATCAAGCTTCTTTTCACCCACATCATTCCCAAACTGTAAAGGGGAATTCAGTTGACTCAGTGATGTGGTGAAGTAGTAGTGATAGTAGTAATAGTAGTAATAGTAGTAGTAATAGTAGTAGTTTTTAATTACAGTTAAATGATGAATTCTGCATAATTTGGCTGAGAATTTCACCGTATTTTCATCCACTTTGAAACTACTTAGAAGTATTTATTTTGCATTCAACATTTTCACCAAACATATTTGGTTTTTTATCAATTTTATCCTAGCAAAATGCCTTTCCTTACTCTGGATTATTTAAGCTGTTATATAACAAAGACTATACTAATAAAGACCTTAACAAATTAATGTGAACCTAAATGAAAACACTACGCTTTATTCGTTTCGCTTTATATCTTTTCGTCCCTTTGGTTTTGCTTTCGGTATGCATTCACTCAAGATCCCATGAGTATAATTTATTTATGCTTTTGTTATAAATCTTGATGAGATTCCTTCGTTCTTTTTCACGAGGAAGGTTATTTTATATGTATTGTTATGAGCTTTATCATTAGGAAGGATAACAATGTAATGAAATAAAACCTTGGCTGTCTCTGAAAAAGACTTATTACTGTGTTTTTAATCTCAAAAGAAGAAATTCTTAAAGGAATAGAATTTCTAAAAATAAGTAAATAGAATATTTTTAAAAACATATGCATTCTACCATTTCATATTTAATTAGTTTCATAGCAATTCAATTATACATCTGTTTATCAAATTGTTTTATTTTTGGTGTATACAGAATAAATGCATGAAATACATGAAAAATACATCAAAATAAAATAATGGAAAGTGCACAAGCATGCCAGTTTTGTTAGAATTGTTTGGTAATTTCTGCTACAAAATGATGTGGTTATATACCAGAAGAATATTTATTTTGATTAATAAAGGAAAGGTAATTCAATTAATTGAAAACATGTTCAAATATTTCGTAAAACCTAATATATTTTGATATGCTTGAAATCATTTAGATCCTTCACCATATCTGCTACTTTGCAAAGCTTTAAATGCATTTCCTTCCGTCATAGCGTAATAAATTCTTACATAAAATTAAGATGCTTAAAGTTCGAACAAGATAATAGCACAGGTGATTTCCCACGTTTTTTTAAAGCCATCTCTCATGAAAAATGGTTGAATGGTGTATCCATTCAAGGAATGCTAACAGTTCTATTCTCATCATGATCCATAGAATTAATTCTAAAAACCAATTGGAAACAAGTCAATTCTATATTTTTTACACCTTTAAATATTTTCACAATTATGCTGCTTCAAGGAAAAATCGAGAATAGTGCATGTTTAAACACGGAAAGATGACCACTTAGCCTTAATGTAGTTGCAAAAGTATGTAAAGAAACCTCTATGAAAAGTGTATGAGTGTAAAAACAATATATTCCAAAAAGAACAAAAAGTTAGAAATCTATTTTGCATGGATGATGATCTATTTTGCTCCTTACCTTTATTAAGGACGAATCACAAAACAGCTAATCTTTGTGTTTTTCACACCTCCAAATATTATCACACTAATCATCCCTCTTCATGAAAAGTCGAGGATAGTAGATGTATTAAAAGCGGAAAAGATTGCCACATACCTAATATATAGAAATTACAATAAATATCTAAAGAAACCTTCCCCATATATTCCAAAAAGAACAAAGTTAGAAATCTATTTTGCATGCAAGATGATGATCTATTTTGCTCCCCAGCCTTATTAAGGACGCAATCACAAACAGCTAACTTTTTGTGTTTTTCAGCTAACCTCCAAATATTATCACACTAATCATCCCTTTTCAATGAAAAAGTCGAGGATAGTAGATGTATTAAAAGCGGAAAAGATTGCCACATAGCCTGGAATATAGAAATTCGTAAATACTAAAGAAACCTCTCCGCTTAAAAAGCAAGAGTTGTAAAAACAATATATTCCAAAAGAACAAAGTTAGAAATCTATTTTTGCATGGATGATGATCTATTTTGCTCCTTACCTTATTAAGGACGAATCACAAACAGCTAACTTTTTGTGTTTTTCACCTCCAAATATTATCACACTAATCATCCCTTTTCAAGGAAAAGTCGAGGATAGTAGATGTATTAAAAGCGGTAAAGATTGCCACATAGCCTAATATAGAAATTGCAATAAAATATCTAAAGAAACCTTCCCATGAAAAGTGTATGAGTTGTAAACAATATATTCCAAAAGAACAAAGTTAAGAAATCTATCGATGATGATCTATTTTTGCTCCTTACCTTTTAAGGACGAATCACAAACAGCTAACTTTTTGTGTTTTTCACACCTCCAAATATTATCACACTAATCATCCCTTTTCAATGAAAAGTCGAGGATAGTAGATGTATTAAAAGCGGAAAGATTGCCACATAGCCTAATATAGAAATTGCAATAAATATCTAAAGAAACCTTCCCATGAAAAGTGTATGAGTTGTAAAAACAATATATTCCAAAAGAACAAAGTTAGAAATCTATTTTGCATGGATGATGATCTATTTTGCTCCTTACCTTATTAAGGACGAATCGTTGCAAACAGCTAACTTTTGTGTTTTTCACACCTCCAAATATTATCACACTAATCATCCCTTTTAAAGGAAAAGTCGAGGATAGTAGATGTATTAAAAGCGGTAAAGATTGCCACATAGCCCTAATATAGAAATTGCAATAAATATCTAAAGAAACCCTCCCATGAAAAGTGTATGAGTTGTAAAACAATATATTCCAAAAAACAAAGTTAGAAATCTATTTTGCATGGATATGATCTATTTTGCTCCTTACCTTTATTAAGGACAGATCACAAACAGCTAACTTTTGTGTTTTCACACCTCCAAATATTATCACACTAATCATCCCTTTTCAATGAAAAGTCGAGGATAGTAGATGTATTAAAAGCGGAAAAGATTGCCACACATAGCCTAATAATATTGAAATTGCAATAAATATCTAAAGAAACCTTCCCATGAAAAGTGTATGAGTTGTAAAAACAATATATTCCAAAGAACAAAGTTAGAAATCTATTTTGCATGGATGATGATCTATTTTGCTCCTTACCTTATTAAGGACGAATCACAAACAGCTAACTTTTGTGTTTTTCACACCTCCAAATATTATCACACTAATCATCCCTTTTCAAGGAAAAGTCGAGATAGTAGATGTATTAAAAGCGGTAAAGATTGCCACATAGCCTAATATAGAAATTGCAATAAATATCTAAAGAAACCTTCCCATGAAAAGTGTATGAGTTGTAAAACAATATATTCCAAAAGAACAAAGTTAGAAATCTATTTTGCATGGATGATGATCTATTTTGCTCCCCTTACCTTATTAAGGACGAATCACAAACAGCTAACTTTTGTGTTTTTTCACACCTCCAAATATTATCACACTAATCATCCCTTTTCAAGGGAAAAGTCGAGGATAGTAGATGTATTAAAAGCGAAAAGATTGCCACATAGCCTAATATAGAAATTGCACAAATATCTAAAGAAACCTTCCCATGAAAAGTGTGTATGAGTTGTAAAAACAATATATTCCAAAAAGAACAAAAAGTTAGAAATCTATTTTGCATGATGATGATCTATTTTTGCTCCTTACCTTATTAAGGACGAATCACAAACAGCTAACTTTTTGTGTTTTTCACACCCTCCAAAATATCACACTCAATCATCCCTTTTTTCAAGGAAAAGTCGAGATAGTAGATGTATTAAAGCGGAAAAGATTGCCACATAGCCTAATATAGAAATTGCAATAAATATCTAAAGAAACCTTCCCATGAAAAGTGTATGAGTTGTAAAAACAATAATATTCCAAAGAACAAAAAGTTAGAAATCTATTTTGCATGGATGATGATCTATTTTGCTCCCACCTTATTAGGACGAATCACAAACAGCTAACTTTTGTGTTTTTCACACTCCAAATATATCACACTAATCATCCCTTTTCAAGGAAAAGTCGAGGATAGTAGATGTATTAAAAGCGGTAAAGATTGCCACATAGCCCAATATAGAAATTGCAATAAATATCTAAAGAAACCTTCCCATGAAAAGTGTATGAGTTGTAAAAACAATATATTCAAAAAAAGAACAAAGTTAGAAATCTATTTTGCATGGATGATGATCTATTTTGCCCTTACCTTTATTAAGGACGAATCACAAAACAGCTAACTTTGTGTTTTCACACCTCCAAATATTATCACACTAATCATCCCTTTTCAAGGAAAAGTCGAGGATAGTAGATGTATTAAAAGCGGTAAAGATTGCCACATAGCCTAATATAGAAATTGCAATAAATATCTAAAGAAACCTTCCCATGAAAAGTGTATGAGTTGTAAAAACAATATATTCCAAAAGAACAAAGTTAGAAATCTATTTTTGCATGGATGATGATCTATTTTGCTCCTTTACCTTATTAAGGACGAATCCCAAACAGCTAACTTTTGTGTTTTTCACACCCTCCAAATATTATCACACTAATCATCCCTTTTCAAGGAAAAGTCGAGGATAGTAGATGTATTAAAAGCGGAAAAGATTGCCACATAGCCTAATATAGAAATTACAATAAATATCTAAAGAAACCTTCCCATGAAAAGTGGATGAGTTGTACAAGCAATATATTCCAAAAGAACAAATACAAAAATTTATTTTACTCTGGTGATGACCACCTTATCTTATTTTGAATAAATCACCAACAGCTATGTCTGCACCTTCAAATATCATCACTCCAGTCATCTTTCTTCAAGAACTTCAGACAATAATCAATGCCTACCCGAGGCCTTTTCAAATCCTTCCCAATATTAAAAATACTAACATTGTTAAGGATAAATTTTGCATCCTATTGGAAACAAGGGGACATTTACAAAACAATTCCATAGTTATATTCTTTAAGAATTTATCACCTACTGCCATATTTATCTTACCTGAATATTTTTATTTTGAAGCCGACCCCTTATGGAGGTCATTTCTAAATTACTTCTCCAGTTTTCTTCTGTTTGTATTTTTTAAATTTTGTTGTTTAAAAATTTCTGTCTTACAGTATATTTCGCAGGAAATAGGGGCCCTTGGCGTTAGAGAGCTCCAACGACCGTGCTATTAAATTTCTTGAAATATAATAGGTTTCTGTTACATAAAAATGTAATATGAAATTACTAATATTACAATGAATGCAATATTTCTTATTCAATTTTATTCAACATTATTGGTTGAATTGAAATGAAAATTTTTCAATCCAACTTTAATATTTTAATTTTTTTTTTTTTTTGCATAATTTGAAATGATTAAGTTCATTGTTAGAAATTTGTAAATGCATTTTATACGCATCACAAAATGAAATAAATTTTTCTTCATTTTAAGTTAAATTTCAGAATATCAAAGCTCTTTTATATTTACTTCTTTGCTATAATTTAAATAAAGCCCAATTAGTAAATTATATATTTATTTTTTTCTCTTTGTCTTACTTGGTTTATTATTCACTTATCAATTAAGATTATCGATAGTAATTAATCTTAACAATCGATTAATTGGTTGTCACGAGTACTAGTCAGACAAATGCATCACAATGCAATTTTGAAAGAATAACTGTTATTTTGGGACATTGTGACTAGCGTTATGGGGCACTGTATCACAGATTTCGGGTTCGATTCCCGACGGTGCCATGGATACTTGTAGTGTTTCAGAATCCACTTTAAAATGTAGATCCCTGACTAATATGACTACTACTACTACATCACACCACATCACTTTGACTAGAGTTGAGTTGCCCTCTATACAGTTTGGGAATGATGTGGTTGAGAGAAGTCTGACTGGCTCTGTGAAGCTCTAACAATCATATGAGATAGGAACCTACGGCTTAAAGTGTTATGCCGAACCACTACAAACATCCATGGCACCGCAGGGCTCGAACTCGAACCCGACCGCCAGAGCGCTAGACACTCGTCCATTCAGGTCCCCGTTTTTCGAACTACCTGGTGGAAGTTTTCCTTGTTTTTTCTCCCATACGAAACGCAAAAGCCCTCATTTTTCAGAATAGGTAGAAGCCAAGTCAGACTTTACTACTCCATCACAACAGAAGGATTTCCGCCCCGAGTCAGGACGCTGAGGTTTGGTGTGGTTTGGTTTTGTCATTCTACTGTCATCTTGTGCACACTGTAGGCTAAACAGACAGGGATCTACAATTTAAAGTGGATTCCGAACAACTACAAACATCCATGGCCCTACTCGAACCCGAAGCCTGTGGTACCGAGAGCAGGACACTGAGGATTAGACACAATCCTCAGTGATACTGATAAAACTACTGATACATTTAAATGAATTTAATACTATTCATTTTAAAGTTGTGTAAAACATTATAACTATAAAAATAACATAACTGCACTGATACAAAATTGATAATATTTATTGTAGTCATAAAATTTATTTCTCTATTAATCTAATAACTAATACTAATTATCCACTAATAGATTTTTTTAATAAAAGTAAGTTCTAATTAAGTGCGCAGCAAAAAAAAATATATTTGTTAAAAATATATCATTGATATGCATAATGCTGATATTAAATTGGCATTGTTAGTTTTTAGCGAAACTACTTCACAAAATGTTTGCAATTATTCTCGTATAATGAACGTGATGTTTACATCTATTTCTATGGAAAAGGGAAAAAAATCAAAATAGCTTTTTATGTAGCTTTTGAGTTAATAATTAGAAGTATCTTTATTAGTCTAATAAATGATGGAGAAGGTGAATTCATAATATTATCCGTATTCTTTTTTTTATCATTAGCTAAGATATAAAACTTTATCATTTCTGTACGAAATTAAATAATATTACTGCAATATTCAATACTTTCTTTACTTACGTATTTAACGTAAGTAGGTTTATTTTATATATTAGTTGTTTATGTAATTATTTGTTTTTAAACTGATTATTTTATCTAAGTAAAATGCTTCTATTCTATAAAAATTCGTTAAATGTTCACTGTATAGTGGAAAAAGATTAAATAAATTAGCAATCTGGTGATTTTTACAATATTGGTAGTGGGATCTTTTTGAAAGAGTATGAAATCATGAGCAGTACAAGACAGCCATTAGCTCGCAAAGTCTTGATTTGGTTTGTCGATCTACGGTCATCTTGTGCACACGAGGGCTAAACAGACTGGAACCTGTAGCTTAAAGTGGATTCGAACCACTCACAAACATCCATACCATCCCCAGGATTCGAACTGGTGCCTGTCGTACTAAAGGCCAGAGCGCTAGCCAATTGGTCATCAGGCTGCCGGAACATCTTGGAGTGATAAAACACCTTTTCATCTTTCAGTAGGTCTCATCTTCTGCAATGGCTGCTGCCTGATGTCGAATTAGCCAGCACTCTGGCCTTTAGTACGACAAGCACCAGGTTCGAATCCCGGCGGGGGTATGGATGTTTGTTAGTGGTTCGGAATCCACTTTAAACTATATGTCCAGGTCTAATTATCGTAAAAGAGCGGCAAACTAAACCATTTCAATGGTGTGACAGCCCTATGGTGGTTTTGGTTTCAGTGAGGCAATATTTATAATTTTTTTCACATTTCAATAATGCATTAATAATATAATTAAGATATGATTTAAAACAATCAATTGTTTTGTTTAATAAGCATCATTATATATTTTTTTTTTATAAAAACGTGTTCAATATTAAACTTAAAAATTTACCACTAAATGAAAAGGGTCTATTCTTTGAAATTAGAGATATCCTCTGGAGAAAATTATAAATTTAAGAATATCTATTTAATTAAAATTTTTATTGTATTTTCAAGACTTTATAAATTAAAATGGAGCAAATAATTTGAGTAATTTAAAACGAAACAAATTATTAGGTAAATAAATATCAGTACAGTAAATATTTAAATAAACTATTTGATAGATAAAATTTAAAGGATCTTTATTTAAAAAATACTATAAAAATAAAATAAAAATTTTAAAAAAAAATGGATATTAATTATTTATTAAATATTGGATTCTGCAGTTTATGTTACGTTTTCATAGTATTTTTAGTTATAAAGCATTAATTAAAAAGTAAAATATACAGTTCTTATATTATCTCAATTAAATTATTCTCTAAAACAGAATATTTAAATCCGTTACTTATTTGCATTTTAATCACAAATATTGTCCATGTCTTGATTATAACGAGATTTGCTAAATGCTACATACATAAAATAATAAAATCGTATCACAAAAAAAACGTTCAGTTGGTAATTGCAAAAATTTACTTCAATGCAATTCTATTGACTTACTATATATGAATGGTATGCAATGAATGACTATGTTATAAATGGGTATGTAATGAATGAAATAAAAAATGTTGTTTTTTTACATTAACATTTTTTTTTTATCACCGAAAGATTAAAAAATCACGAAACTTTCAAAGTATTTCTTCTAACACAAGTAAAAATCTCATGTATTGATAAAAGAGTTTTGAAAATAAATGCTGTCAAGATATTATTTTCTGATGAAACTATATTGCGAAAGATTATATTTCTTGCTGAAGTATTTTCGTAAAGAAATGGAATCTAAAATATAAATCAAAACACAGGATCTCCAAATTAAACAAACATTTCTAAATTTTCACAGCATAGATCATAACACAAAACGATTTTTACCTTAAGCATATAAAAGGGGACTGATGGCTAATTGCCCCATGTTTCCCGTTCGAGTTCCCTGCGGTACCATAGATGTTTGTAGGGGTTGAAATCTACTTTAAACCGTAGGTCCCAGTCTAATATAACTGTAAGGGCTGGCAAATCTACCCCGTAAACAAGAAAGCATCTCCTGTCTCAAAATCTGCACTTTGGCAGACAGCTTTGGCCCACAATGAGGCTGTTGCGCCAGTGAAGAAGATATACAATATGCTTTTCCTCTCAGAATACATTATCACAAATTTTGCAGGGAAGGAAACACAATCTGTTAAATTTTGATAAAGGAAATAATTCAGTTAACTAACTTATTTTTCTATTGTAAGGATTCTTCATCTGACTCGCAGGTAAGAGTGCCCCCTGTGGCATTCAAAAGACATGTTTAGTTTGCTTTTAAGACTATTACCGAAGAGGTCGTATATTTTTCGCAACCTGACGTCCCTTCCAAAATCGGGCCGAACAATCAAGTATTTTCAAAAAGCTCTTTTTATCTTTTTTTTACTTCAAATGGGAGTTAAATAATAATTGTTTGTATGTGGTTGTGATTGTGCATGTAAATAAAAGTGTAATTCTAAAAACCAATAGTATCTCAAAACGACACACGATACTACTTAATTTTTTAAATGAGAACTGGTTCAAATTTATGTTAAACTAGAAAAATAAATTATACCCAATCAATATTTTTGACTATGAAAAATGCTAGCTTACCCGAGCTTACCATTGCAAGGTGCCCTAGTTAAATGAAAACATATAAAAGATAACCAATATTCTAACAGAAATTGTAATTTAAATGTCAACAACAAGCTTTTATCGATCCATGGCACGAATTGGCTAAGCGTCTAAAGTTGTAGCTTGAAAATGCTAGACATTTTGACTTGAGAATATTTGTTTTTGAAATAGCCAATAGGTGGCAAATTTAGAGTTACCAAATATGTACCACCGTAGTATACAGAATTGCATATCGGATCAGAAACAGTTAAAAATGCTTTCTCAGTTTCTTTATAATAAAAATTAAATGCAGAAATTTAGAAAAATATAAATATATACATTAAAGTGTATTTATTCACTTACGGCGAAAATTTAGCGACTGCAAGACAGACTGGTCATAATGTAAGAACATAAGTTTCCGAAAAGAGGATATTGGTTCAAAACCAGATAAAGAGACGCCGAATATAATGCTTCCATGAATGTATAAGACGGATAAATCCGTAAGCTGTATGGGAAAGATACGGAATAGAAGGAGATATAAACAAATGGAAAATTTCCTGAATTTCATTCACATTGTGCTATCACAGTTTTCAACGAATAGTTCAGAGAAATTTCTGGAAGTTTTCATCTTTTCAGTTCTCATTTTAGTCCAATCTTTCCTATACAGACTACGCATTTATCACATCTATCTCGTCATAGACGTGGAAGCATTATATTGGCACATCTTGTCAAGTTTCGAACCAAGGTCCTCATTTCGGAAATCCAGACTCTACTTATGAACAGCCTCACTCACAGATTCTAGTTTTCTCAGTAAGTGAATATGACTTATTATGTGAATAATTATATTAAGGACACTTTAATATAATTTAATATATTTGTACTTTTCTAAGTATCTGCATTTCATTTTAAATATATTATATTACAAAAAAAAAAAAAAACCTAGAAAGCTTTTTTTTAACTGCTTCTATAGCAATAATTGTAATTAATGTAATTCTATTATAATTTAGAGACCATAAGAACATCTTTATATTATCCCAAGTCATATATTGAAAATCTGTTCAATTCACAGTATTCCAGTCCATGTTCTGGTATTCTGAGGCCAGAAGAATCTGCTCTTGAAAATTGTTCAAGGAGAAAGAAATGCGCACAGCAGCGGAGGGAGAGAATCCGGCCTTCCAACTTAGTTCCACAGACATGGCAATAATCCCCTATGCTAATTCCCCGGAGGAATTGGAATTAATTCCATTAGGATAAGTCTTCAGAAGGATTACCCAGGTAGACAAGATATCCTTTGAAGCAAAACACTTCCCGCCACTTTAGCCTTGATTCGATTCGAACTCACTTGATTAAATCGAAGCAATAAATTAAGAAACAAAGTCTGAAAAGCATGGCCTTGGGGAACACTTGGGATTATTTATAATAATATAAAATATTTTTAACTTTTTCCGAAGATTACAACTTGCGAAGCTTAATTTTGTTTTCGTAGGAACTAATGTTTGTTTTAATCGGATATTAAATGCTGCTGGCAACACAATATTTTATTCATACTGGAATGTATCTAATATGTATTCAAAGTTTAAATGTTGTCTTATTGCTGTTGTCTTACATATTCAAGGTTTAAAATTACCTTATACATTCAAGTTTTATATATTGTTATATATATTCAAGATTTATATATTGTGTTATTATTGTTGTCTTATATTTTCAAGATTTAAATGCTGTAGTATTGTTGTTGTCTTATATATTCAAGGTTTAAATGGTGTCTTATTGTTCCCTGTCTTTATTATTCAAGGTTTAAATGTTGTTTTATTAGTTAATAAATGTAAATATATAGTGATGAAAATTTTTGATTGCATATTAGTATTCTGAAATACATTTTCTTTAAAAGTCTTTCACTTGTACTGGCCTTTACAGAAACAACAAAAAAAAATAAATAAATATCGATAGCTTATTTTTTGACAAAAAAATTAATACATGTATTTTGAAACAAGCGATTGCAAAAACATGAATAATGGTCGATCTTGTTTTTGACATAAAAAAACAGAAATTTGATTTATATGTGTGGAAGAAATAAAAATATAAACCTAATCTTGTTTCTTTGACACTCCTCCTTCCTTAAAAGAATAAAAACTCCACTTTATAAAAATCAAAATTTGTCAGTTGAAGAAAAAACTACGTTATTTATGATCTCTACTAAAAGGAGGAAATGTATATTTTTTGTTAGCCATGCACATCAGACAACTCATTATGGAATGCTATTATTCTATTACATTTTTTTTTGTTATGGGAGTGTATAGAAGATGTTAGTTGTATTCATTTAATATCACAGGATATTTAAGTAAGGTGAATTAGGAGCAAATTTCGGATAAGCAGATGTTACTATACGTCCAGCTTTAAAAAAGGTGATCTTCGATAGTCAAATATGAAGATCTAGATGAATGATAATTCATCAGAATAAATTGTTCAGAATTGATTTCCATAACACGGGATAACATCCAATATTAGATTTGTTAAAAAAATACAATATTATCCTTCCATTTCTTTCGCTCTTCAAGACAAATTGTTCATAGAAAAGCTGAATGTAATATGAATGTAATCTTTTCCTTCACTGTCAGCATACCAAAGAAAGTAAAGCTTGTGATTCGGTCCCTTGTTCATTAATGTTAAATTGTTCAGAAATGATTTGCTGAATACGGGAAAACGTCCAATATTATATATATTTAAAAAAATACAATATTATCCTCTCATTTAAATTGCTCTCCTGGACCAATTGTTCATAGAAAAACTGTACTGGACATGAATGCAATCTTCTCTCTCTCTGGCAACATACCAAAGAAAGTAAAAATTTGTGTTAAGTTTCGAACACTTGTTCATTACTATTAAATTGTTCAGAATATAGTCCCAGAATGACCAGTACTAGATAAGATTAAAAATATAATATTATCTTGTCCTTTTTATTGCATTCTACGAGTGATTTTTATTGACTGTTCATAGGAAGAGCTGTACTGGACATGAATGTAATCTCTATCATCTGTCAGAATGCTAAAGAAAGTCAATGTTGTAATGCGAGTTCTTGGTGGTGCTATTCCATATTAATTAGCAAAATAAAGATTCCGTACTTTTTAAGAGTCACTTAAAATTTAGATGCATGATAGTAATATGTTATTTTTTCAACCGGTATCACTCAGCATTTTATTTTAATTATCATTAAGATCTAATTAACTTTTTCCAACACATGAGGATGATAATTTAAAAATTACTTATAAATGTGAACATCGCGATACATTTAAGAAAATGTATTTAAAAAGAGAGATTTGAAAGTATTTTTAATTATTTTTTTTTTTATTTGAAAGTATTGGTAAACCATTTGTATTCATAATCTAACTAATAAAATGAATTTGAATTCCTTGTCAATTTGATTTATGAGTGATTAACTGGATTAAGATTAATAAAAATAAGAGGAATAACTGGATTTGTATCTCGAAATAAAAAAAAAAGTTTATGTAAAATTTAATAAATAATTAAATTATAAATAGCTACTATATATATACGTACATAATATTCTTTTTCTAATATATAAAATTGGTTTTAATTTAAAATTAATGGCAAACTTTTGTGAGAAAATATAAAATGATTGTGATCAAAGAAAAACTTACAGTTTGTCTTTTTGTTTGTAGGTAATTGTAGATTTGAAAAAAAAAATTCGCATCCGTTTATATGGAATATACTAAAAAATAATTACTTTTTCAAAACATAGAAGGTCTACAGATAGTAGGTTTTTTTAAATTTTTTTCATAATACGAACATTTTTAAAATATGACTAGCATAATTCATATTTTTTTAACTTTATTTTCTTCAAAAGTTAGGCTCTTAAAATGTATGCAAACTACTTTTAGAACATTTCTTAAATTTGTCTGAGAAGTTACCATTTTACCTCATCATCGTTACACAAAAAAGTGTCTGGTATTTTCAAAAATGCTAAATTAGTTCAAAGATATGTGCTTAATTTAAAATAACATATTTTTTTCCTCAAACGAAAACATATTAAATTTTTTTAATCTTCTTCTTCAGGTGCAGGAGATACTATTGGAATACATTTAAAATAATTTACACGGAGAACATTAAAATAGCACCTTGTGAAAGCTCCCAAACTAAATTAAAAACATTTTGGAGACAGGTATAAGTATAAAATTTATAAAATAATAGTTGGCCGAAACTTTACAGGAAAGAGGGCCAAGACGAAAAACAGAACAGAATTTTAAATTAATTTATTTTTACCTTTGAAGAATTAAACTGAAATTAAGTTCACACGTGAAATGCATTTTAATTTTTGTCTTTCAAACATAAACTACTACATTCATAAAAAAAAAAATAATCAGAATATAACAGGATTTATTTACTCCCAAAATATAATCAAAAGAAAAAAAAAAAAGTATTATATCTTGTTAGACCATTTTGCAGGCGATATTTTTAAAGAATATTTTTTAATACTATTTTAATGAACGAAATATATGAGTTTTTTTATAAAAGAATTGACTTTTAGAAACAATGTTGCTAAATTTCTGAGGCTAACGAAATTTTATGTTATGTAATTTATCTGAACACAATTGTTTTAAATTAAGTGTTTTTTCTTTATCTATTAATCAGAAATAAATTTAAAATATCAAAGTTTATTTTTTTAGATTCAGTAGCATTTTAATTTGAATTAAAACAATTTGATGCAATATTTGAAAAAAAATCAACTTAATAATTAAGTAATTAAAAATTAAGAAATAAAAGTTAATTTGCTCCAATTTTCCCATGTTATTATTGATTTTCTGGAATGCATATATAAACACTTTAAATCATAAAATTAATTAAAACTAACTCATTGATAGTACAGCCTATGGAGGGACAAGGTCATCCGCCTACTGGAAGATTTCGAGACATGAAATGTTTTCTATATACAAGATAGGGTTTCATAGGGTTGTTTAAGCCCAACGCCTACAATCATATTAGTCTGAGACTTACGGTTTAAAGTGGATCACTGCAATATATTTGACATACATATGACACAATCGAGACACGAACCCGAAAGCTGTGACAACGAACGCCAATCACTCTGCCATAAGCCCCAAATCATAAAACTAGGAAGATATAAAGAGCAAAGCGTTGAGGATTTGAACCTGAAAAGCCGACCAAAAATACGGCTGATTTTGTTCTACATGCAATGAAAAAAATAATCGAAATTCAAATGTGAAAGAATGGCATGACGGCCAATTGGCTATCATTCTGGTCGTTGGAATCACAGGCTTCGGGTTCGAACATGGCAGTGGCATGGATGTTTGTGAGTAGTTTGGAATCTACGTTAAACTATAGGTCCCGGTCTAATTTGCCTAAACTGTGCACAAAATGACCATAGAACAACAAAACAAACCAAAGTGCCAGAGAAGAATGCAATAAATCTTTCAGCCGGAATGTCGTTCTGAAAGACAACGACAGAGACTTCAGATAACAATCATGCATTCAAGTTTTTCATTAAATTTCATTTATTTCGAGTCTAGAAAATATCTATTAAAACCATTTTCCTAACAGAGGTTCATTTGTCACCACACTATTCAAAATTTCACATGTACAGTCTCTGGTTCATAGATAATTGAATTACATCTTTTAATTATAGATTTATAATTAATGAAATTTTAACCACATAAATTTCTAAAGCACTAATTTGATGAATAAAATATTTGGTTGAATTTACGTAATTCTTTATCATAAATGTATATAATAGTATAACGGCACCGTTATGAGCGAAAATTAGTTACTACTGTGTCTAAAAAGTAAGGTCAGTTTTCAATTTAAAATTCCCGAGGCTTATGGAATTTCAATTTTTTTTTTTTTTAGGTTGCTGGCACTGTATTTGCCATCTGTGTGAAATTTGACGTCCCAATATTCATTAGTGTTCGAGTTACGCTTCGCTTTGTGAGACGCTAAAACTGATTCCGGCAATTTTTGAAATGTCTGAATTAATTGAACAAAGAACTTACATTACATTTTGTTTGCAGAAACTTATAGAATGTTGTAGAAGGCATTCGGTGATGATGGTGTATTAAACATTCTGAAACTTCATTACATCCTAATCAAGTGAAAGCAAATATTAATCACTAGTTTGGGTTTTTAAAATAATCACTAGTTTGTAAATATATATATATATATATATATATATATATATGCACATATATAAATATATATATATATGTTTTTAAAAATGTTTTTCAAGTTAAACTGGTAAGTGATCATAAAAAATTCAAAAAAAAAAGAATGCACTTAAAAAAAGAGGCACTTAAAGAAGCATTTAAATTCAAAGAAAAAAGAATGAATGTCTACTATTTTATCCAACGTATAATTAGAACTTACAAAACATTCTCATTAGTAATTTATTAAAATAAAAAACCTTTTATTTTAATACCATCAGTTGACATTAACAAATGTTTATTAAACAATTTTGTATGGGAAAATAACAGCACGGCTCTTTTCTTATCTGACATCATTTTAATACATTGCTTCTGTTTTTATTATGACCTGCAGCTATTGTTTTTTTTATTATTGTTTTTTGTTGTTTTTGACTCATGACTAATATTATTTTTTAATTTGTTATTTATATCAGAATTACCAATCACATAGAAATATTTGATGGTAGTTTATTATTGATGGTGTTTGCTACCCTATTTATTTGATATAAAAGAATTAATAAGTTTTATTTAATGAAGCCGAAAAACCTCTAATTTTATGTATTATTTTTCTATGAAAGAATGTACTAATATGTTGTATTTGTCAGGATAGTTATAATACTTTTGTATTAATGGCTAAAAATTATTTATTCATACTACACTTTCTAACGTATATTGATTTTTAAAATATATCATTATTATATTTTTGAATAGTAGAATCGATTATGGTAAAAGGTTCACCATAAAATTGTGAAATTTTCATAAATTTGTGCTTTTCTCAAAGATAATTTATAATTGATACATCATTTTAGACCGTTAATATAACGGTCACATATAACTACATATATATTTTTATAAAAGAAATATTATTAAGTTAATACAGATTTTGAAACAATACTTTTATTCCATTATTATGGAGTGCAATCATACGAAAAGAAATGAATTTTTATCTTTATTTGAGTTATTCTTCTACATACTTTAAGAATAGTTACATTTATAATTTATGATAAGCCATTCATAGATTCAGTAACGAATTATTGAGATTTAACTATTAAAAAAAAGATTGGTATTAAAAAAAAATGAATAAATCTGAATAAATTTAAAAACTTCTGTCTCGAAATGGAAACTAATTCATCTATTTATTTACCGTCTCGAATTAATTAAGTAATAATTTTTAATCAGGATCTGATTTATAGTTATTTCACTATGCAATGTTTTCGTAAGTATATTTTTTTATTTTTTCATAATTAAAATATTTTTGAAGAGTGTTTTTAATTTGTTTTGTAGTGATTAATATCTTTCTTGCCAAATATGTAACTACAAATTATTAAAAAAGGTACAATTAAAAATTGGGGTACTAATGTACATTACTGTAATAAAATAATTTGCTAACCTTTATAATGCACTTATTTAAAGAAGTTTCAACACATTTTATTTTAAATTTATATGTATAATATTATTTATTATAATTATTATATAATACTATTTTTTATTATGTGGGCTGTTATATCCGATTATTTTTGATAACATTATTAATTTCACAAGCATTCTCATGTTTTTAATCGCAATTAAAACAACAATAAACAATTTTTTTTTAAATTTTGAACTAAATTTTACGAATACAAATGAAGGTATCCTTAAAACACTGAAAATAATCCATGGCATTGTGAGTAGTGATATCGAATATATATTTTTCTATATTTTATTTAAGGATAAATTTTTGTTTTATTACATTTTGCATATATTGAAATTTAGATGTTGAATGGTTTATGCTCATTGCATGCCAAGTTGGCTAATAATGGACACCACAAAGCAATGCTGCACTAAATTAAAAACACTTAGCAGCCTGTAAAGAACAGTCCTTTTTTTTTTTTTGTGTCTTCTTTGAGACCATTTTTATAAATTTTCAGTCTAGGCCCGTATCATACACAACGCTGATATGGACATTTTACTTTCTTTACTTTATACTTGGCAGATAAAAATAATAAAAAATAATTAAGAAAACATTTTAATTTCAGAATTATAGGAATACTATGAATCTTAATACTAAAAAAATATGATATGGTACTATATAAATAACATAAATACGAGTGAAACGAAAAGTATGCAGTACAGAAAGAAAAAAATGGTTACAAATACAATACCTACAATAAAAAAAAAAATTTTTCAATTGCATAATTACAGGAATACAAGGAATCTTAATACAGAAACAAATATGGTATGATGCTATGTAAATAACATAAATATGAGTGAAATAAAACATATACAATACAGATAAAATAAACAATTATATGATGTAAATAACATAAACATCAGTGAAACAAAAAGTATGGAATCCAGATAAAAGAAAAAAAAGGATAAAAACATATTGTCAAAAGATGGTATAACATAACTTACAAAATATTATGATATTTTTCAATCTACGAGTATAAAATTACAAGATGTTATTGTTTAAAAAGAAAAAAAAAAAACAGGGGAACAGATAATTCAATTAATATTTCAGGGCCAATGCTTTCTTGAGATGATTAATTGTTCATTTTCTTCTAAAGTTTATTAAATTGAAAATACAGGTTCCTGTTGAAGTCTTATTGGATATAGAACCTGGATCTTCTTATTTGGAAATCCAATGTTTTATCCCCAAACCCACTCCAGTCTATTTAATAAAGAATTTAAATTTCTGAATTTAATGACGTTCATTTTTGTAATTGACGTAATCTTGTTCTATTAATTATTTTTCATTAACAGTACCAAACAGAGTGTTCAGACTGTTGCGAATGGTGTGTTTAAAACTGAAACTGAAGCGTCTCGACTTTTCACACGATTCATCAGTGAAGTGCATTCTTAATTATAACCTTAATTAAACAGAGTTTTGTAAAACTCTCATCATCATTAACCAGTGATGTTAACAGGATATTAGTTTTTGATTACTGCCTCCATATCACCTGACGAAAATCGGCAACTCATTTTCAGTAATCGAGGAAAACGTTCTATTTTTCCGCTGCACCCCCTTCCCCCACCCCAAAGGCCATTTTCAATCATCATTCGAAGGACGAGGATCGCGCGAAACCAACCCACTCGGAATTTAATCACGAACGTGAAAATCACTTCTTCTAATTTACATCATTAAGACTTATCGAATGCAAACACAACGATTTATCTAAACTATGGCAATTATTTCTTTCATTTGCCCCAAAAAGAACAACAGAAAAAAAGTTTTGGAAAATAAATTGATTCTCACGTGCAAAAGAGAAAAAAAAACCAACAATGTACTTATCAAACATTCCATGTTTTAAGGCATCCATTTATTAGAATGAATAAAAAATGTCCACCAAAAACAATTACCTCGCGATAAAATTAACGATGATGATCGAAAAGCAAGCGAATCGATTAGATAAATAGATGTATACCCTTCCACCCCTAGGACTAGCAAAATAAGAACTGCAAATATTCGATGCTCAAGCGCCAGCCATATCTTCTAATTATCCAAGAAAGCCATATTTATTTTGTTCCTTTACAGCTTTTCCCATGTTGTTATTTATAATTACCGTCAATGAAGGTAGGCCTAACATATTGCTAAATCTGAAAATAATTTTTTTTTTCTGTGTCTATGTCCAGAGCTTTTAATACAATTTCAGTCTCTTGGAAGCTTAAGAGGTCCAGTCATTTGTCTATCTGAAGTGAAATATGGGCAATACTTAAAATATTTTAAGATTGTAAGAAATTTTATCTTTATACGAGGTATTTTTTAAAGATGTGTAATAAAGAATGTCAGCTTCATTTTTATATTGAAATTTTTTTTAATTAAATTGATTATATGCAGAACACTGAATAGAGCAAATTAAAATATCTGCCCATGAAGGGCTATGGCGATAAATTTGTTTTTTTTTAATTGACATCACTTAAAAAAACGTAGCAGCATTTCCATTCTTTTAAGAGAAAGATAAACGTTAAACATAAATAAGCATTATTCTTGTAATGATTCGAAAAAAAAAAAATAAAAGAAATCACAAAATGTACGATTTCTTAATAAAATATTTCTTGAAAATATTATTTAACTTGCTTTAAGATTTTAATTCTTATTAAAAATTATTAATCTTTATAGTTCTGAAAGGTTTTTAATACAAGTTGTTGCCTTTTATATAAAAATAAGACACAAAAGTTTATTTTTAATTCTGTGGTTATTCCCAAAATCAAGGTCATTAGTCGCCGAGCAGTTCGATACAGTAAATGACAGACAAAAACAATCACTTAAGGCATTGTCTGTAACGTGAAAAGGGAAAAAGTTAAGAACAGTAGAGCATATGTTGAGGTCATGGACATGCCATGGTCGCAAAGGGGGCTTTTTGGTTTGGCTTGGTTTGGTTGGTCGAGCTACAGTCATCTTGTGCTCACGAGGACTAAACAGACCGGAACCTGCAGTTTAAAGTAGATTCCGAACCACTCGCAAACATCCACGACACGGGTAGCCACTGAAGTCCATAAAGGTGGTTTATCAACTAGTCCAGTTCTATACAGGTGATTCTGCAAATAATCATGGCAGATGACAAGTCTAAAACCTGACCACGTTGACTGCTCTAGGCAAAAGAACTAGAAAATCTTTTGATTATTCGATAGGAAATTTCACTTTTTCCCAGAAGCCTTCTCTCTATATAGGTTGAAACTGTTGGATTTAATAGAGAAAGATATATATCCTGCCCGAAGGCTTTAAATGCTGCCAAAAACAAAGTAGGATCAGGTTAAATCATTCTTGGCCTCCTCATTTATGTAATAATATCGCCTTTGGCTTAGAATGGGCCACTGCAGGGCATAAATCCACGCTATAGAACGTGTTCGAGAACAGCGGAGATTATCTATCTTTCCTATGCAGTTCCAGAAATCTTACATTCACAGTGATTGGGAGTTATGAGGTCTCAATCGCATTTTTGAAATCATTCAAAACAGACAACATTTAAATGAAAAATAAAGCTGTAAACATATTTTCTCATTGGCTCTCATCTTTTCTCTCGAATTCCTAGATATTTCATTCCCAGTGAAAAGGAATATTCTTTATATATATTGAAATAAAAAGAATATTTAAATGAAATATAAAGCTGTGAATATCTTTTTCTCTCGAATTATGGCATATTAATATATATATTCTTTGACAAGTACATAATAACCCATCACTCAAATTTGACAGCAGTGTTGGGGGCGGGGGGTGCAGTTATATTACATGTAATTAGTGTTTCATACAACTTGTCACTCAAATCTGATATCAGATATTCGGTCTCTCATGTATAATGAGACTCTTGAAATTAGCGAATGTCTGTGAGACCTTCACAGGTCAAAACAACTACAGATGGAATATGGACTACACCATGAGTTGTTCCATGGTGAATGGTGATCAACCACGAGCTGACAAATGCCAACCCCTATGGACAGATTTTCTTAAAGGGAGGTTTTAGAGAAGAAAAAAGCAAGTTCTGTGACGAGTGGACCAGAAGAGTGACCTTTTTTCTCTGAAGTGACTGAATAGGCCTGTGATTCCTTCTGTTCCCAAAGTAAGTCCCTTGTGGTTGTTCGTGTATGTCGTCGTGGACAATTAAGGTCTGCAGACACCGCATTTTAGGTTCGACGTAGACTATCGTACTCTTAAAATCTCTGACTTTGGAGGAACTGTATTAGTGATTTAATCGTGCATTTGTGAATTAAATTTCAATCTTTCTCTAATTTTTGTAAATAATAAATTATAATAACCCGGAATTCAATATATATATACATTGAAGTGACAAAAGTCATGGGATAGCAATATGCAAATTTTCAGATGGCAGTAGCATCGCGCAGAACAGGTATAAATGCGCTGTGCTTTCGCAGAGCTTTCATTTCTGTTCAAGTTATTCATGAGAAGAGGTTTTGACGTGATGATGACCGCACGACGGGAATTAACAGACTTTGAACGCGGAATCTTTGTTGGAGCTAGACGCATGGGTCATACCATTTCGGAAATAGTTAGGGAATTCAACATTCCCAGATCCACTGTGTCAAGAGTGTGCCGAGTAGGAAATTTCAGGCACAACATCCCACCATGGACAGCGCAGTGGTCGATCGCCTGCACTTAACGACCGAGACCGGCGACGTTGCAAAGAGTTGTAAATTCTAACAGACAAGCAACACTGCGTCAAATAACCGCAGAAATCAGTGTGGGACGTACAAGGGACTTGTCTGTTAGAACTGTGCGGAGAAATTTGGCTTTCTTGGGCTATTCCAGCAGAAGACCGACTCGAGTGCCTTTACTGACAGAACGACATGCTTGCAGCGGCTCTCGTGGGCACGTGAACATATCGGTTGGTCCCTAGATGAATGGAAAACCGTGGCCTGGTCCCGATGAGTCACGATTTCAGTTGGCAAGAGCTGATGGTATGGTTCGATTGGCGCAGACCCCACGAAGCCATGAACCCAAACTGTCAGCAAGGCACTGTTCAAACTGGTGGTGGCTCCGTAATGGTGTGGGCTGTTTTTCCATGGCATGGACTTGTGTCCTCTGGTGCGACTGGACCGAACATTGACTGGAAATGCTTATGTTCAGCTACTTGAGATCACTTGCAGCCATTCATGGACTTCATGTACCCAAACAACGATGGGATTTTTATGGATGACAATGCGCCATGTCACCGGGCCACAACTGTTCGCGATTGGTTTGAAGAACATTCTGGACAATTCCAACGAATGATCTGGCCACCTAGATCGCCCGACATGAATCCATCGTGCATTTATTGGGACATCATCGAGAGGTCTGTTCGTGCCCAAAATCCTGCACCATCAACGCTTTCACAGTTATGGACGTCTATCGAGACAGCATGGCTCAATATTTATGCAGAAGACTTCCAACGACTTGTTGAGTCCATGCCACGTCGAGTTGCTGCACTTCGCCGGGCGAAAGGAGGGCCGACACGATATTAAGAGGTATCTCATGACTTTTGTCACTTCAGTGTATATATATATATATATATAGCGATGGTAAATAAAAAATAAAGTGTTCTCATGATCCTGAAAATAGCCCTATTCCTGAAGCCATTATAGGTCTAGTACAGCCCGGGACGTTACAAAACAAACAAAATTGAAACAAAAGTAATTTCAATACAATTATTAACAACAAAAATTTATTTAACAACAGCAATGCACCCTGTCACTCTCTCACCATGTATATAAATATATAACCTCCTTTTAAGTCACTATCCTTTAAAAGATACTATTTTCTACAAAGTAGAAAATAGTGTACTGTCAGTAACAATAAAAAGTGTTGGATTACGTAGCGAAAACTCTCAGTTAAGCACATTATTCAATTAATAGAACAGAATCTCGTTCTATAGATATTTTCATTTATGCATAGAGTAAAAAGCTTTAAGACTCACCAAATTAAAAACTAATCCAATTTATAGTTTTTTGATGTTCTTTTCTGTGGATTAAGTGTTGCAATGCTTTTTATATTGAAATTTTTAAGAAAAGGAAAAAAAAGAAATTTAAATTAAAAAATAAAAATGATGAACATAATTTCATAAGATTTAACTGTCAATCGATCAGCTAAATCCCAGATTTGCTAGGATCACTCTAATTGAGACCTGCTTATCTTTTTTTTTTTGTAAGCATTTGAGATATTAATTGAAAAACAACGTCAACACTTTTTTAATTATTTCTACATCTAGGCGTTTTCTAAGTTAATCTAGCTTAGATTCATATTTTTACATACATATATATATATATATATATATATAATATTTATATTTAAATTATACGTAAATAATAAAATTTTGCATTTTTTTAGTAATTATAAAATTTATGTGATGAGAGACTGACAGTTTGGAAATGACGGGTTCAAATTACATTTAATAATTCAATATTGAACAAAAAAATAAACAATAAAAAACTAGGGAGAAAAAAAAAATAAGCTAAAATATTAACAATATCTAAAAATAATAACAATAATAATAAAATAAATTAAAAAATAATAAAAAAAACGACTTATTGATAATAAATTAAGGATAAGGATGTAATGTAATAATTATCAATCAATCGATTAATCGATAAGGATATAATGTATAGAAAAAGAGCCAATTGCAATTTTAAAAGAAATACATGTATTATTCAAATAATGCACGTCTTTTAAAATGCTGTTATCCAATATGACATCTATTCATAGAAGATCCTGCACGTTGTTTCTTAGTAAATTCTTTCAAATTATAGAGTTAAATTGAGGAGATGCTGGGAATTTCGGAAGCACCTGATTGTTCAATCCAAGCGTGATACATTAGAAGAAGATCTGGTACTCTTGCTGGCGATACAGGTGCTTCACAAGCATGAATACAAATAATAACTGTGTGTTGCAGTTTAGTGAAAGGTCAACAAAACTAGGCTTATAATTTGTGAGTAGATCACTTTGTTTTTAAGGTGTCCCGGATAACGACTGAAATGGATTATGTCCCAGATTGTTTTCTCAAGATGGCCCAACTCTTTCTTAACAGATTGGATAAGATTATTTCATGTAGGATAATCTTCTGCCTTGAGCTAATTTTGGATAGTATTTTCGTGTTTATCATTTTTCCATCCTGGTGTTCAACTAGAATTTCTTTCCAATTGCCGTAAGTTGCTTAACTAATAACTTAGCTTGAAACTTAAATACCAACAACAAGCTTTTATTGATCTATAACACGAATTCATTAAGCTTCTATAGCTGATGCTTTAAAATGTTACAAACTTTGATTTGAGAATATTTGTTATTGAAACAGTCAATAGGTAGCAAATTTAGCGTCACCCAGGATGTTATACTGAAACATTTCACAAACATTTTGTGCAACGATTACTTCAGGGTTACTCTCCATCTTTTTCATTTATCATTCTATTCCAAATCTTTACTATACAGCCTACATATTTATCATGTGTATCTCGTCATAGACATGGAAGCATTATATTCGACATTAAATTTCGATTTAATTTCATTTAATTCGATAAATTCGATTTAAATTTTCGCATTATATTCGGCATTTATTTATAAGCATTAAACATAATATTTGCCTAGTTTTGGACTAAGGTCCGCATTTTGGAACTCAGGTTATAACTTATGTCCTTCCTGTCCTGCAAGATTTAAAATTTCGCATTAAATGAATACACTTTAATATACGAATTTTATAATATCTTGCTGAAATATTTTTGTCAAGAAGTGCAATCTAACATATAAATCAATACACATGATTTCTAAATTGGTTAAACCTTTCTAAATTTTCACGACATAGATCATAACTCAACACAATTTTTACCTTACACATGTAAAATATGCTTTTCATCGGAGTTTAAATTGTCACAATATTTCTAGGCATGGAAGCTTATCTTGTTACGTTTTTGCACCAAAGTTCTTATTTCAGAAGCCCAGGCTCTTATTTATGTCCAGCCTCTCTCGCAAGTCTAAATTTTCGCAGTAAGGGAATACACTTTAATATAATTTAATATATTTGTAATTTTCTAAAGTTCTACATTTCAATTTAAATATACTACATTACAAAAAGCTGAGAAAGATTATTTTTTACTGCTTCTAAACTAACATGTAATTTATCATAACGACCCATAAGCACATCTTTATAATATCCCAAATATTCTATTGAAAATCTGTTCAATTCACGGAAGTCCGGACCATGTTCCGGTATTCTGAGACAGAAGAATCTGCTCTTGAAAATTGTTCAAGGAGAAAGAAATGCGCACAGCAGCGGAGGAGAGAATCCGGCCTTCCAACTTAGTTCCACAGACATGGCAATAATCCCCTATGCTAATTCCCTGGAGGAATTAGAATTAATTCCATTAGGATAAGTCTTCAGAAGGATTACCCAGGTAGACAAGATATCCTTTGAAGCAAAACACTTCCCGCCACTTTAGCCTTAGATTCGATTCGAACTCACTTGATTAAATCCGAAGCAATAAATTAAGAAACAAAGTCTGGAAAAGCATGCCCTTGGGGGAACACTTGGGATTATTTATAATAATATAAAAATATTTTTAACGTTTCCGAAGATTATAACTTGCGAAGCTTAATCTTTGTTTTCGGAGCAACTAATGTTTGTTTTAATCGGACATCAAATGCTACTGGCAACAAAATGTTTAACTCATACTAGGATGTATATTTATGTTCAAGATGTAAATGCTGTCTTATTGTTGTTGTCTTATATATTCAAGATTTAAATGTTGCCTCAATGTTGGTGTCTTTTATAATCATTGCCTCAATGTTGGTGTCTTTTATAATCAAGATTTAAATATTGCCTCAATGTTGGTGTCTTTAATATTCAAGGTTTAAATGCTGTCTTATAACTGTTGTCTTTTATATTCAAGAGTTTAAGTATTGTCTTATATATTCAACATTTAAATATTTTCTTATATACTCAAGGTTTAAATGTTGTCTTAGCTATTCAAATTTTAAATATTGCCTTATATATTCTTATAAATATTTTCTTATATATGCAAAAAGTTTAAAATGCTGTCTTATTATTGTTATCCAAGGTTTAAATGTTGCCTTATTTTTGTTGTCTTACATATTCAAGGTTTAAATATTGTTTTATTGGTTAATAAATGCAAACATATAGTGATGGAAATTTTTGATTGTACATTATTATTCTGAAATACATTTTCTTTTTTTAACTTGTACTGGCCTTTACCAAAACAAAATTTAAAATAAACATCGATAGTGTATTTTGCAGGACAAAAAAATTTAATGCATGTCCTTTAGAAACGAGAGATTGCAAAAGCATGAAAATGGAACATCTTGTTTTTGACAACAAAAACAGAAGTTTGATTTATATGTGTGGAAGAAATAAAATATAAACCTAATCTTGTTTCTTTGACACTCCTCCTTTCTTAAAAGAATAAAACTCCACTTTATAAAAAATCAAAATATGTCAGTTGGAGAAAAACTGTGTTATTTATGATCTTCACTAAAAACAGAAAATGTATATTTTTGCTAGCCATCCACACCGGACAAATCATTATGGAATACTTCTATTTTATTAAATTTTTTATTCTATGGGAGCGTTTAGAAGATGCTGGTTCTATTCATTTAATATCACAGTATAATTAAGTAAGTCTACCTATGTATACCTATGAATTAATTAAGTATACCTATGAATTAATTATAAATTTCAGTGTGTAGATGTTGCTATATGTCCAGCTTCTATATTATGGTGATCTTCATTAGACAAAAAAAAATATCTATATCAAAAGACCACAAGACGACTGCACTGTTATCAAACTTCAATTGACAAGTATGGATTTCCAGAACATGGGCAAACGACCAATATAATATATGTAAAAAATACAATATTGTCCTTAAATTTCTAGTGTCCTCTAGGGCCAGCGTTTCATAGAAAGAGCTATACGGGACATGAATGTAGTCATCTCCGTCATTGACAACTTACTAAATATAGTAAACCTTGTGATTCGAACACTTGTTCATTAAGGTTAAATTGTTCAGAATTAATTTTCAGAATAGAAGCAAACATTCATTATTAGATATATTAGAAAATGACGATCCAATACAGTGTTTCCATTTCTATTGCCCTCCAGGATCAATAGTTCATAGAAAGAGCTATACTGGGCATGAATGTAATCATCTTCCTCACTGACAACTTTTCAAAGAAAGTAAACTTGTGATTTGAGCACTGGTTCATTAAGGTTAAATTGTTGAAAATTCATAGCCAAATGTCAAACATAGGATCTGTTGAAAATACAATATTATCCTCCCATTTATATTGCTGTCTAGGACCAAGTGTTCATAGAAGGAGCACTGTACTGGATATGAATACAATCTTCTACCTCACTGACAGCATAAGTAAAGCTTGTGATTCGAAAACTGTCAATTAAACTTAAATCTTTCAGACTTTATTTCCAGTATTAGACATGTTAAATACTAGATATGTTAAAAAATGCAATATTAACTTTCCATTTCTATTGCTTTCTAGGACCAATTGTTCATAGAAGGAGCTGAACAAGACATGAATGTAATTTTCTCCTCGCTGACAGTACACGAACGACATTAAAGATTGTAATTCGAGCTTTTGGTGGTGATATCCCATATTAGTAAAATAAAGATTCATTTTTCAATGGATTCCATTCAATGCATTCATGGATTCAATGGAACATTGAGGGCAACGAATGCGCTGACTCTTTAGCCAAAGAAGCCAGGGATAATGATCAACCCAGAATTGCCATGACACTTGCAGATGCTAACGCAGTTGCCAAAAACCGATTAATTCCTCCTAACTTTAAGAAGCCACTAATCACGGACTTCAACTGCTCTAGGAAGTTGACATCAGTTATTAGCAGACTCAGAACAAATCATTACAGAGGGATGAAGATTCTCCCAGACAAGACCAGGGAATACATCCTGCAAAAATTGCCCCAACGCTTTCCGAACCCCTAAGCACATTCTAGAGTGCCCAGTATTCACTCCCCATGTTTTGAAATTGGGTATGGTGCCAATCGAGGCCAATTTAAGAGAAGTCCTGTATAGTGAAGCGGCCCCGTTGCTAGCGGCCGCAATCGTGAAGACTTTTGACTTTATTTGACTTTAATAATTATATTTTAAATCCATGGACACGATAACAACAAAGATGAATTTTTATAAGGAAAGCTTAAAATTTATCATGCGTGGTAGTAATTTGTTATTGCTTACAACTGATATCACTCAGCACTTTCTTTTAATAATCCTTAAGATTTAATTAACTTTTTTAACCTATGGAGATGTTAATTTTTAAAATTACCCATAAAGTTGAACATGACAGTAAATTTAAGAACATTTATCATTTATCATCTCCCTTTGGGTGCCCCATGTTTTTGTGCTTCAAGGTCAAAGACAAAAAGAAGCTGCATTTTTACCCTTTATCATGACCAGTATGTTTAAGGAACACTCGGGTTCTTGGACTTTGTCTAGATGTTGCTGTCGACCACGTGGGATAAGAAACAAATTTATTTAAAATTCTGAGAGAAAGATGCTGAAATATTTTTACTTTTTAATTTAATTTTCGACTGCAAAAATTGGTAAACTATTTTTACTAATACTGTGACTGATAAAATGAATCAATAGAACAATTATCAATTTGAATTATGATTGGATTAAGATTGGGTTCAGGGATATTGATTTTGAGGATAAAAAAATATGAAAAATAATTGGGTTTACATCTAAAAAATAAAACGTTTATATAAAATCTTATAAATAATTTATTATAGTTGGCTACTAATATATGCATATACAATGAATTGTTGTAATAAATAAAAATAATTTTTAATTTAAAATTAATCATAAAATTTTGTGAGATTTTTTTGATGGAAATCATAGGTTAGAAAACAATTTTCTGGATCAGATTATGTGGAATATACAATACAAATTAAAAAAAATAATTTTTTAATATATATATCAATTTTTCAAAAAAAGTGTCTGGTATTTCAAAAAATGCTAAATTAGTTCAAAGAATGTGCTTTATTTAAAATAACATATTTTTTTTCCTCAAACGAATACATATTAAATTTTTTTAATCTTCTTCTTCAGGTGCAGGAGATACTATTGGAATACATTTAAAAAATAATTTACACGGAGAATATTAAAATAGAACCCTAGAAAAGCTCCCCAAACTAAATTAAAAAACTTTTGGAGAGTGGTATAAATATAAAACTTATAAAAGAATAGTTGGCCGAAACTTTACAGGAGAAGGATCAAGACGAAAAACAGAACAGAATTTTAAATTAATTTATTTTTACCTTTTAGAGAATTAAACTGAAATGAATTTCACACGTGAAATGCATTTAATTTGTGTCTTTCAAACAGAAATTACTGTATTCATAAAAATAATCAGAGTTTAGCAGGATTTATTTACTCTAAAAATATAATCAAAAGAAAAAAAAAATCAAAGTAATGGAAAAAGTTGTAAAATAAATCTTGTTAAAGTCATTTCGTAGGTGATATTTTTAAAGAATATTTTTTAATTTTATTTTAATGAACACAGAATATGAATTTTCATTTATAAATTTTGTTTTATAAATTAATTGGTTTATAGATCAGTTGTTAAATTTCTGAGGTAAATGAAATTTTCTATAATGCAATTTATCTAAATACAATTCAGAAATTTTAATTCTCAAATTTTATTACTCTCTAGGACTAATTGTTGATAGAAAGAGTGGCACTGGACATGAATGTAATTTTCACCATCACTGACAGCATATCAAAGAAAGTGAAAAAAATGTAATATAAGTTCTTAGTCATTTAACCCATGTTAATTTACAAAATAAAGTCTCCTTATTTTTCAAGGTCACTTAAAATTTAGCATATATAGTAGTGATTTGTTATTGCTTACAATCGGTAAACCCCAGCTCTTTATTTAAATTATCCTTAAGATCTAATTAATTTTTAACATATGGAGATGTTAATTTTTAAAATTAACAATAAAAATGAACGCAATAAATTTAAGAACATTTATTTAAAATTTAGAGAGAGATTCTGAAATATTCAAGTCTTTTAATTTCATTTTTACGATTAAAAATGTTAGTAAACCATTTGTATAAATAATGTGACTAATAAAATGAATTTATAGAATAATTATCATTTTGAATTATGATTGATTAACTGGGTTAAGATTAACAAAAAAAAAAGTGTTTAATTGGGTTTATATATCAAAATAAAACGTTTATGTAAAATCTTATAATTAATTTATTGTAAATAGCTACAAATATATATATGTACATAGTGATTTTTAATAAATAAAATTGGTTTTTAATTTAAAATGAATCACAAACTTTTGTGAGAAAATATGAAATGGTTGTAATCATAGAAAAGTTCATAGTTTGTGTTTTGATTGTAGGTAATTGTAAATTTGAAAAAAAAATTTGCATCACATTATATGGAATATACTGTGCAAACTAAAAAATAATTACTTTTTCATAACATGGAAGTACTACAGAGTCCGAAGGGTTTTTAAAATATGACTAGCATAATTCGTATTTTTAAATTTTTTTTTTAAACTAGGTTCTTAAAATGTATGCAAACTATTTTTGAATATTTCTTAAATTTGTCTGAGAAGTTATCATTATACCTCGTCACCGTAGCATAAAAAAGTGTCTGGAATTTCAAAAATGCTAAATTAGTTCAAAGAATGCGCTTGATTTAAAATAACATATTTTTTTCCCTTCAAACGAAATAATATTAAATTTTTTTAATCTTCTTCTTCAGGTGCAGGAGATAGTAGGGGAATACATTTAAAATAATTTACACGGAGAATATTAAAATAGCACCTTAGAAAAGCTCCCAAACTAAATTAAAAACTTTTTGGAGCGATGTATAAATATAAAATTTATAAAAGAATAGTTGGCCGAAACTTTACAGGAGAGAGGGCCAAGACGAAAAACAGAACAGAATTTTAAATTAATTTATTTCTACCTTTAGAGAATTAAACTGAAATGGCGTTCACACGTGAAACGCATTTTAATTTGTGTCTTTCAAACAGAAATTACTGAATTCATAATCAGAATATAACAGGATTTATTTACTCCCAAGAATATTAACAAAAAGAAATTCTAAGTAATGAAAAAAATTTCATGTAAAAAAAAAAAAAAAAATCTTGTTAGGCCATTTCACAAAGGGATATTTTTAAAGAATATATATTTTTATTTTATATTAATGAGCAAAAAATAAGTATTTTTTTTTAATCTATGAAATTTTTTTTTATAAAAGAATAGAAACTATGTTGCTAAATTTTTGAGGCTTACGAAATTGTATGTTATGTAATTTATATAAATACAATTGTTTTAAATTAAGTACGTTTTTTCTATTAATCAAAAATAAATTTGAAAGCGCAAAGTGTTTTTAGATTCAGTAGCATTTTAATTTGAATTAAAGAAATTTGTTGCAGTGTTAAAAAATCAACTTAATAGTTAATATATAAAAAAAAATAGAATTTATTTTTTTTCCCCTTATATTTGTCTTCTGATTCTCTGCATTCATAAAATCTATAAACTATAACAGTAACTCAAACTAACTCCATAGCACTACAACCCATGGTGGGGTAAGGCCATCTGCCTACTGGCAGATTTTGAGACGATGTTTTCGTTTCATAGGGTAGAGTTTTCAACGGGTCTGATGGCAGAGTGATTAGAGCTCTGGCACTCAGTGATCTGACACTCAACGAGTCCCGGTGGGGAAACAGATGTTTGTAGTGGTTCGGAATTCATTTTAAACAGTAGGGTCCATGTCTGATATGACTGTAGAGAGTTGGGCGTAGGGTTGATAACACAGCCCCGTAAAAATCTTGTTTCGAAATCTATTAGAAACATCCATGGCAGCGCTAGGACACGAACTGATACCTGTGTTATCGAAGCGCCAGAGCGCTAGTCATTCTTGCATCAGGGCCCCCTTAATTAATGTACCCAATAGGTTGTACACCAATAAAATTATCTGTAAAAATTGGTCGAAGAGTAATAAATTTTAAGCAGCCCTGTGGCACCGACGCTCGGCCATCAGGCCCAAATGGTGAAGACATAACAACGGAAAATCAATCAGAGTATGAACCTGAAAGCACCACATGAGAAATATTGCTGATTTTGTTCTACAATGAGAATGAGTGTGTTCGCAATGAGAAATCAATAAAATATTTTTACTATACGTTAAACTTCAAAACAGAAAGTACACAAGAAGCGCCAGAGAAGTATGCAATAAATCTTTCAGGCGGAATGTCCTTTTAATAAGCTGAAAGACAGGTATAGAGATATCAGAGAAAAACCAATTTAATTATTTTATATGCATTCTAGTCTTCCATTAAATCATATAATTAGAGACGAGACAATATATATTAAAACTATTTTTCTAATAGTGGTTCATTTGACACCACATTATTCATAATTTCACAATATGTACAATTTCTCGTTCATATATAATTGAATTACACTCTTTAATTATGGATTTAAAATTAATGAAATTTTAACCACAGTAATTTTCTAAAGCTCTAATTCGATGAATAAATTATTTGGTTGAATTTAAATAATTATTTATCGGAAACCTAGGTAATAATATAACAGGTCCGTTATGAGTGAAAATGACTTATATGAATCATAATAAAATTTTGTGAATTAAAATTTAATAAAAATTTCATCATATTGCATAAGCATATACTTATATAATAATTTTATATTAACTTATGTTTTATATATTCTTTCTTCTATTAGCGTTTTTACTTTAAAAATATGTTTTTTTTACATGGAATGTTTACATTTTTAACATATGCAGGCATAATTGTTTATAATTAATATTAATAATAATGATTAATTATTATTTATAATTATCTAATTATGAGTTCTATTTCACTATTTACTAAAATTTCAGTGTAAGTTACTATAAATGTTCCTTTTTTAATTTGCAATAAATAAAAGCAAACTTTAAAAAAATATATTTGAGGTGTATCATAAGTTAAATTGTGTTAAATTATGTGTTATGTGAATATTTATATATCCAGTTTTAGTATGTAAATTCATGCTGTCGCTAAAGTCACTAGTGGGAGTTTTCCAGACTTTCTATCATATAAATTTGTAAATGCTGACCAGTTATCTCTAAAATATCTACTGCAAGGAAATCTTCATCTATGGATTGTACGTGGCATACATAAACGGAACAGGAGGCCTACTGATGTTCAATAAAAATTATAATTCATATGTAATTTTCTTCTTCTAATGCAGCTGGCAAATAGACCGTGATCTTTTTTATGCCATAAGGGCTGCACCGGTGTTACACTTTGCATTACCCAAGAGGGCGCGTGTAACTTGATGGTAAACCACGGACGCGGAGTAACAATGCCCCCGCAGCGCTCTACGATCCTATTAGGACCAGGACTTACGGCTTAAAGTGGATTCCGAACCACTACAAACACCCATGGCAACGCCGGGATTTGAACCCGATACCTGTGGTACCGAACGCTAGCCACTCGGCCATCAGGCCCCCATTTTATGTAATTAAACAGTTGTATTTCAAATTCCCTCCTTTCTCTGCAGATACACACGCACACAAACATGTACAACCACACATACCACAGCCACAGATAAACACACATTACATTTTTTTAGCGATATTTAAAAAAAAAAAATTTCTACATCATATATATATATAAATGTGAAATTTGACTTATATTTTTAACAATTTTTTTTTTGTTCATTGTTGAAGATGTAATTTTCTTAAATTCATGGTTTCGTTTTACTTTAACGTAAGCAGTGAAGAGTCTAAACAAGTATAGGGAAATGGCGCTTTTTGAGAGGGATCTTAATTATAATTAAGGTATGCTTTTTAGAAGTAAACTTCCCTCCTTTTATATCGTATAGGGGATTCCTATTAGAGAGATTTGCTGTAAGATGCTTTCAGATTCTAATGTAAGATGCAAGATGCTTATAATGTTATATGTTAAGGTAATATAAAGATGCTCAAAGAATATGTAAGATAAAATAAACACTTATTTGTAAAAAATAAATTTTATTTGCTTTTATAAATATTTTTCAACTTAAACTAAGCAGTAATCGTCTTTGAATACATTTTCGTTTCTTTTAAAATGTTGTTCCAATAAAAAAAAAAAAAAAAATTAGGAGTAAAATTATAATTATTTCTTTTAAAATAAATATGTATTAAATAAATAAATTATAATTATTTTTTTTTCTTATTTTCTTAATTAAAAATAAAACTATTGTTTTTATTTATTTAGAACATTGCCTTTTATTAACATATATATTAACATTATACGGCTCTGTATTGTATTGTTATATTTTTAAAAACTGTAGCACTTAAATTCAAAAGAAAATATGAGTTTCTACTATTTTATCTGGTGAGTAGTCAAAACTTACAAAAAGAATTTTATTAGGAATTTTAATAAAATAAAAAAATAAAAAATCTTTTAATGTCACCAGAGGGCATTAACAAATTCTTATTAAAGAAATTACGAATGGAAAATAACAGCACAGCTCATTTCTTGATCTGACCCCATTTTGATGCTTTGCTTCTGTTTTTATTATGGCTTGCGGCTATTTTTTATTACTGCTATTATATGTTTTAGATTCACAATTAAAATTATTTTTAATATGGATTTTTATATTATTATTACGAAACACATACAAAAATTTGATGGCAATTTATTGATGATGTTTGCTAACCTGTTTATTTGATATAAAAGAATTAATAAGTTTAATTTTATGCAGTCAAACAACGTCGAATTATACTCGTATATGTTATTTTCTATGAAAATATGTAATTATATGTTATACATACGTCAGGATATAATTATGACATCTTTCTATTAATGGTTTAATTTTATTTAATTTATTTCATAGTATATTTTAATACATATTGATTTTTAAAATATACCATTATGGTATTTGAATAATATAATCGATTATGGTAAAAGGTTCATAATAAAATTGTGAAATTTTCATAATTTTGTGCTTTTCTATAAGATAATTTATAATTATTATATCATTTTAGACAGTTATATCACATATATATTTTATAAAAGAAATATTATTAATTAAATACAGAATTTGGAACAATACTTATATTCCATTATTATGAAGTGCAATCATACGAAATGAATTTCACTTTATTCGAGTTATTCTTCTACATACACTCATGTCCATAAATTAAGGATAATTCAAAATCACACAGAAATTGAACTCTAAAATAAAAAGTTTCACCTGTAGAATTATCACACACATCTTGAAGAATATGCAAATTACAGGAAACCATCTGATGGCGCGGATAGTACGTGACAATGACGAGAGTGTAAGAGAGGGGTATATAAGGAATGGAGGCAAAGAAGTAAAATTGTTCACAAGCGCTTTAAAAGCCTTTCAGTGCAATAAACGCATAGTTATGGCACAAAGGAAGCATTTGGATGATTTTTTAAGTGGTAGAATTATCGGACGACTGGAATGGGGACGTACCCGGCTGGAAGTATCCGAGGAATTGGAATCGCCCAGAGTGTCATCTCCAGGCTTTGGCAACGATTCCAAGATGATGGTAATGTGAGTAGATGTTATAGCACAGGTCGCCCCCGAGTTACAACACCGAATGAGGACCGGTATTTAGCAGTTACTGCCAAAAGAAACAGACGGAGCACAGCATCAGACCTGTCTCGTCAGATCTCTTCAGCTACCGGTACGACAGTTTCAAGGCAGACCGTGTACAGACGCTTAGGACACACTGGTAAATATGCTCGTAGGCCTGTCAGATGTGTTCCACTTACCGCAACTCACTGTCGCATGCGATTAACCTGGAGTAGAGAGCATGCATTGTGGACACCGCAACAGTGGTCTTGTGTGATGTTTTCCGACGAGTCCAGGTTTAGTTTGCAGTCTGATTGCCGGACTTTCATATGGAGAGCGCCAGGTACCCGTTACCACCAAGAGAACACCAATGAACGACACCGTTACGGTGGTGCAGGATGGTTCGTTTGGGGAGGAATTATTCTTTGTTCCAGAACTGACCTCCATGTTCAGAGTGTAACGATGATAGGCCACATCTATCGGGATGTCATTCTGGAACAACATGTATATTGTTTCGGGCGCCATAGGTGCTGAATTTCTGTTTATGGATGACAACGCCCGTCCTCACCGTGCAAACATTGTAGACGAATGCCTTCAATTGGAGGATATCACCCGTATGGATTGGCCAGCATACTCACCGGACTTGAATCAATAGAGCATGTGTGGGATATGCTTGGCGGACGAATTGCTGCCCGTCAACCCCCTCCCATCTGTCAACCGGAACTTCGGAGGGCATTGCTTGATGAATGGTGTAATATTCCCCAAGATCAGATTGATAATTTATACTCAGCATGCCTAGGCGTTTTAAGGCCTGTATTGCATCGTCCGGGAGATGTATTCCATATTAACCATCATTCTAACCATGTTATACTGTTTTTTGTAAATAGGTTCTTTTTGAAATTGGCTCCAGGGAGAAAAATCGCAATTTTTATTAATTATGTCAAACAAATAGCATCTTTTTTTTCTCTTTTACCTTTTCTTGAATAAATAGACTTTACAAATCAGTCAAATTTGTTTTGCTTCTGTCTCTTTCATAGCCTGAACTTCATTATCCTTAATTTATGGACATGAGTGTATTTTAAGAATAGTTAGGGTTATAATTTATGATAAGCATTTCATAGATCCAGTAACTAATTATTCAGATTTAACTATTAAAAAAATGGGATTAAAAAAATTGAATAAATCTGCCTCCATTTAAAAACTTCTGTCTTGAAATGGAACCTTATTCGTCTATTTATTTACTGTCTAGAATTAATTAAATAATGATTTTTAAATCAGGATCTGATTTATAGTTATTTCATTATACTGTTTGCCGAAGTATATTTCTTATTTTTTCATGATTAAAATATTTTTGAAACGTGTTTTTAAGGGGTTTTGTAATGATTAATATCTTGCTTGTGAAATATTTAACCACAAATTATTAAAAATGTATAATTAAAAACTGAGATACAAATATACATTACTATAATAAACTAATTTATTAAGCTGTATAACACAATTATTTAAAGAAGTTTCACCACACTTTTATTATATATTATTAATTATTATTTCATTATAACTAATTATGTAGCATTTTTTATATCCGATTATTTTTGGAAACATTATTAATAATGTTTATTACGGGTTAACCAGGTAAAATAAAATGCATAAATATTCAAGTGTTTTAATTGGAATTAAAAATAATAATAAACGATTTTTTTTTTTAATTTTGAACTAAATTTAACGTAATACAAATGAATTTTATGTGTAGAAAAACTGAAATAATCCCTAGCATTATAAGTAGTGATATCAAACAGATATTTTTATATCATTTATTTAAAAAGGAATTTTTCCTTTATTATATGCTGCATGTATTGAAATTTAGATGATGAATGACTTATGGTCATTGTATGCTTTTTTGCTTAAAATAAAAAGCTTGTACTGTAAGGAATTTTCTTTTTTTTTTTTTTTTTTTTGAACCATTTTTACAACATTTCAGCGTAGATATTACCATACAAAAGCTGATACAGATATTTTATTAATTTTATAGATAGATAATAACTTAAAAAAATCTATTAACAATCCTTTCAACTACAGAAATACAGGAAAAATACAATGAATCTTAATAGAGAAGAAAATGTTTGGATGCCATGTAAATAGCATGAACGCATGAATCGAAAAGTATACAAAACTAAAAGAATAAACATTGATTACTGATATAATACGTACAAAAAAAAAAAAAAAAAACCTTTCGATTGCATAATTACAGGAAAGCAAGGATTTTTAATAGAAAAAAATATGGTATGATGTCATGTAAATTAATAAACATGAGTGAAACGAAAATTATACAATGCAGATAAAAAAAAAAGGGGAATGATGCTAGCTAAACATCATAACGTGAGTATTGTATACTTTTCACAAGTATACAATACAAAAAAGAACAAACAATTGTTACAAATATAGTTACAAATAGCTATGAGTATTTCTGGAATACAATGAATCTTAATAGAGAAAAAAATGCTATGATACCATGTAAATAACATAAAGTTGAGTGAAATGAAAAGTATACAATGCAGATAAAATAAACAATGGTATGATGCTATCTAAATATCATAAATGAGTGAAAGGAAAGAACAAAGTATACAATATAAAAAGAATAAACAATGGCTATAAATATAATACACATTATTAAAAAAAAATCATTGGTATAATTATAGGAATACAATAAATTTTAAAAAAAAAAAAAATATGTGTGATGCTATGTAAGTAACATAAAGAATGAAACGAAATGTTTCAATGTAAATAAAATAAATATTCGTATGATACTATGTAAATAACATCAGTGAAACGGAAAGTATATAATACATATAAAATAAACAATGGTTACAAACATAATTTTTGAAAAGATACTATGGAATAAACTACAAAATATTATACCTTTTTTCAATCAACGGAGTACAAAAATGACAATATCTTATATGTTTAAAATGAAAGATTAGGGTAAAAATAATTCAATAAATATTTCGGGAACAATGGTTTCTTGGGATGATAAATTGTTCTAAAAAAATTTATTGAATTGAAACTGCATGTTTCAGTTGACAGCTTTTGGATAAATAACATGGATCTTCTTATTTGGAAATCCAACACTTCATCCTCAAAACCACTCCAGTGAATTTGATAAAGAATTTAAATTTCTGAACTCAAGTACTTTTATTTTTTATAATTGAGATAATCTCGTAATTATTTTTCATTAATAGTACTAACCAGAGTACTCAGACTGCGAATGGTTCAATTACAACTCAAACCTCAAGCACCTCGACTTTTCCCACGATTAATCAGTGAAGTGCATTCTTAATATAACTTAATTAAACAGAGTTTTGTAAAACTCTCATCATCATTAACCAGTGATGTTAACACGATATTAGTTTTTGATTACTGCCTCCATATCACCTGGCGAAAAATCGACAACTCATTTTCAGAAATCGAGGAAAACGTTCTATTTTTCCTCTGCACCCTCCCCCAAAGGGCCATTTTCAATCATCATTTGAAGGACGAGGATCGCGCGAAACCAACCCACGCAGAATTTAATCACGAACTTGAAAATCACTTCTTCTAATTTACATCATTAAGACTTATCGAATGCAAAAACACAACGATTTATCTAAACTATGGCAATTATTTCTTTCATTTGCCCCAAAAAAGAACAACAGAAAAAAAGGTTTGGAAAATAAATTGATTCTCACGTGCGAAAGAGGAACAAAAAAAAAAGACCAACAATGTACTTAGAAAACATTCCATGTTTTAAGGCATCCATTTATTAGAATGAATAAAAATGTCCACCAAAAACAATTACCTCGCGATAAAATTAACGATGATGATCGAAAAAGCAAGCGAATCGATTAGATAAATAGATGTATACCCTTCCACCCTAGGACCAGCAAAATAAGAAGTGCAAATATTCGATGCTCAAACGCCAGCCATATCTTCTAATTATCCAAGAAAGCCATATTTATTTATTTTTTCCTTTACTACTTTTCCCCATGTTGTTATTTATAATTACCGTCAATGAAGGTAGGCCTAACATATTGCTGAACTCTGAAAAGTAATTTTATTTTTGTGTTTCTATGTCCAGGGCTTTTAATATAATTTCAGTCGCTTAGTAGCTTAGAGTTTCAGTAATTTGTCTATCTGAAGTGAAATATGGGCAATACTTAAAATGTTTTAAAATTGTAAAGAAATTTTATTATTATACCTGGCCTTTTAAAGTTGTGCAATAACGAATGTCAGCTTTATTTTTTAGATTTGAAGTTTTTTCATATTAAACTAATTAATGTGCAAAGGACACTGAATAGAGCAAATTAAAAACCAGCCCATGAAGGGGTAAGTTTATAAATTGATTTTTTCTGACATAACTTAAAAAGAAGTAGCATTTCCATTCTTTCTGAGAACAAGAAAAACGTTAAATATAAATAAGCATTATTCTTGAAAGGAATCGGAAAAAAAAATAAAAAATTAGAAAATATACAATTTCTTAATAATAGATTTTTTCAAAATATTATTTATTTTCCTTTAAATTTTTCATTCTTATTAAAAGTTATAATTCTTTACAGATCTGAAAGGCATATTAATTCAAGTTGCTCTGTTTATATATATAAAAAATAAAATGAAACAAATTTTTTTATCCTATTCCCGTCTCTGACCTCACGGCTATTAGTCCATGAGCTTCCCAAGATAGTGAAGAACGACAGGAACAATCACTAAAGGCATTGTCAGTAACACAAAAAGATTAAATAATTAAGAACAGTAGGGCATATGATGAGGTGTTTTCCAGTCGCAAGGTGGACAGATATCGGTATCAGTAGGTCTTATTCTATACAAGAGAATCTGTAAATATTCTTGACCCTTGTCAAATATAAAGCAGGCCACGCCGACCCTTCTAGGCAAGGAACTGGAAAATCGTAGTCAGTTACTCAATAGGTAATTCCACTTTTTCCTCAGAAGCCTTCTCTCTATACAGGTTGAAACGGTTGGATTTATTAGAGAAAGATATACATCGCTTTATATATCGCAAAGACAAAGAAGATTCAGGTTGCACCATTTGTAATCTATCCAACATATCAGCCTACTCATTTCCATATATCCTAAAGGGTTTCGAATCCACGGCCGAACAATGAATTTCTTGCTGTTCAACTGCTTATCTATCTTTAATAAGAAGTTCCTAAAAACTCACATTCACAGTGATTGATAGTTGCCAAGGTCATAATTGACACCATGGAATCAATAAATTAACGAGCTGTAGAATTTTTTCTCATTTTCTTACCTCTTCTTTCTCGAATTTTGCCATTTCATTCCCTGGAAAAAGGAATCACAAATACATAATAATAACCCATTACTCAAATTTGACAGCAGTGTTATGGGCATTTATATTACATATAATTAATGTTTTGTACTAATGAGAACATGTCACTCAAATCTAATAGCAGATATTCGGTGTCATGTACAATGGGATTCTTGAAAATCGCGAATGTCGGTGGGACATTCACAGGTTAAAACAACTTCAGATTGAATATAGACTACACCATGAGTTTTATCATCGTGATTAGTGATTGGCCATGAACTGAGAAATGTCAACTCCAATGAGAAGTGAGGGAAGATGACCCTCCTCTTGATAGATTTTCTTAAAAGAGAGGCTTTTGGAGAAGAAAGAGAGTGTTCTGCGACGAGTCGAAAAGAAGTGAGGTTTTTTTTTTTTCTCTGAAGTGACTGAATAGGCTGGAGATTGCGCTTGTTTCCAAAGTGAGCCCTTGTGGTTTCGTGTATCACGCCGAGTGATAATTACGGTTTGTTGCAGATCATGTATTTTAGATTTGACGTAGAATCGAGAACTCTGAAAGTCTCGGACCTTGGAGTGAATTGTACTTATGATTTAATCATGAATTTCTGAATCAAGTAATCTGAATCTTAAATCTTTAATTTTTTTGCAAATAATAATTCATAATAATCCAGAGTTCTGTATTTGTCAAATTTGCTTGCAAATGAAAATTAAAGTGCTCCCATGATCCTGAAAGGGGCCCTCTTCTTGAAGCCGTTATAGGTATAATATAGGCCGAGACGTTATAAAACAAACAACATTGAAACAAAAGTAATTTCATTGGAATTATAAACAACGAAGGTTTATTTAACAGCAATAGCTCAGCATCTCACTTTCACGCTCTCTCTCTCTATATATATATATGTATATATACATATAATTTTTAACACACACACATATATATATATATATATATATATATATATATATATATATATATATATATATATATAACCTCCTTTTAACTACATTATCCTTTAAAAGATACTATTTTGATACAAAGTAGAAAATAGTGTTCTGTCAGTAACACTAAAAGTGTTGGATTACAAAGCGAAAAGCTCTTAGTTAAGCACATTATTCAATGAATAAACAAAATTTCTACTATAGATATTTTTCATTTCTGCATAGAATAAAAAGATTTTAAGACTAATGAAATTAAAACTAATCCATTTGATAGTTTTTTTGAAGTTCCTGTCTGCGGATTAAGGGTTACAAAAACTTTTTATATTGAGATTTTTAAGAAAAGGGAAACAGAAAATTAAAGTAAAAAATAACGAACATAATTTCAGAAGATTTGAACTGTCAATCGATCAGCTAAATCCCAGCTTGGCTAAGATCACTCTAATTGAGACGTGCTTAACTTTTTTCGTAAGCATTTGAGATATTAATTGAAAGCAACGTTAACACGTTTTTAATGGACAATGAATTCGTTAAGCGTTTTGCCCTCAAGGAATTTTGCATTTTTCTACTAATTGTAAAATTTATGTATTGAGAGACCGATAGTTTGAAAGGACAGGTTCAAAATGAATTGAATAATTCAATATTGAATAAAAAATAAACAATAAAATATTAGGGCAGAAAAAAAAAAAAACAGGGAAGCTAAAATAATAACAATTATAATAAAATAAATTAAATAATAATAAAAAAAAACAACTTATCAATAAGAAATTAAGGATAAAGATGTAATAAAATAATTATCAATCAATCGATTTATTGATAAGGATGTAAAATATTGAAAGATAGCCAATAGCACTTTTAAAAAGAAATAAATGTATTATTCAAATGCAAGCCTTTTTAAAATGTTGTTATCTAATATGACTTCTATTCATATAGGATCGCGAGTGTTTTTTCTTATTAAATTCTTTCAAATTATCGAGTTACATCGTGGAGATGCTGGGATTTTCGGCAGCACCTGATTGTTCAATCGTGATCCATTAGAGATGGATTTGTACTCTTGCTGGCCGTGGAAGTGCTTCACAATCATAAATACAAATAACTGTGTGGGGGCAGAGTGGAATGAAAGGCTATCAGAATTGGGCTTATAATTTCTTCAGTAGATCACTTTGCTTTTAAGGTGTCCCGGATAACGACCGAAATGGATTTTGTCCCAGATTGTTTTCTCAAGAGAGTCCAACTCCTTCTTATCAGATTGGATAAGTTTATTTCATGTAGGATAATCTTCTGCATTGACCTAATTTTGGATCGTATTTTCACCGTTAAAATTTTTTCATCCTGGTTTATAATTCCAGTTAGAGTTTCTTTCCAATTGCCGTAAGCTGCTTAACTAATAACTTAGCTTGCAACTTAAATACCAACAACAAGCTTTTATCGCCCATGACACGAATTGCCTAAGCTTCAAAGAATAGAAGCTTAGGTAGGTGTCAAAATTTGTAACATTTTAGTTACAAATTTTGACTTGAGAATATTTGTTATTGAAACAATCAACAGATAGCAAATTTAGCGTCACCCAGGATGTTCCACTGAAATATTTTACAACATTTTGTGCGATGAATACTTCACGGATATTTGCGGGAGCTCTCTGTCTTTTCATTTATCATTCAACTCCAAATATTTACTATACAGCCTGCATATTTATCACGCTTATCTCTTGACATGGAAGTATTATATTCAACATTTATTTATAAGCATTAAGCATTATATTTGCCAAGATTTGGATAAAGATCCTCATTTCGGAACTCAGGTTATAACCCATGTCCATCCAGTTTTGCAAGATTTAAATTTTCGCATTAAATGAATACAATTTAATATATGGATTTTATAATATGTTTGTAAAGAAGTGCAATCTAACATATAAATGAATACACACGATTTCCAAAATGGTGAAACCTTTCTAAATTTTCACGGCATAGATTATAACACAAAACGATGTTTTTCTTCTAATGCAGCTGGCAAATAGACCGTGATCTATCTTCATAAAGGCTGCACCGATGTTACTCACTTTGCATTACCCAGGAGCGCGTGTAACTTGATGGTAAGCCACGGACGCGGAGTAACGATGCCCCGCAGCGCTCTACGATCCTGTTAGAACCGGGACCTACGGCTTAACGTGGATTCCGAACCACTACAAACACCCATGGCAAAAGTCGGGATTTGAACCCGATACCTGTGGCACCGAACGCCAGAGCACTAGCCATTCGGCCATCAGGCCCCTACGATGAAAACGAGTATAAATTGTCACAATTTTTATAGACATATAAGTCTTGTTAAGTTTTTGAAAAAGTTCTTATTTCAGAAACCCAGGCTCTTATTTATGTCCAGCCTCACTCGTCCTCTCTAAATTTTCACAGTATATGAATATACTTTAATATATTTATAATTTCTAAATTTCTTCATTTCATTTTAAATATACTATGATATATTACAAGAAACAGAGAAAGTTTTTTTTTTAACTACTTCTAAACCAATATTTAATTCTATCTTAACGACCTATAAGCCCATCTTAGTAATATCCCAAATAATATATTGAAAATCCGTTCAATTCACAGAATTCCAGTCCATGTTCTAGTATTCTAAGACAGAAGAATCAGCTCTTGAAAATTGTTCAAGGAGAAAGAAATGCACACAGCAGCGGAGGAGAGAATCCGGCCTTCTAAACTTAGTTCCACAGACATGGCAATAATCCCCTATGCTAATTCGCAGGAATTAGAATTAATTCCATTAGGATAAGTCTTCAGAAGGATTACCCAGGTAGACAAGATATCCTTTGAAGCAAAACACTTCCCGCCACTTTAGCCCTAGATTCGATTCGAATTCACTTGATTAAATCCGAAGCAATAAATTAAGAAACAAAGTCTGAAAAGCATGCCCTTGGAGAACACTTGGGATTATTTATAATAATATAAAAATATTTTTACGTTTCCGAAGATTATAACTTGCGAAGCTTAATCTTTGTTTTCGTAGCAACTAATGTTTGTTTTAATCGGATATCAAATGCTACTGGCAACAAAATGTTTAACTCATACTAGGATGTATATTTATGTTCAAGATGTAAATGCTGTCTTATTGTTGTTGTCTTATATTATCAAGATTTAGATGCTGCCTCATTGTTGGAGTCTTTTATAAAAGATTTAAATATTGCCTCAATGTTGGTGTCTTTTATATTCAAGGTTTAAATGCTGTCTTATAACTGTTGTCTGTTTTTATATTCAAGGTTTGAGTATTGTCTTTATATATTCAACATTTAATTATTTTCTTATATACTCAAGGTTTAAATGTTATCTTATTATTGTTGTCTTATATTTTCAAGGTTTAAATGTTGTCTTAGCCATTCAAATTTTAAATATTGTCTTTATATATTCAATGTATAAATAATTTCTTATATATGCAAAGTTTAAAATGCTGTCATATTGTTGTTATCTTATATATTCAAGGTTTAACTGTTGCCTTATTTTTGTTGTCTTACATTTTCAAGGTTTAAATATTGTTTTATTGGTTAATAAATGTAAACATATAGTGATGGAAATTTTTGATTGTACATTATTATTCTGAAATACATTTTCTTTTTCACTTGTACTGGCCTTTACCAAAACAAAATTTAAAATAAATATCGATAGTGTATTTTGCAAAAAAAAAAATTTAATGCATGTCCTTTAGAAACGAGAGATTGCAAAAGCATGAAAATGGAACATCTTGTTTTTGACAACAAAAACAGAAGTTTGATTTATATGTGTGGAAGAAATAAAAATATAAACCTAATCTTGTTTCTTTGACACTGCTCCTTCCTTAAAAGAATAAAAATCCACTTTATAAAAATCAAAATATGTCAGTTGAAGAAAAACTGTGTTATTTATGATCTTCACTAAAAACAGGAAATGTATATTTTTGTTAGCCATAAACATTGGACAAATCATTATGGGAAACTTTTATTTTATTGTCATGGGAGTGTTTAGAAGATGCTGGTTGTATTCATTTAATATCATAGTATAATTAAGTAAGTCTTAGAGTATACCTATGAATTAATTATAAATTTCAGTGTGTAGATGTTACTGTATGTCCAGCTTCTATATTATGGTGGTCTTCATAAATCAAAGAAGAAGATCCATATCAACGAGCACAAGAAGACTGCACTCTGCACTGTTATCAAACTTGAATTAGTTCAGTATTGATTTTCAGAACATGGGCAAACATCCAATATAAGATAGGTAAAAATACTACATTATGTCTCCATTTCTATTGCCTTCTAGGACCAGTATTTCATAGAAAGAGCTATACTGGACATGAATGTAGTGATCTCCTTCATAGACAGCTTACCAAAGAAAGTAAAGCTTTTGATTCGAACACTTATTCATTAAGGTTAAATTGTTCAAAATTGATTTCCAGAACAGAGGCAAATGTTTATTATTAGATATGTACATTAGATTAATGTTGATGTTAATTAGATTATATTAGATACAAAATGGTTCTGCCATTTCTATTGTTCTCCAGAACCAATTGTTCATAGAATCTTGTATTGGATATGCATGTAATCTACATTCTAACTGACAGCGTTCTAAAGAAAGTCAAGTTTGTGTTTAGAACACTTGGTCATTAAGCTTAAATTGTTCAGAATTTAGCTCCAGAACGTCCAATACTAATTATGTTTAAAAAGTACAATACTGTCCTTCCATTTTTATTGCTTTCTAAGACCAATTGTACTTAGAAAGAGCTGTACTGGGCATGAATGTAATCTTTTTCCTCACTGACAGCATATCAAAGTAAGTCAAAGTTGAGTTAATTTGAACACTTTTTCATTAAGTTTAGATTGTTTAAAACTTTTTTCTAGAACACGGACAAACTTCCAATATTAGATATGTTAAAAAAATGTAAAAATTGTTATATTATCCTTCCATTTCTATTTATTTCCAGGAACAATTGTTCATAGTACTGGATCTGAATGAACTCTTCTCCCTCACTGAGAGCATACCAATGTAAGTAAAACTTGTAATTCAAGCTCTAAGTGATGTTATCCCAAATTAATTAGTAGAATAAAGATTCTTTGTTTTTTTAAAGATAATTTAAAATATAGCATACATGGTAGTAATTTGTTATTGCTTACAACCATTATCACTCAGCTCATTATTTTAATTATCCTTAAGATCTAATTAACTTTTTCAACATATGGAGATATTAATTTTTAACATTACCCATAAATATCAATATGGCAATGAATGAAAGAACATTTATTAAGTACCTTTCCCTCAGTTTTTGTGGAGCAAGGTCAAGAACAAAAAGTAGATGCATTTTTTTACCTTTATCATAATTCGTCGGTTTAAGGAACACACGTTTCATGGACCTGATACAGTCCAAGTGGCCAAGTGGGATATGAAACAACGAATTTATTTAAAATTTAGAGAGAGAGATTAGAAAGTATATAAGTTTTTTTAATTTAATTTTTCGATTGCAAAAAATGGTAAAACATTTGTATTAATAATGTGACTGATAAAACAAGTAATACAAAAAAAACTTTTTTTTTAAAATCAATTCCAACATTTTTGAAATTTTCCTCTTACATCTGGCGCCATCTGTTGGTAGATACAGGCAATTTAAATCTAAAAAAAATAAAATTAATAAATTAAATTTAATTAATGAATTAATATTTGAAAAACTATATTAACATCAAGTGTCATTCACTACAAGTTGAAAAAAATGTATTTGAACCTGAGTGGATGAATGAAAAGTATTTTATTAACGATTGAAAATTTGATCAAGATATATATAGAGAGAGTGTGAACTAATCATAAGAATTGAAGAATAAAAGAATCAATAGAACATTTATCAATTTGAATTATGATTGGGTTCAGGAATGTTAGTTTTGAGGATAAAAAAAAAATAAGAAGAGAAATAATTGGGTTAACATCTAAAAATAAAACAGTTATATAAAATCTTATAAACAATCTATTATGGTTGGCTACTAATATATGCATATATAGTGAATTGTTGTAATAAATGAAAATAATTTTAATTTAAAATGAATCATAAAATTTTATGAGGTAATATGAAAAAGTTGTGATCATAGAAATTCTTATAGTTTGTGTTTTGATTGAACTCGTAGATTAGAAGAAAAAAAAAAAATCTGTATAAGATTATGTGGTATATGCAGTAAAAATTAAAAAAAATTGTTTCTTATTCAAAACATGGGACTACTACGGAGTAGGTGTTTTTTAATTTTTTTTTCACAATAAGAGCTTTTTTAAAATATAATTAAAAAAAAAACTAGACTCTTAAAATATATGCAAACTACTTTTCGAACATTTCTTAAATTTGTCTGAGAAGTTAGCATTGTAGCGTCACCGTCACACAAAAAAGCGTCTGGTATTTCAAAAAATGCTAAATTAGTTCAAAGAATGTGCTTGACTTAAAATAACATATTTTTTTCCTCAAACGAATACATATTAAATTTTTTTAATCTTCTTATTCAGGTGCAGCAGATACTAGGGGAATACATTTAAAATAATTTACACGGAGAATATTAAAATAGCACCTTAGAAAAACTCCCAAACTAAATTAAAAACTTTTAGGAGAGAGGTATAGGTATAAAATTTATAAAGAATAGTTGGCCGAAACTTTACAGAAAAGACGACCAAGACGAAAAACAGAACAGAATTTTAAATTAATTTATTTTTACCTTTTGGAGAATTAAACTGAAATGAAGTTCACACGAGAAATGCATTTTAATTTGTGTCTTTCAAACAGAAATTACTGCATTCAGGAAAAAAAAATAATCGGAATATAACAGGATTTGTTTACTTCTAAAATAAAATCAAAACAAAAAGGAATTTTAAGTAATGGAAAAGTTGTAAAAAAAATCTTATTACGCCATTTCGCAGGTGATATTTTTAAAGAATATATTTTTTATTTTATTTTAATGAACAAAAAATATAAATTTTTTTCATTTATGAAATTTTTTTTAATAAAAGAATTGTTTTACAGAAACTATGTTGCTAACTTTTGAGGCTAACGAATTTTTTATATTATGTAATTTATCTAAATACATTTGTTTTAAATTAAGTGTGTGTTTCTTTATCTATTAATTAGAAGTCAATTTAAAATCGCAAAGTCTTTAGATTCAGTAGCATTATAGTTTGAATTAAAGCAATTTTAATGAATTAAAAGTATTTGTAAAAAAAAAAAAAAAAAACTTAATAATTTAGTAATTAATAATTAAGAAATAAAATTAATTTTGCTCCACTTTTCCTATGTTATTGTTGATTTTCTGGAATGCATATATAAAGCCTTTAAATAATAAGTCTAATTAAAAATAACTCATTGGTACTACAATGTCAATGGTACTACAGTAGAGACACTAACCCGAAACCTGTATCAACGGGCGCCAGTCTCTCGACCATCAGATCCAAATCATAAGACTTGGAATACATAAAGAGCAAAAATATTGAGAATATGAACCTAGAAACCTCACAAAAAACACGCTTGATTTTTGTACTACATGCAATGAAAAATAATCGAAAGAGTGGCCTGCGGGCCAATTGGCTATCATTCTAGCCGTTGGTACCACAGGCTTCGGGTTCGAACCTCTAGGGACCATGGATGTTCCTGAGTGGTTCGGAATCTACGTTAAACTGTAGGTCCCGGTCTATTTAGCCTAGAGTGTGCACAAAATGACCTTAACCAAACCAAAGTGCCAGAGAAGATGGCAATAAATCTTTCAGCCGAAATGCCGTTCTGATAGTCTAAAAGACAAAAATAGAGGCATCATGGGATTATTTTACATGCATTCAAGTTTTCCATTAAGTGTTATTTATTTCGAGGCTGGACTATATCTATTAAAACCAATTTCTAATAGTGGTTCATTTGTCGCCACACTATTGAAAATTTCACATGCACAGTCTCTGGTTCATAGATAATTGAATTACATCTTTTTTATTATGGATTTCTAATTAATGAAATTTTAAGCACATAAATTTCTAAAGCTCCAATTCGATGAATAAATTATTTGGTTGAATTTAAATAATTCTTTACCATAAATGTATATAACAGTTTAACGGCGCCGTTATGAGGGAGAATTACTTACTACTGTGTGTAAAAAGTAAGACCAATTTTCAAATTAAAATTCTTAGGGCTTATGGAGTTTCCATTTATTTTTCTTTTTTAGGTTGCTGACACTGTCCTTGACATCGGTGTGACATTTGACGTCAAAATATTCATTGGTATTCAAGTTACGCTTGGATTTGTGAGACGCTGAAACTGATTCCGACGATTTTGAAAAGTCTGAATTAATTGAGCAAAGAACTTGCATTCAATTTTTTTGCAAAAACGCAGGGAATGTTGCAGAAGGCATTCGGTGATGAGTTTTAGATATGTAATACGTATTAAACATTCTGAAACTTCATTATATCCTAATCAAGGGAAAGCAGATATTAAAATAATCCCTAATTTGTAAAATATATATATATATATATATATATATATATTTGTTTTTAAAAATATTTTTCATGTTAAACTGGTAAGTGATCGTCTTTTAATATATTTTATGTTCTTTTAAAATGTTGTTCCAATAAAAAAACAGGAAAAAAAAATATATAATTATTGCTTTTTTAATTAAAAATATAACTGGGGTTATACAATGATTATATTGTTATAATACTTTTTAAAAACTATCGCACTTAAATTCAAAAAAAAACAATGAATGTCTACTATTTTATGTAGCGAATAATTAGAACTTACAAAAAATTATTATTAATAATTTATTAAAAAAAAACCGTTTATTGTAATGCCATCAGATGACATTAACTAATTTTTATTAAACAATTTCGTATGGGAAAATAACAGCACATTTCCTTTCTTATCTGACACCCTTTTGATACTTTGCTTCTGCTTTTATTATGGCTTGCGACTATTGTTTTTGATTATTGTAATTTGTTGTTTAAGACTCACGATTAATATTATTTTTAATATGTTTTTATTTTAGAAATAGGAATCATATAGAAATATTTCTTGAAATTTTATTATTGATGATGTTTGCTAACCTATTTATTTAATATAAAATAATTAAGTTTAATTTTATAAAGCTGACCAACATCCAATTACATGTGTTATTTTTCTATGAAACAACGCACTGACACTTTACGCATGCGGCATGATAGCATTATGACACTTTTATATTAATAGCTAAGTAATTATTCATTCATATTAATACTTTCTAATCCATATTGATATTTAAAATATACCATTATGAAACTTTTGAATAATGGAATCGATTATGGTAAAAGGTTCATCATAAAATCATGAAGTTTTCATAATTTTGTAATATGGAATATAATTTATAATTGCTAAAGCGTTTTAAACTGTTATATTACACATATATATTTTATAAAAGAAATATTATTAAGTAAATACAGATTTTGAAACAATACTTTTATTCCATTATTATGGAGTGCAATCTTACGAAATGAAGTTCACTTCATTTGAGTTATTCTTCTCCATACTTTAAGAATAGTTATGGTTATAATCTATGATAAGCCTTTCATAAATTCAGTAACTAATTATTAACTATTAAAAAACTATTGGGATTAAAAATTGAATAAATCTGCATCAATTTAAAAACATCTGTCTCGAAATGGAAAGTGATTCATCTATTTATTTACTGTCTCGAATTAATTAAGTAATAATTTTTTAAATTAGGGTCTGATTTATAGTTATTTCACTACGCAATGTTTGCTAAAGTATACTTCTTATTTTTTTCATAATAAAAATATTTTCGAAACTTTTGGGGGTTTTGTAATGAATAATATCTTTCTTGTCAAATATGTAGCTATAAATTTCTTAAAAAATGTATAATTAGAAACTGGGAACAAATATACATTAACCAAGATTTATAATGGAATTATTTAAAGAAGTTTCCCCACATATTTTATTATATATTGCTATGTATAATATTATTTATTATAATTTATTAAATAGCACAATACTGTAGATAAAATAAACAATGCTATGATGCTATGTAAACAACGTAAAATGAGTGAAACGAAAAGGATGGAATCCAGATAAAATAAACAATGGTAACAAGCATAATATGAACAGATGCTATAGCATAAACTACAAAATATGCCACATTTATCAATCTACGGAGTATAAAATTACAAAATGGTATTGTTTATAGAGAAATAATAAGCGAAGAAAATTCAATTAAAATTCCAGACCCAATGTTGTTTAATGGTCTTCTATAGACAATAGTATCTACTGAGTTAATGATCTTCTATAAAGATTATTAAATTGAAACTGCGGTTTCCTTGGAACGATTATAATATATAGAGCCTGGATTCTCTTATTTGAAAATCCAAACTTTCATCAGTGGGAATTCAACGGAGAATTTAAATTTCTGAATTTAATGACGCTCATTTTTTTATAATTGGGGTAATCTCGTTCTGTTATTTATTTTTCATTAGGGATAAGAACCAGAGTATTCAAATTGTTGCGAATGGTGCGTTTGAAACTCCAACTCAAGCATCTCGACTTTTCACATGATTAATCATTAAAATTAATCATTAATCAAATCATTAAATGCATTCTTAATTATAACCTTAATTAAACAGAGTTTTGTAAAAACTCATCATCATCATTAACCAGTGATGTTAACAGGATATTAGTTTTTGATTACTGCCTCCATATCACCTGACGAAAAATCGGCAACTGATTTTCAGTAATCGAGGAAAACGTTCTATTTTTCCGCTGCACCCTTCCCCCACCCCACCCCTCAAAGGCATTTTCAATCATCATTCGAAGGAAGAGAATCGCCGAAACCAACCCACTCGAATTTAATCACGAACGTGAAAATCACTTCTTCTAATTTATATCATTAAGACTTATCGAATGCAACACAACGATTTATCTAAACTATGGCAATTATTTCTTTCATTTGCCCCAAAAAGAACCACAGGTAAAAAAAAAAATTTGGAAAATAAATTGATTCTCACGTGCGAAAGAGGAACAAAAAAAAAAAAAAAAAGGCCAACAATGTACTTATCAAACATTCCATGTTTTAAGGCATCCATTTATTAGAATGAATAAAAAATGTCCACCAAAACAATTACCTCGCGATAAAATTAACGATGATGATCGAAAAAGCAAGCGAATCGATTAGATAAATAGATGTATACCCTTCCACCCAAGACCAGCAAAATAAGAAGTGCAAATATTCGACGCTCAAGCGCCAGCCATATCTTCTAATTATCCAAGAAAGCCATATTTATTTTGTTCCTTTACTGCTTTTCCCCATGTTGTTATTTATAATTACCGTCAATGGAGGTAGGCCTAATATTGCTGAACTCTGTAACGGATTTTTTTCTTCTGTGTCTATATCGAGGTTTTTTAATATAATTTCAGTCGCTTAGAAGCTTAAGAGGTTCAGTCATTTGTCTATCTGAAGTGAAATATGGGCAATACTTAAAAAGTTTTAAGATTGTAAAGGAATTTTTATTTTTATACCAGATATTTTTAAAGATGTGCAATAAAGAATGTCAGCTTTATTTTTTTAGATTTTAAGTGTTTTATATTAAACTAATTATATACAGAATACTGAATATAGCAAATTAAAATACCTGGCCATAAAAGCTAAGGCGATAAATTTGTTTTTCTTGACATCACTTAAAAAGTTGTAGCATCTCCATTCTTTTCATGAGCAAGAAAACCGCTAAACATAACTATACATCATTCTTGTAACGATTGGAAAAATTTTACAAAATGTGTATTTGCTTAATAATATTTTTCTCAAAATTAATATTTAATTTGCTTTAAGTTTTTATTCTTGCAAAAAAAAAAATTTTTTATCCTTTATAGATATGCAAGAACTTATCAACACAAGTTGCTCTCTTTATATAAAAGATAAGAAATAAAAGCTTTTTATATTTTTTTTATTGTATGCACATTTTTGACCTGTTAGTCATAAGTCGACGAGCATACCAATAAAGTAAAAGCACTATAACATCAACCACTAAAGACATTGTCAGTAACACAAAAAAGGTTAAATAATTGAGAACAGTAGGGCATATGATGAGATCTTTTCCATTCGCATATCGGTATCAGTAAGTCTTATTCTATAGACGTGACTTTGTAAGTAATCATGGCCTGGGAGAAGCCTAAAGCAGGCCACGCCGATCCTTCTAGGCAAGGAACTGGAAAATCTTGGTCAGTTACTCAATATCTAATTTCACTTTTTCTCAGAAGCCTTCTCTCTATACAGGTTGAAACGGTTGGATCTATTAGAGAAAGATATACATCGCTTTATATGTCGCAAAGGAGGATCAGGTTGCAGCATTTGTAATTTATCCAACATATCAGCCTAATCACATCCATATATCCCTGAATGACTTGGAATCCACTGCAGAGTAATGAATTTCTTTGTGTTTAATTGCTTATCTATCTTTACTAGGAAATTCCTAGAAATCTCACATTCACAGTGATTGAGAGTTGCCAAGGTCCTAATTGACACCTCGGAATCAACAAAAAAGATGATATTTAGATGACAAAATTGTAGCATTTTTCTCATTGGCTCTCATCTTCGCTCTCGAATTTTGGCATTGCATTCCCTGGAGAAAGGAAATATATTCTTTGACAAGTACATAATAATAACCCATTACTCAAATTTGACCCCAGTGTTGTGAGCATTTATATTACATATAATTAATGTTTTGTATTAATGAGAACAACATGTCACTCAAATCTGATAGCAGATATTCGGTGTCATATGCAATGAGATTCATGAAATGAGCGAATGTCGGTGGGACAGTCACGGGTTGAAACAACTGCAGATAGAATATAGACTACACCATGAGTTTTCCCATCGTGATTACTGATCGACCATACGAGCGGAGAACTGTCTACCCCAATAAGAAGTGAAGGAAACTGATTCTGCTTCTTGAAAGATTTTCATAAGAGGAGGTTTCTGTTGAAGGCTTGACGGATATAGAACCTAGATTTTCTTATTTGCAAATTCAACGTCTTATCTCCGAAAATTTGTATTGTCCATTTAATAAAGAATTTAAATTTATGAACAGAGTACTTTCATTTTTTTTATAATTGAGGTAATCTCGCTGTGCTAATTATTTTTCATTAACAGTACTAATCAGATTGTTGAGAAAGGTCTATTTAAAACTCAAACTCAAGCATTTCGACTTTTCACACGATTAATCAGTGAAGTGCATTCTTAATTATAACCTTAATTAAACAGAGTTTTGTAAAACTCTCATCATCATTAACCAGTGATGTTAACAGGATATTAGTTTTTGATTACTGCCTCCATATCACCTGACGAAAATCGGCAACTCATTTTCAGTAATCGAGGAAAACGTTCTATTTTTCCTCTGCACCCCCCCCCAAAGGCCATTTTCAATCATCATTTGAATGAAGAGGATCGCGCGAAACCAACCACTTCGAATTTAATCAGAACGTGAAAATCACTTCTTCTAATTTATATCATTAAGACTTTATCGAATGCAACACAACGATTTATCTAAACTATGGCAATTATTTCTTTCATTTGCCCCAAAAAGAACAACAGAAAATTTTTTTTTAAATAAATTGATTCTCACGTGCGAAAGAGGAAAAAAACCACCAACAATGTACTTATGAAACATTCCATGTTTTAAGGCATCCATTTATTAGAATGAATAAAAATGTCCACCAAAAACAATTACCTCGCGATAAAATTAACGATGATGATCGAAAAAAGCAAGCAAATCGATTAGACAAATAAATGTATACCCTTCCAACCTAGGACTAGCCGAATAAGAAGTGCAAATATTCGATGCTCAAAGCGCCAGCCATATCTTCTAATTATCCAAGAAAGCCATATTTATTTTGTTCCTTTACTGCTTTTCCCCATGTTGTTATTTATAATTACCGTCAATGAAGGTAGGCCTAACATATTGCTAAACTCTGCAAAGAATTTTTTGTATTTCTATGTCCAGGGCTTTTAATCTAATTTCAGTCTCTTAGAAGCTTAAGAGGTTCAGTCATTTGTCTATCTGAAGTGAAATATGGGCAATACTTAAAATGTTTTAAGATTGTAAAGAAATTTTATCTCTATACCAGGTATTTTTAAAGATGTGCAATAAAGAATGTCAACTTAATCTTTTTTAGATGTGAAGTTTTTTTTCTTTTTTCACATTAATCTAATTATATGAAAAACACTGAATAGAGCAAATTAAATTACTTGCCTATGAACGTGTAAGGCGATAAATTTGTTTTTTTACTTGACATCCCTTATAAAGTAGCAGCATTTCCATTTTTTCTCAAGTGCAAGAAAAACGTTAAATATAAATATTATTCCTGTGATAATTCGAAAAATAAAATAAAAAATAAACCATAGTGTGTTCAATTTCTTAATAACATATTTGTCAAAAATATTATTTAATTTCCTTTAAGTTTTTCCTTTTTTTTAAAAAATATTTTTTTTTATAGTTTCGGATGTCTTTTTAATAATACAAATTGTCCTCTTTTTATAAAAAATATGAAACAAAAGTTTATTTATCCTATGCCAGTCTCCAACCTCTCATCATCGAACACAGTAAAAAGAAATACAAAAATATATCACTAAATGCATCATTAATAATACTAAGACGGAATCAGTTGAGAACAGTAGGGTATTTGCTGAGGTGCTCTGGTCAGTTAGGACCATGACATGGTTATAAAGCAAAGTCAGGTATCATTTAGCTAATGGCCTATCATATGCAAGTGACTTTGTAAGTAGTCGTGGCCTGTGATAAGTTTAAAGCAGGCCCCGCTGACCGGTCTAAGCAAGGAACTGTAAAATCTTGTTGACTTATTTCATACGGAACTTTCATACGGATATCTTTTTCTGAGAAGCCTTATACAGGTTGAAACGGTTGGATTTAATAGAGAAAGATATACATCGCTTTATATGCCTCGAAGAAAGAAAGAGGATCAGGTTGCATCATTTGTGATCCATTTTTGGCCAACATAGCAGCCTGCTCATTTCCATATATCCCGCAATAGCTTGAAATTCACTGAAGAGCAATGACTTTTTGGTGTTCAGCGACTTAGCTACCTTTACTATGCTATGTTTCTTTTCCTAGAAATCTCAGATTCACAGTGATTGGGAGTTGTCAAGGTCGCAATTGCCGCCATAGAATCCACAAAAAAGACGACATTAACAAAGTAAAAACAAAATTAAAAAAAAATCTCAATACAATTATAAATAACAAAGTTTTTTTGACAGTAACAGTGCACCTTCTCTCTCTCTGTCTCTCACAAGCCATATATATATATATATATAATATACCTTTTGTTAACACTCGCTCTCTCTCTCTCTATATATATATATATATATATAACCTACTTTTAACTCATTATCCTTTAAAAGATACTATTATGTACAAAGTAGAAAATAGTGTACTGTCAGTAACACTAAAAAGTATTGGATCACAAAGCAAAAACTCTCAGCTAAGCACATTATTCAATTAATAAAACCAAAATTCGTTCTTACTTTCTGCATAGAGTAAAAAACTCAAAGACTTATAAAAAATTAAAACTAATCCAATTCATAATTTTTTGATGTTCTTTTTTGCGGATTAAGGATACAATATTTTTACACTAATTATTTTAGAAAAGGGAACAAAAAAATTAAAGCAAAAGAAAAAATAATGAACATAATTTCAAAAGATTGAACTGTCAATCTATCAGCTAAATCCCAGCTTTACTAAGATCACTGTAATTGAGATGTGCTTAACTTTTTTTTTTTGTATAAGCATTAAAGATATTAATTGAAAACAATGTTAACACGTTTTTAATGTACAATGAATTATTTATACATCCATGAGTTTTCCAGGTTAATCTAGCTTAGATACATACTTTTACATGCATATCATAATATTTATTGTACATAACTCATAACATTTTGCCTTTTCTACTAATTATAAAATTTATGTGGTGAGAGATTGATGGTTTGGAAAGACTTGGGGGCGGGGAGGGGGGAATACATTTTGACCTCTACGCTGTTAATGGTTCTGTTCTCAACTGCTATTTCCCTTTCTTTCATAGACAATATTTTTTACTGACACCATATTCCTGTTTTATTTTTGGTGGCGTGATTATTTGAATATTTTTGTGCATTTTTTTATATTTGACCTTTTCTTTTAGAGTCAGCAGTTAAATTAGGGGAAATATAACATGATTAATAAATATGCATCGTGTATGAAATCGAGTTTAGAATGTTTCTGAAATGTGTGTCAGGCAAGTTAATAATAGTGAAAAGTTTAAAATAATCGGTTCTAAAATTTAATTAATCGATATTTTCAGATTACGGATAACGTGCAAAGCAAATTATATTATTTCAATTAAACATAACTTTACAATTGAGTACTTTTATGCATTTTTTTACACATTTACTGTGCATTGCATGTTTTTATGTTGGTTTTTTTTCCATAAAGGATTTGTTTCCAGTGATTCTTATCTTAATGTAATACAATGTTCATTTATCAATATGTATTTTTTTTATTCTTTTTCATTAGCAGAACAATATTGTAACTATAGCTATAATTTGGCATGGGATTTTAATAATGTGTTATTTAAATTCAGATGTAATATATGGTAATCCTCATTCTCTGTAACGAAGGATATTTAATTTGGTAGGGTTTTGTCAGAAAGATAATATAAAAAAGTTTGAGTTTCTTTTCCTTCCGTAGGATTTTTCCAGAAGATTTCTTATCTTAATATCATACAATGTTTATTTAGCGATATGAACTTTTTTTTTATTTTTTTTCTTATCAGAAGAATATCATAACTCAAACCACAGTAATGTATGTTTTAGAATTCAGATGCAATTTATGGTACCAAGATTAACGATTTGCCAATATCGAATCACGTTTTCATCCGCTTTTTTTTTTGTTTGGTAGTGGTTGATGAAATAAGTGATGCGTTTTTTAGCGTTAATGAAATATATGATTCTTTTCAGTTGATGAAGAATATGATACTTTGTGTTAATGAAATAATTAATGAATTTGTGTTGAGAAAATAAGTGATGAATTTGCGTTAATGAAATAACGATTTGCCAATGATTAAATCAGTTGATGAAGTAATTGATAACTTTGTGTTTGAAGTAATTAATGAATTTGTGTTGATAAAATAAGTGATGAATTTGCGTTAATGAAATATGATGAATTTGAGTTGATAAAATAATTGATGAATTTTCGTTGATGAAGTAATTGATGAATTTGCGTTGATAAAGTAAACGATGAATTTGTGTTGATGAAATAAGTGACGAATTTGCTTTGATAAAATAAATATATGTTCTCAAGCGATAAATCAAATTTTCTCTTTTTTTTTTAATTATTTTTTCCTTCTTTAAAGTGTATTTAATCGAATTTCTATTAAATGATACCATTGAATTCTAAATAGATTACTGTGTACTGTAAAAACCAACAAAAACAATATATTAAAGAGAAACTTTCCCACATTTAATTAAAATAAGTCAGAGGCCTCTTTACATTAAATTGCGCATTTGGGAGTAGATCATCATTGTGCAAATTTTAAAACAAAATCTAAATAAACAATATCTTTAAAGTACCAAAACATGATGAATAAAATCCATAGAAAGTAAACAAATTTTTATAGCATCGGTATCCATCTACACACGTATTACAAATTACAAATATGAGCTGAGTAGGGATTTAGTTTGGGAAAAATTTGATTAATGCAGTAGCTAGCGACCGATGTCAGAATGAACGATTTTATTTCAGTGTTCGACTAGCATAATTTGAACAGTTGTATAATTTGCATAAACTAAACTGTCTGATAAAACTTTAAGCATGAAATATGCCAAACAAATCTGTAGATCGATGTTAAAAACGATATGTAATGGACATTGATAATTTGGTCCGATTTTGCAATCGAAAAAGTACATATTTATGAATCTCATCGATTATTATAAAAATGTTATTCTACTAGTTGAAGTTTATAAATGTCTAATAATTTATTTGTTTCCAGTTTGTATTAATAAAACTGTTTAATTATTATGTTGTATTATTAAAATATATTAATTCGGCCTCTTATGTTAGGTATATGTATGGTAAATTATGATGTGTGTCAAGTATATGGTATATGTGTGGTCCAGTTTGTCTCTGACCAGTAATTTTAAAGTCCTTTTGATTTAAAACATATATTGAGAAGTGCATAAAATATAAATCAGTTTATCTGTGATCAAACAATTTTGAAAACTCTTACTCAGCCATTTTAAGTCACTGAATTGGCAAATTATCTGACATTTTATATTAACTTATATGATTTTATAATATTGAAATATATCTTTAATTAAGTGACAAATTGAATTTCAGCTATATCAGATAATTAATGCTTCTTAAAAAGATTTGATGATGATCAGGATAAATGAAATAACATTCACAACTTCGAACAATTGTTTGGAATGCTGTTTTTGAAATCATGAAAGTTTATTAGTTGCTGGAATTCGTGCTTAAATACTTAAGAAATAAATAAGAAAACGTACGATCTTTAAGAGAGCTTATAAATTCTACAAAAATAAGATTTTTTATGATTTGATAATTTTCATTTATAACTAACTTAATATTAATTTAAGCATAAAAGTCGATTAAATAATAGTTAATGAATACCAAGGAATAAAACGAAATAAAAAATAAAACGAAATGTTCAAAATCCTACAAAAATAAGATTTAAAAATTAGAAAGAAATATATACATGGATTAGATAGAAATATTGCAAAAATCCTAAAAATATATATATATGGATTAGATAGAAATATTGCAAAAATCCTACAATATATATCCATGGATTAGATAGAAATATTGCAAAAATCCTACAATATATATCCATGGATTAGATAGAAATATTGCAAAAATCCTACAATATATATCCATGGAATAGATAGAAATATTGCAAAAATCCTACAATATATATCCATGGATTAGATAGAAATATGCAAAAATACAATATATATCCATGGATTAAATAGAAATATTGCAAAAATCCTACAATATATATCCATGGATTAGATAGAAATATTGCAAAAATCCTACAATATATATCCATGGATTAGATAGAAATTTTCAAACATCCTACAATATATATCCATGGATTAGATAGAAATATTGCAAAAATCCTACAATATATATCCATGGATTAAATATAAATCCTAATAAAATACGATTTTTTGTTATGTCATAATTTTTTGCTTAAGATTAATTTAAACACAAAAGCTGATCTTATAATAGTTTGTAAACTCTAAGGAATATTCATGTTTAATTTAAAAGGACAGTAAACATATATTAAATTATTACAGAAAAGCATTGGTCTAAAAAAATAGACATTTTTTTTTTACTTTTCCGATTTTAAATTTAAGCTCTGTCTCTTTCTCTTACTTTTTATGAGAGAGGTCAAATTCGATACGTTTTTAGTGTGTTATTATAATTACTTACCCTCTTTTACTAAATAGACATGAACTTCCAGTTTATGTAAAGAAAAACTTGAAAATAATAATAAAAAAATATAATAATAACAATAAAATTTGAAAATAAGGTAAATAATTATGTAAATAAATGACGATGATAAATGCAAAAAAAAAAATTATGATGATAAATGTAAATAAATTATGATGATTAATGCAAATAAATGAAGATCATTAATAAAAGTTGTAAAATTGATCCCTTACAAAATGTTATTCAGCTGTTTTTTCTGTTCAAAATGTTATTTATTTCCTGTTACAAAATATATTTCTTGTCTAAAATTAATCAAAATTAGAAATTTGGATTAATTTTAGTTACTGGTTTGAATCTTTCATTTCATAAGTACCGGAAAATATTTTTAAAAAAAATTATTGTTTTAGATTTCTAAATTATATATATTACTTTGTTTCATCTGAAGCTTAAGTTTAAAGAAAGCTAAGATTTTGTTTGTTTCCAATAAAATGGCTTTTGTTTTCCATTTCAATACTTTTTTTCTTTTTTAAAAGTCATTCAGTAACTTCAACAAAGCCATTTTAAATTGTGCCCCTATTGGAACAATCAAAACTCATCAAAGCGTTTATTGATCCAAAAAATGTCGATAAAGTCCCGAGTTAGTTTTATTTGATCAATATTCTTTTTATAAAAGAACAAACTATAAAATCGTATCTTACTCTGCCAAATATAAATTTTTATAGTTCAGTATTGCTTTTTCATGTTATACGACTCATTTTATGAAATGATTTCTACAGTTTATGTATTGAATGCTTAAAATATATCCCTTACAGTAAAAGACAAGCTTTATATAACTTTAAAATATTGAAAAAAATATTTGTTCAGAAATATATGGTTTATGGCATATATGAACATAGAATATATATTGGGGAATATTTGATATTTAGAATATTGATGTATATATATAGAATATTTGTTAGGATGATAATATATATATATAGAATATATGAATACATGAATATAGGAATACTACAAATATTCAATTTATTGTTATATTATTTGTAGAAAAAAATTTATAAGAACATTGTTTCAGGAATAATGTTACTCAAAAATGTGATTATTTTATTTTAAAAGCAAATCATTTATTAAAATGTTATAATCAACATGGAGAGCAAAAGAATTTATCTAAAATTTTTATTTAAATTATATTAAATTTTGAGCGTTACATTTCGTTTTTGATTAGAAAAGTTATTGTTCTAGAAAACAAGTCTGATGATTTTAACTACTGTTATATGATGTTCACAATTTTTGAATCTAAAGGTTGACTTACGTTTTAAACTTAATTATCATATAATTATGATTTCATATGATATCTATTTAGTTGTCTACTAGTTTTAGTTGTCACACATACTTGCAATGACAACTAGTTTTGCATAGCATTAGATGGTACATCGACTCTATCTCTGTTTCTTTGTGTTGGTCTTCCTTTTACAGCATCGATGGTTTGAATTTTAACAAGATAATATGCGGCAAAATGTGATAATTATTTTTCCGTTTGTCTTCTGCCTTTTCAAACATTTTGTTGGTCAGCTAAATGGATATATCTCTTGTTAATAGAGCACGAATTTGAGTAGGCGTCTCTAATCGTCCCATGTTTTTGCCCATTTTATTTGACTATTGGAGAGAATGTATCAAGACAGAGTCAAATCAGAGAATAAATGCCAATTCGGATTTTAGCTTGTATAAGAAATAGATGTTGGCCAAACCCTTATTGATTTATTCGCTACAATCAGTTGTTTGTGTGATATTTATTTTATCTGACTTGACTTAGTTAATATTTTAAGTAAGTAATTTGCATAATCTTAGTTTCTTTTCAGATATTTTTACTTTCATGCTTTATGATGGAAGCATTACCAATAAAGATCAGTTATTTTAATCATGGATAAAAAAATATTATGAAAATATATTATCAAATACATCATATAAATATATATATATAAATATTATAAAATATAAATGTCATCTCAAAACATATATATATATATATATATATATATATATAAGTATTATCAAAATACATTAACATATATATTATTATCAAAAATATTAATATACGTAATATTATCAAAATATTTCCATGAAAATATATCATCATCAGTTATTTTTATTTGTTCTGATGTTTTTAGTGTTATTCAAATATTTGTTGGAGGATCTCAGCTTGGATAAAAGCAAGCAAGGCATTTGCCTAATAAAACTTTTATTGGTGAAATACTTGATTTAATTATATTTAATAATCTCATTTTTAGACAAATCCATTAAAAATATTCTTAAATAAAATAGTTGAATTAAAACACATTTATTTGAAATCTTTAAAAAGTAATTAATAAAATGATTTTTTTTGTATCATTTTATATTTATAAATTTCAGAAATAATAATAATAAAAAATATTTTTCATTTAAAAAAAATAAATTTGTTTAAAATTAAGATTATTTTTTATAAAATTAATTTATTTTTTTATAAATGAAAATAGTTAAAAAATAAAATCAGATTAACTACCAGCTAGTTTTCCGTTAGTGCATTAAAAAATCATATAACAACGAAAGTGAAATTTTTGCATTATTAAAATAGGCATGCTTCATATGTTACAATAATACTGTAAACTATTTATCTTATTTTAAAAATAATATATATTCATTTTCTGAATGTATTCATTTTCTTTACTGAAAAGATTTCAAAATAAGATTCCGCACAAAAATACTTTTCATAATGCATAATTAATTCTAAAAATTAATTACGGTTTTATAATAAAGAAATCTTATTTCAGTAAAAGTGAATTAATCTAAATATTAATTCAAATAATGCTTTATATTTTGAAGAAAACTACAATGGAATTTTTAAAAATTTTAATTAACTCATAACTATTCAAATGTAATGACTTAAAGGCAAAAGCTTTCAACCTCCCCGCTTTAAAAACCACATGAAATAAATTACATAATTAATTATTTATAAAACATTATTTTAATTTTCACTTAAATAATAATTTTTAATTTTATTATTTTAAAACCACTGTCAGATGGTTATTATTATTGTTTGACGAAAAGAATTCTGTTAAATTATTGATATTTTTTCATTAAAAATTAATGCTTAGAAAAGAATCATTGTTTTCCATATTTAAAATAAAGAATTACAGCAGATTAAATTTTTTTTTTTATAAAAGACTGAAAATAAAATCTAAAACCATGAACACTTTTAAAAAAAAAAGAAAGAATCACAAAATTTATAAAAAAAAATGTATCTTAAATCGCAAATTTTCATTTAAAACCATTATCAGAGTGTTATTAGTAATGTTCGACGAGAAAATTTAGTTAAATTATTGATATTTCATCATTAAAAATTAAGGGAGAAATCATTTATAATTAATTAGATAATTTCATTTATAATTAAAAATTAAATTCATTTATAAATAATCATATACTACTGTGTTCAAAAACTATGACAAATATTCACTTTAAAATCACCGGGGACTATGGAATTTCAATGTTTTTCTTTTTCGGTTGCTGGCACTGTCCTTGACATCTGTGTGAAATTCGACGTCAAAATATTCATTAGTCGCTTGGCTTGCTTTTGTGAGACGCTAAAACTGATTTTAGAAATGCTTGAATTAATTGAGCAAAGAACTTGCATTAAATTTTGTTTGCAGAAACGTATAGAATGTTGCAGAAGGCATTCGGTGAGCATTCCTATATTGAAAGGAATGTTTACTAGTGGTATAAACAGCTCAAAGAAGGCAGAGAACGCATTGAAGACGAAGAGCCCTCTGGCCGACCATCAACTTAATCGACTAAGCTCACGTCCAAAAAATTAAAGATTTGGTGCTTGCAAACCGTCAATTTACAATTAGAGACTTTGCTGATGATATTGGAATATCAAAAGGATCGGTCAATTCCATTTTGGGTCTCAAACGCGTCAAATCTTGATTGGTAACGAAAACACTGAATGCGCCAGCTCATACGGCATTGATTTTTCATGCCGTTTTCGCCAAAAAAGGAAACCCATATTGTCCCATAGCACCGTGCGACTTCTGTCAATTGAAGGGATTCAACGTGAATCGCAGAGCGCTTTGAAGACCATCCCTGCCAATGCATTTTTAGCCTGCATTGAGGAATGGAAAAAAATGTTGCCATAAGTGCATTGTGTCCAGAATGGATTAATTTGGAGGCGATGAAATAAATTTGGAAGAATAAATAAAGAGCTTTTGAAAAAAGAATTGGTCTTACTTTTGGTCACATTAGTTGTATCTAAACACAATAAATCATTATTTATAAATAATTAGAAAATAATTATTGTTTTCCATATTTAAAATAAAGAACTAAACAAGTTTACATTTGTTTATAAAGGACTGAAAATAAAATGTATTAGCATAAACAGTTTTTAAAGAAAGTAAGACAGAATAAATCACAAAATTTATAGAAAACGTATCTTATATTGAACACCTGCGCATTTTAGGGATTTCTTTTCCGAGAAAACTTTCATTGTCCCCAAAGTAGTCGTGAAAAGGGAAAAGTGAATACAAAACGTCTTATAGAAATTGTTCTGTCTCTAAGATATCTTTACAAAAAGTAATTAATGAAATATTTATTTTATGACTTTTTTTATACTGATAAATTTCAGAAATAATAATAATAAAAAATATTTTCATTTTAAAAGAAAAATGCTCTTAAAATTAAAATTTACTTTTTATTAATAAAAACAATTTTATTTTTTTATAAATGAAAATAATTAAAAAATCAAAAAACAGATTTACTACCAGCTAGATATACGTTAAAATACATTAAAATATAAAATAACAACTAAAGTGAGATTTTTGCCTTATTAAAAACGGTATAATTCATAATTCATACTATAAACTCTTAATCTTATTTTGAAAACAATATATATTCATTTTCTTTAATAAAAAATTGGAAAGATTTCAAAATTAGATTCCACAGAAAATATATTTTATAATGCATAATTAATTCTATAAATTAATTTCGGCTTTAAAATAAAAATTGCTTAGTACTTACTCTTCAGTAAAAACTGATTTAATCTAAATAATAAGTCAAGTAATATTTATGTTTTTAAGGCAATTACAAAGGATTTTTAAATTCATTTATTACTTTCAGATTTCATTCAGATTCATTTATTACATCAGATTCTTTATTCAGATTTTTAATTTTTTTTTTAATTAATAACTATACAAATTTAATGAGTTAAATGCAAATTCTTTCCCCTAAAAACCATATGAAATAAATTACATAATTAATTATCTATAAAATTTAATTTTAATTTTTTTCTCATGGTGAAAAAAAAAATGTCAGATTGTGCTGTGAGTTTTATAATCAGAAAAATTTTCATTTTAAAAACACTATCAGAGTGTTATTATTATTTAACGAAGATAATTCAGTTAGATTATTGCGATTTCTTCATTAAAAATTGCTGCTTAGAAAGAATTATTGTTTTCCATATTTAAAATAAAGAATTAAATAAGTTTAGATGTGTTTATAAAGAACTGAATATAAAATTTAAAGGCATAAGCAGTTTTTAAAGAAAGAAAGAAAGAATAAATCACAAAATTTATAGAAAAACATATCTTATATTGAACACCTGCGCATTTTAGGGATTTCTTTTCCTAAGAAAACTTTCATTGTCCCCAAAGTAGTCGTGAAAAGGGAAAAGTGAATACAAAACGTCTTATAAAAATTTTTCTGGCTCTCAGATATAAAATGGTTAATCCTTTTTTTTTTTTTTAGATTTTTATCGAATGAAAAAATGTGTTTTTAGTCTTTCTCTTTCCAAGAAGTTTTTTTTTTTTTTTTCATTTTCACTGTTGCCAGTATTTTTCTAGAAAAAGAATTGTTTCTAAGACTTATAAGTTAAAAAAAAAATAATGTACAACATTAGATTTTTTTGTATTATAACAATACAATTAATAGAACACAAAAGTTTTTAACTAAAATGTGTTAAACTTTTTGTAAGTTTTTATGTCCTTTTTTTTCTAAGAAAGGAATTTTAGAAGAAGAAATGTTAAAGGGTATATTTAGAAAAAAATGTTAGATAGTGCTGTGAGCTTTATAATCAGAAAATAATAGTTAGTTAAACGTTTTGTTTTAATGAATAATGATAATATAGTATATTATTATTAATATAAACTTTAATATATTATTATTAATTGATAAAAAAATTATTAATAACTTATTTTAATAAAAATTGCCTTTTTATAGTAGTATAATCTTGATCCTATATTTTTTTTGTCATATAATCTCTTTTTTTTTTTATATTAGTCATCATCTAGTAATAAAGTTTTTGTAATAAAACCCAATTTATAATTTTAAAATTGTTGAATTCAATTTTTATAGGACGTTATTAATAAATATATTTTAATATTTAAATATCTGTAATATATTAAAAACATTTTCTAAGATATAATTTTAACTATTAGAAAATCTGCAATAATAAAAAAAGTAATAAATAAAGTGTATGCTTTTTCTTAATTTATTTACATATAGTTATATCATATATAATTATACATATGATCTAATTATTTTTATAAATTAATTTAATATTTATAAATTATTAATCTTTAAATGCCAGTAATACATTAAAAACTTTTATCTTAAAGTATAATATTAACTGTTAGAAAATCTGCAATTATAAAAAGTAATAAATAAAGTGGATGCTTCTTTTTCTAAATTTAATTGCACGTTTTATAAATAAATTGATTTCAATCTTGGAATATAGCAATACATTAAAAACTTTTATCCTAATATATCAATTTGATCCATTACAAAATCTGCAATTATAAAAGTAATAATTAAAGCGAATGCTTTTTTTTTCTTAATTTTTACACGTTATTTTTAATACTAGTTTAACCCAAATCAGTATAATGTTATTCATAGGGCGGTATTATTTCAATGATTTAATAAAATTTAAATAATGTTAATAATAATTTCATAAGGTGTTCTATTTTGATAAAAAATGATTCTTGGGAAGCAATTCATTTGAAAAATATTTACAAATTATGTAATGTATTCAGACATTTTGTAACTAATTTGACTTTCACCATGTATTAAATTTAAATGAATAAAAAATCTGAATGACATCAATTTTGAATAGAATTTTAATTACCACCTTCATAGTTAAAGTTATTCTTTGCTGTAAAATGTGACGGGAAAATAAACAAATAATCGAAGGCTTTACTTTCTTCTTTTTACGAAGAGAAATACTTTTATTCTATTACTAAAAAATGATGGGAAATTATGATTTTAATATTTCTACACTTAAAAATGTGATATAATTATTAAAAAAAAAATAGAAGATTATTAAAGGTTTACAGTTGACTGGGAAAAGGGTAGAAATTGGAAATTTAACACAGAAACGTATACCTCAAATTCCTATATGAATTCATATCAACACTACCTTATATCTAAAATCGCATTTCAAGTTTAAAAAATCCCAATCTTTCAAATAACTATCAGAAATTCTTTAAACATATCTGCAACAAAACGAATCTGCTAAAACGAAATTATAAAAATTAAAAAAAATATTTAAAAAACACAGCAAAAAAACACGATTGTTTATGGGTTCACGTCAAAGCCTGTTTTTCCAGTATAAGACAATTTGCAGATAGCTGTATGAAAATTATTTGGTGAGTGAAGAATGGAAACATGTAGTTTCATTTGATGAGACCTAGATTTATTTATCTGATAGCAATAACAAATTATTTACTACAGAAAAAGATAATAAAATGATATAAAAATTTTCGTTCGTAGAAAACAAGAAATGTTTTTGCTAAAAGTCTTATTACTGGATTTTCTTATAATGGAAGACTTAAAAAGTAAAGTAAAAAATGTAAAAAGTAATTCGGATTACTGTCAGAAATATGTTTTACATATTTTTTAAAAGAAGTTATCTCATTAATTTATGCAAATAATCTTCATTGTGCTAAGTTCCATCAGGATATGTCTAAATACACATACATGTATTTCGAAAAAAAAAATATGTAATTGGGACCATTCTATTTAAATGCATCCTCCGCAAGACCTCCAAAGTGCCTTCCCATGGATCATTGTTTCTTTCGAACCATTAAAACAATCTTTTTATAAGCGACATTCCAAGACATTGGTTGGACTCTGGAAGAATGAGGTGGAACTGTGAAACTAAATCAACTTTGACATTCGAAGAAAATTTCTTTCATTTTTGAAATCAAGATTTAATATCATTGTTCAACAACAGAGCTATCAGAATGAATATATTAGAAAATAAATTCTTATCTTTTTTAAGTATATTTTTTTACAAAATCGCTACAAAAAATGTTTGAGCTGCCTCTATTCTTTAAACAATTTTACTAAAAATAAAATTTAATGATATATAAAACAGCCATGTTGCAATAATTTTCTTAAAAGTTATGCAAATTTCTATAAAATTTTTTTTCTTAATGATCATATATATATATATATATATATTTAAACTTTAGATTTTCAATCAATATAATAATTGATAATAACTAGTTTATTAATGATTATCGCTATATTTGTTATGTTTATGATAATTAAATATTTAATATAAAATAGAACACAATTGCCTTTAGTTACTTCTGTGAATAATCATAGATCTTATTATTGTATTTTTAGTTAATATGTTCACTAATTAATATATTATTAATTAGTTCAATGAATTAATAAAAATAATTAGACGAAGAATTTCTCGCAAATCTAAAATTTCCAAATCTCAAAATATCGCTCTTTCGAAGAGAAAATTGTGATAATTATCAGATTATTATCATTATAAGACAAAAATGAAATAATACCAAAATTATACCTTAAAGAAGATAATACATTAACTGAAAAATTTTTCGAGATTATTTTTAAAACTTTAGAAAATAAATTTTTAGTTTAGTTAAATGTTTGACAGCATTTTTAATATTTGGTTTTAAAAGAAATGTTGAATTCTTAAAATTAAAAGCCTAATACCTTAAATAATCTAGTTAAATTTATTTAGAATTTAAATAAAATGCAAGTTACTTTAAAAAATTACGTTGTAAGCCCCAAAAATTAATAAGATGTTTTTTTAAAACTTTTTTTAATCTTACTGTAGCTTTTATGTTGTAATTGATGAAAAATTACAATAAGTAATACTTATTAAGATTTATTACTTACGTTGTAATTTTCATCGTTGTAAGCCCCAAAATTACTAATATGTTTTTTAAAACTTTTTTTAATCTTACTGTAGCTTTTATGTTGTAATTGATGAAAAATTACAATAAGTAATCTTCTAAGATTTAATAAGACTGGAATTGAATTTTGTAATTAGAAGACTCATTAATATTAAATACAATATACTTACTTTTGATAAAAAATTCATTTGCTTTTCCGTTGATTTATTCCTGGATTATATTAATTTTCCTACTTTTACCATTTCTTTAATTTTTTTCTTCTTCTTCAGTTGAAGCGCAATCTTTGTGTAGGCATTATTTCTTAGATTTGTCTTAATTTTTCGTTAATTAATATTTTTACGTATTTCAGTTTTTTTAGATATTTAAGTTCTTATTTAAATGAAAGAAAGACATAAGGGGATATTAACTACTTCAAATGATCACAAAGTAAATTTGCACAACATAAAAGTATCTAGTTGATATGATAAAATTTCAAATTGCTTTAATACAAACATATGACTCTAAAGCGAATTCAGCATAAAATCAAATTCATTGTTGCATTTTTGAATTACTAGATAGAAACTATTTGATGTAATATGTGTCATAATTACTCAATACAGATGAAGCTCATAAATTTCCAGCCTGATATAAAAGATGTCACCAGAAATCTAATATCAGACAGGCAGTCTATAGTGCTATCTTTTACTGGCTCATGTGTAAGATTTCAAGACAATAACATAGGAAGTATATGTTTGACAGCGTTTTAAGACAGACTTGAATGATTGAATGATGATTGTATCAATGGACCATTTGAATATTATAGACAAAATGACAAAAAAAACCCTAGCTGTTATTAAATACTTCCATTTGAAATTTTGATGCTATTTCAGATCCAACAAAAAATGGACTCAACACTCAGGATTCTTCTTCATTACATTCAACAATAAAATATTAGATTTCTGAATTTTAAAAAGGCGTACTGAAGTCGAACCCTCACTCTCGATGGCCAGTTGAGGTTGACGATTCTCGAAATTATAGAAAGGATCCATAAAATCGTGTTGGAAGATTTTATGTTAAAATATGGCCCAATGGTGAATAAGGCTATAATTACGCCACTGCAAGAAGAAGAAAGACGATTATCTTTTTGATATAAAAATGCTACAGTTTCTACTTTGAAAACGAGTAGATTCGGTGAAGATTGTGTCTGAGAATGTAAACTTTAAGAAACAAATTGTGATTGGAATTTCCTGAGCTTTCTATAATATGAACTGAAATGCTAAGCAAATACTAAAAAAGTCCTACCGGTAAGCAGTCTCGTATATTGTTTAAATTGAATATGTTGTCATGCGAAAGTTATTTCCATCATCACATAGATGTTAAAGGCTGTGTAATATGACTGTTTATGTTATCATAGCTATAAAATCTCCTGTTAGGAGAAAACATACATTGCTAGTCATTAAACTTGTACACTATCAAGGCGTTAATGCAACGAAAAAAATTATTGAATGGTGCAACATGTTTGAATATGCAAATAAAGAGCATTTGAGTGCACGTTGACATAGTAGGTAGCATAGAACGCATACTGAATTCTATATAAATAGGTTAAATTGTAAATTGGGTTTGTTATACGAAATCTGCATTTACACATTGCTTTCTTTAATAAAAGTTTTATTAAAGAAAGCAATAGTTTTATTAAAGAAGATAGAAACTATTTGATGTAATATGTGTCATAATTATTAAATACAGATGAAGCTCATAAATTTCCAGCCTGATATAAAGATGCCACCAGAAATCTAATATCAGAATGGCAGTCTATAGTGTTATCTTTTACTGGCTCATGTGTAAGATTTCAAGACAATAACATAGGAAGTATATGTTTGACAGCGTTTTTAAGAGAGACTTGAATGATGATTTTATCAATGGACCATTTGAATATTATAGACAAAATGACAAAAAAAAAAAAACCTAGCTGTTATTAAATACTTCCATTTGAAATTTTGATGCTATTCCAGATCCAACAAAAAATGGACACAACTCTCAGGATGCTTATCCATTATATTCAATGATAAAATATTAGATTTCTGAATTTTAAAAGGCGTACTGAAGTCGAACTTCACTCTCGATGGCCAGTTGAGGTTGATGATTCTCGAAATTATAGGAAGGATCCATAAAATCGTGTTGGAAGATTTTGTTAAAATATGGCCCAATGGTGAATAATGATATAATTACGCAACTGCAAGAAGAAGAAAGACGATTATCCTTTTGATATAAAAATGCTACAGTTTCTACTTTGAAAACGAGTAGATTCAGTGAAGATTGTGTCTGAGAATGTAAACTTTAAGAATCAAACTAAGTGATTGGAATTTCCTGAGCTTTCTATAATATGAACTGAATGCTAAGCAAATACTAAAAAAAGTCCTATCGGTAAGCAGTCGCGTATAGAGATTAAATTGAATATGTTGTCACGCGAAAGGGATTTCCATCATCACATAGATGTTAAAGGCTTTGTTATGATGGCTGTTTATGTTATCATAGTTAGAAAATCACCAGTTAGAAGAAAAACATACGTTGCTAGTCATTAAATTTGTACACTATGAAGGCGTTAATGCAACAAAAACAAAATTTTATTGAATGGTGCAACAAGTTTGAATATGCAAATAAAGAGCATTTGAGAGCATGTTCACGTAGGTAGTATGGAACGGATACTAAATTCTATATAAATAGGTTAAATTGTAACTTGCGTTTGTTATAAAACTGCATTTGCGCATTGTTTCCTTTAATAAAAGTTTTATTTTGTATCGTATAGCAAGGAGGAAAGTTTATCAAGTTATATATTGGAATTTGATCGCTACCAGATCGTAGTCCGGGTTCCAAATATTTCAGCTCCCTTTTTAGAGAAATTACGCAGCAGTAGAATATCCTCTGTGTCAAATAAAGCTCCGACAGCCCACTACAAGTATTCCTACATTTTTTTAAATAGCTTGTTGAAGAGTTTAATGATAGAGCTCAATCATGGGATTTAAAACATAAAAATTTTAAACATTGGTAACATTGATTAACATTAAAAATTCTAACATTCTAACATTCTAACATTAACTTAAAAACATTAGAAATGAGATCAGGAAGTGATCAATAGCACTTCACACCATCACTTTTGGCGATTGGACCTTATGATAATAACTAAAGCCTTGAATTTCCGTTTTTCTTGGTACATTCACACATATATCATGATCTCCAGATATGTGACCAACTGAGAGTGTTGAAGTAAATCATTGATGAAATTCTTGACGAATTGATGCTGCTATTGTCGAGGAATTACGATCGATAAAGTTGAATGTTGAGTTTAAGCCCCATGAAAGCATTTGCATTTGTCTCACTGTGTTAGTCTTGATGTTCAACTGATTTATGCTATTATGGTCCTTAGAGGTCACCGTAATGGGTATTGATATCTGCATAATGTACCTAAAACCTATCGGCAAACTTAATAATATCTTCTTCCCTTAATACAGTATATTCTGTAATTATATATTTAAATAAATATGATTTTGTAATGTGCTTTCTTTCCTTTTGTAACAATTCTAATGACTAGCTAGATTATATCATCCCTGATTGGATGCTTTATAGTTCGAAAAGTATAATATTTAGTTTTTGTAAGATTCCAAATAAGAAATAAAACTCAAAAAAATCTATAGGAAGCTTAGTTAAGAATTGTATGTAGTGTTTCTGTAGAATATCAACCTTTCAAATATTTCCATTTCAAATATAGTAGAATATCCTCTTTTCAAAGTTTTCACAAACTGCTTAAAATAAATTGAACAATGCAATTTCACAAGTAGAATTCAGGGAACATTCTCCTCATGCACTTCCTTCAACATGCCAAAATATCGGTTTCAGTGTGAATAAAAGTTATTGTTGTCTTCCCAAATTTATTGCCAACTTAAGCAAAACAAAAAAAAAAGCAAAAACGTCTAAACCCAAGTTGTTTCCCACAGGGCTTCTCAACTTTGAAATATTTACCAGAGTGTCTGTCACGTATTAAGAATCCTCCCAACACTTCCAGGTTTCCATTCGAAAATTCGTGACGAGTAAAACCGAAGTCGGCAATATTCTTAACTCTCATATCAGACCCCCAGGCAACTTTAAACCTCCGAGTTGTTCTAATACTCGTCCTTTGAGAGTCGCCAAGGATACTTAGCCTGTAAAAGGAAATGGGGCAAAGGACGAAGGATTTAAAGGGATAATATGACAAAAGATTCCGCTTTCTTTGAAGTCACATGGATCTCACAAAAAATAAAAAATAAAAAATGTTTCATTTGTTTTTTTTTTTTAATAGATTTGAATGCAGCTGAGTTCTTTCTTTGAAATGTATCACCCAATTTTTTTTTGGATAACTTCAATATTAAATGTTTTAAAAATTTAGCAAGGAGTGATTTGAAGATGAATCTCTTTTTTTAAAAAAATGACAAACTTCATGTTTGAGTTGGAAAATTAAAAAAATGTTTCTATTGCATAAGTTTATCTTCTTAAAAGAGTTTATTAAAAGTTACTCAAATGCACATTTTTATTAAAATTAAAAATCAAATTTATTTCTTCAGTAAAAACACATTACGACATACTACATTATGGCAGGAAGTTTTCTAATATCATGGGTTCGTGTCTTCGCTGTGCCATGAATGTATGTAGTAGGCAGCCGGGCAAAAACCGAGACTCGAACTCGAAATGCGTGGCACAGAGTGCTAGACACTCGGACATTTCAGGCCCTGAAACACTTAATAATGTCTTATTCCCTCATACTGTATATATTTAATAATTATATGTTTGATTAAATATGATTTTGTTATTTGTTTTATTTTTTCTTGTAACAAGATTCATGGCCATCTGTACTGATACCATTGATGATGAATAGTTCGAAAATATATTATTTAGGTTTTGTAAAATTCCACATAAAAAACAATACTGAAAACATAAAGCAAGGGAAAGTCTACCAGAATCTTAGTTCGAAATTGTATGTGTTGAGTCTGTAGAATATTCTCTTTAAAAGTTTTCGGTAAACTTTTTTTAAAATAAATTGAACAATACAATTTCCCAAGTAGAATTCAGGCAACATTTCCACATGCACTTCCTTTAACTTGCCAAAATATCAGTTTCAGCGTGAATAAAAGATCTTGTTGTCGTCCCATATTTATTGCCAACTTAAGCAAAGCACAAAATAAAAAAAGGAAAAGGTCTCAACCCAAGTTGTTTCCCACAGGGCTTCTCAACTTTGAAATATTTACTAGAGTATTGCCACGCATTAAGAATCCTCCCAACACTTCCAGGTTTCCATTCGAAAATTCGTGACGAGCAAACCGAAGTCGGCAATATTCTTAACTCTCATATCAGACCCCCAGGCAACTTTAAACCTCTGAGTTGTTCTAATACTCGTCCTTTGAGAGTCGCCAAGGATACTTAGCCTGTAAAAAAGGAAACGGAGCAAAGGACGAAGGATTTGAAGGGATAATATGACACAAGATTCCCTTTCTTTGAAGTCCGAAGGATCTCAAAACATTAAAAAAAGGTTTCATTTGTTTTTTTTTTAAATATATTTGAATGCAGCTGGAGTTCTTTCTTTGAAATGTATCCACTCAAACTTTTTTTTTGGATAACCTAAATATTAAATGTTTTAAAAATTTAGCAAGGAGTGCTTTGAAGATTAATCTATTTAAAAAAAAAATGATGAACTTCATGTTTTAGCTGGAAAATTTAAAAAAAAAAATGTTTCTAGTGCTGAAGTTTAGCTTCTTAAAAGAGTTTATTGAAAGTTCCTCAAATGCCCATTTTTTAAAATTAAAATAAAAGGGGTTTTTTCTAATAAAAAGCATATTACAACGTACCACATTATGAAAGGTTTTTTTTTTCTAACATCATGATTTCGTCATGTAGTATATCTTAATTTTTTATATTTAAACACTGACTGTATACAAGGCCTACCTAAGAGATATTTAGAGGAAAGTGACCCACTTTTGAATGTTCATGTGAATGAAAATTTGGAAATCTTGCACTAGATACACTATAAGAAAATTGTAATGTCTCAATCTCTTTTCAGTCCGTTCTTTGTAAAAAGCAATGGAGAAAACACATCACATAATACGTCTCCGGTCTAGCTAAGAAAAACAAGTTATTTTTTAGAAATTCAACTTTATTCGACAACATACTCTCCTTCAAGAGCGATGCATTCATTACAAAGCTCCTCTAACTTTTTGATGTATTTTTTTTTTTTTTTGTCTTTGCTCTCAAAATAGGCCCGGTTTCGGCAATCACATCTTCATTTGAGCCAAATTTGTGTCCCTGGTTCACCTTTTTGAAGTCTACAAAAGTCCAGTAGTCGCTGGGGGACAGATCTGGAGATTAGGTGGTTGGAGAAGCAATTCGAAGAGTAATTCATTAAATTTAATCACCGTTTACGTTGTTTTGTGACATGTGACTCGGGTATTGTCTTGGTGAAACAGCACGTTTTTCTTTTGCATATGAGGCCGTTTTCTCTTGATTTCAACACTCAATCGATCCAATAATGCAATGTAATAATAGCTATTGAAAGAATAATGTAGTCAATGAACAAAATAGCCACGAGTGTCTCAAAATACGTCGTCATAATTAATACAATTGGTTAATACATAATTGGTTAATATAATTGTCATAACCTTGCCTGTTGACATTTGAGTTTTTGGTCTTTTTTGACGAATTTCAGCTGCTGCTGTCCGCTCAGCTGAGGTTCTTTTTTATTCAGGTGTTCAGGGATAACTATGAAGCATCTATCAACTCAGAATTAGTGTTACATAGTTGTTTATATATTGAACAATATGATCACACAAACAAATAATTTTAATTGTAGTTCTTTATTATTATTATTTTAAAAACTAATATAATAATAATATGTTCCTCCAATATCACATACCGACGCAATAAACCCTTTTTTATCTCGCTTGGACAGCTCTGAATCTTCTATGCATTGTTGTTTTTGGTGCGGTTCGAACTAACGCGGCATCCACTTCTAAAGAAGTTACGCATGCTCGAATTTCAGTGTAAAATTTGTAAACTCGCTACCTTCTGATATCTTTAAGGTGTCAGCTATGTCACGCAACTTCATTTTACGGTCTTTTAAAATTATTCTGTGGACTTTTTTTATATTTTCCTCGAGCAACTGCCGATTTTGTGTGATTAGAGTGTTTAATACCATCGGTGTTTGTACGACCTCTTTTAAATCCAGCATCCAGTCAATAATAGTTGATTTATCTGGTGCAGAGTCTCCATAATGTTTATCAAGCCACTGTTTGGTTTCAAAAGTATTTTTTCCATCAAAAAACAATGTTTATTCAACACACGAAATTCTTTTTTTAATCTGTTGTTTTGAAAATTACAAAACTGGGGTTACTAAAACCGCTGCAACCTGTAAATTAATTATCAGAATGTCATGAAATTTTGACATGTATCATTTGAAGGATGCTACTATCCAGAAATCCTATAGGTCTGGCAACAGTGTTGCCATATATGTGCCAGACAGGAGACTTATTGAGTAATGTGTTATATTACTCGAGGGAATTCAACCCTTGTCTGCCGCCATTTACCATGTTAAATAATACAGATCACGAATTGGATAATATTTGAGATTTAGAAGCGAATTGTTTAACATGGTGAGATTACTATTTTCGTAGGAAATGGCCTACTGTTGTGTTATGTACAACTTAAACTTGAAAATCACTCTTGTAACAACTTCAATAAGAAGTGAGGCAGCATGGTTTCAGAACATATTGAAAAACGTGAATTTGATAGATATAGAACAACTTTTGATAAAGTACAAAACTTACGGTGTTCCACTAAATGGTGCTCAAATTTTCTAGTCAAATATATTTATGGATATAATGTAAAGTATTTTAATTGATATTGAACTTAAGACATCGATAGAATTATAAATACTTTTAATATATTTATGGAACATATAATTTATTGAAAATGAGAAGTTATTATAATAGATTTAAAATAGTACCCCTTTCGAAGTAAAGAAACAATAAATTTGCTAATGGATAATTTATTGCTTAAAGAGCGTGTATTTTAAATTAACATTTTAGGTAATATAATTTATTCTATACAGAATATCTGAAATATATAACATTATTGAATTTCTTTCCAGGCACACACATTTAAATTATCAAAATATTTTAAATGTAGCATATTTTAATTTTCCTTATAATTTATGTTTTACTTAGAATAGATCGTTTCCGTTTCATTACAAAATATTAAATATGGCTTTTCTGATATTCTACTAAAATTAAACATCACTCTACCATGTTAAAAGACAAGGGTAATTGCTTCATGGTTTGAATACAATTGGACTGTTCTTTTCAGAAACATAATTATAAGAATTTTTATGTTTCAGAAAAATAAATAATTATTAAGTATTGGTTTTAAAATTGGACATTATTTAATAACTTAGGGTGTAATATTGCACTAACAAAAGACATACATTACTACGTATATTTTTGAAAAGGAAAATAAAATGAATTTGTTATATTTGTTTATATATTGAACATTATGCTCATGCATACAATACATTTTTAATCCTGATTCTTTCTTTTACTTTTTCCATTTCAGGGAAGTGAGTTCAAAATAATTCCACTAGGAAAAAATTCAATTCCACCTTAGTTCAATTCATTCCTTGTTCATGTTATTATAGAGAAAGTCAACATATTCATAATAATGCTACATTTTTATGAAGTTGTACTATACGTTAAAAAAAGAAACCAAATATATGTATGTAAATATATGTTTTCACAATTCTTGAATATCTCTGATTCTCACTTAAGAATTCAGATATACGTATTTAAAAATTATGCATTATGATAACATTTGGAAGGATTTAACGATGTAATGTATGTAATCCGTATTCCATCTCAATTTCTGTTACTGCTAATAGAAAATTTATTTAATATATTCAGTTTTTCTTAGCAGTTAGCAAGTGATTTATTCCAAAAGTTTAATTCTTTATTAAAACTATATTAATAATTCTTATCATTTATCTCTCTTATATTATAGGATCGAAATTTCCTATGTTATAACTAATTTCTTATAATGAATTTTTAGTGTAATATGATGAAATGATTTAGTGTAAAATAATTTTTTGACATGATTATGATAAGCTTTGGTATAAAGAATATTAAATTAAATATGCTTTATTTTATATTATAAAGAAGAAAGTCCCTGTAAGTTATGAGCAAGTAATACCTTTATAATGTTATAATATAATAATAGTTTGTCTTAACCATTATATTTACAGCACACATGAATAAAATATCGTTTCGTAGAATCGCGTTATAAATCGCACGTCCCAAGGAAATGTAAAAATCCTTATAAATACTAAAAGTGCACTGAGTTGATTTTTAATTGTTTACAAAAAAAAATTATCGTACACTTCAAAAGGATTATTACTTTGTATCAAGAAAGCTCACAAAAGTAAGTAATGAGAAAAATATTAAAAACCACAAATAAATGGTAAATTTAGAAGATTATATAATAATAAAAAGAGAAATTTTAAAAAAAAAGAGAGAAAGGTTTTAAGAAAAGTAAGAATTTACAAAAATCTGTAAAACAATCTTCTTATTAAAAGCTGACCAAAGTTTGGTGAGAGATTTTCCACTCCATTTGACTTTTTGAGTGTTAGTTCTTATTTTTAAGTTTTTTTAGGATGTTCAAGAATCAAACAGCTAAAAAAAAGAATGTCTTAAAACTAAGTCCTCCAAATTTCTGCATTGTAATGCTCAGTTTAACACAGTTTAAATCGGTTTAAACAGGAATTAAAATTTCCACGTCCAATCACAAACCTTTTGTAACTATGCAACAAAAAAAATGATTAGCCCAAAGTCTTTGGGAAAATAAAAGAAAAGTACTTCTTGGTGATAGAAATATTTGATAATTCTATGTACACCACTCCACATATTGTTGCCTTTGCTTTTTAGTGTTTTTTTTATAGTAAGATTGTGGTATATTTATATCAAGCTTAATATCCTGCTTGGTGGCTTCTATCACGAGTCAATCAGTTCTTTCATTGCAGAAATATCACGTCTGGTCATAAGTAAATGTTAAAATATATAGTTACATTTTTTTCTGTAAAGATATTGAGAAGTTTTGAACGCTAACGATGCAATGCTGTTTCAGTGATTCTAAAGAAAATCAGTGAATATTATACCTTTTGGAATAGGAATCATGAATGATTAGAATGCATCAGAATATTTTGAATAGAATACATTAGAATATTTTGAATATGAATACAATAGATTATTTTGAATATGAATACATTACAATATTTTTACATTAGAATATATTGAATAAGAATACATTAGATTATTTTGCATTAGAAATATTTTTGAATACATTACAATATTTTTAGATTAGAATATTTTGCATTAGAATATTTTGAATAGGAATACATTACAATATTTTAGATTAGAATATTTTGCATTAGAATATTTTGAATAGGAATACATTAGATTATTTTGAATAGGAATACATTACAATATTTTACATTAGAATATATTGAATAAGAATACATTAGATTATTTTGCATTAGAATATTTTGAATAGGAATACATTACAATATTTTAGATTATAATATTTTTGCATTAGAATATTTTGAATAGGAATACATTATGAATATTTTTTATCCAGTCTTTAGATTATTTTCCTAAACGTTCAGCGGGAAAAATATGGAACATGTATTAAATAGGTAATGTGGAGATATTGTCTTTAGATCATTATCTTTATAATTTTCCATGAATGGCAAAAATAAACTATGAAGAACTATGATGTAGATTGATTGATTTGATGTAGAACTAGATGTACAGAAATTTGCTTTAAAATCAAGCAAATTTCTGTAGTAACTTGAATCGCATTATATGTTGAAAAGGCTCAAAAAATTAAACTTCTTCGTATTACGAATTTTCATAGATGTTATATTTTTAAAGGGAAATAATTTTAATTAACAACTAACTTAATATTATTAAAACTTTTTGTGCCGTTTGTTTAAAATTTAAAAAAAAATTATTAAAATTAAAAAATTAAATTAAATATTTAAAAATGAAGCTTATACAATACCATTAATTTTTTACAATAACACAGTAAGGAAAAGTATAAAAGGCAAGAAAATGTTGTGATTTTAAAAATACCGTGATTTAAAAAAATTAAAAAATAAAATTAAAAATAATAAAAATATTATTAGAGATTTTATGTCACAAATATACAGTTGTTTTTTATAAGTATTTTTTGAATTTTAAAATGCATTAAACTGGGAAAGCGATGAGTTTTAATTAAAAGTTCTGGTGTCGCAGCAAAAAATTATTTTTTTGTAAATATTTTTAAATTTATTCATATTTTTAAATGTATTTTAAATTTTAAAAGTTATTAGACTGTTAAATTTTTTACAATAACACAATAAGAAAAAGAACAGAGATTAAGAAAATATCATGATTTTAAAAACACTATGATATAGTCAATTTCTTTTTAAGAATTTTATACAGATATGTATAGCACTGTATTTATACAAAAAGTGAGTCGCCTTTATAAGTATTTCTTATTACAAATTATAGATCAAGAAAATAGACCAAGTAAAATATTAAAAAATTCATTCTAATTTTTATGAAAACTGAAATTAAACACCACATACTAATCACCAAAAAAATCATAGCGTGATATAACATTAAACATTTTCAATGTTATTGTGATATTTTTGCACCAACCTCACGATGGTGGAATATAGCAAAATTATTTATATTTTTAATAGTAAAATTATTTATATTTTTAAATTTGTTTTATATTTTTAATTATTTTTCCTTAAAATTCATTTATAATTTTAAATTATTTTTATTTTAAAATTTATGTATATCTTAAAAAATGTATTTATATTTTAAAATTCATTTGAATTTTAAAATTTATGTATATCTTAAAATGTATTTATATTTTAAAAATTTATTTGAATTTTAAAATTTATTAGACTGCCAATTTTTTTAGAATAACACAATACGAAAAAAATAAAGGTAAAAAAATATCATGATTTTATAATTATGATTACACTATGATTTAATTAAAGTCAATTTCTTTTTAAGAATTTTATATAAATTATAGATCTGTATTACACAAAAATTAAGTCACCTTTTAAGTATTTTTATTTCAAAATACATCAATATGCAAATTTTAAGAAAATAGATCAAATAAAAGATGCAAAATTCATTATGACTTTAAGAAAACTGAAATTAAACACCCCCATACAGATCACCATAAATCATAGCATGCCATAAAATTAAACATCTTTAATGTTATTGTGATATTTTTGCACCAAACTCAACGATGGTGGAATTTAGCAAGCCAGAAAGAACGACGGTAGTTTGAAGCTTCAAACATTAGAAGTTACTCTGCCGTGCTAACAATTTGGGGCTTAGTACTTCTTCAGGGGGCAGAAGAATTTTCCTCCACCCGCCCCTCCCCGACCCCCTGATAAAGTTCCTTTTTAATCTTAGGAGTCAAAAGCAGGAGCGTTAAAATCTTTCCAGCACTTTTACAGGGGACTTCAGGACTGAAATACTCATTTCTTGAGCGAGCGAAGCGTGAAATTTTAGCGTCGAGGGGCAAATCATATTATGCCACAGTAAACCGACTCCGTGCTCGATGACATTTTAACTTTGACACCGCATAGGCTCGCTGGAAGGAGGGAAAGCTTTCGTTTTGAAACGGATACCACTTGTCGATGCAGAGTGCAAATAAGATGCCGATGGCTTTAATCGATTTGTAATTGTTTGTGGGATGTCGCCAGTTATACATGGTAAATGAATGACATTGTTATGCCTGTTGTTTTGATGTAAACTGGGTGCATCTTATTGTTCATCATATTGGTTTGCGATATTTAATATATTTTAGATTATTATCATAGACGATACATGACAATAGCTTCATTAAATATCGCTAATGAATATGAAGAGCAATATGCTACGATCTTATGCTACGAAATCCGTGACTTCCATACAAAAATATACTGGGGAAAGCAAGAAATTATTAATTAAAGATGATTAATTATTAATTAAGATGTCGATGGCTTTAATCGATTTGTAATTGTTTGTGGGGTTGTCGCCAGTTATACGTGAGAAATAAATGGCATTATTATGCTTGTTGTTTTGGTGTGAACTGGGTGCATCTTATTGCTTATCATATTCATTCGAAATATTTAATGATATATTTTAGATTATTATCATGTGCGAACATGACATTATACGCTACGCTTAATAGTCGTATAATGTTAACGTTGTAACGTTATACGCTTATGCTGCGAGATCCGTAACTTCCATACAGAATGCACTGGGAGAAAAATAAATTATTAATTAAAGATGATTAATTGTTAATTAAGATTACTTTATATGTTGATGGCTTTAATCGATTTCTAATTGTCTATGCCGTTGTTCCTAGTTATATGTAAAAGATAAATGGCATTATTATGCCCGTTGTTTTGGTGTAAACTGGGTACATCTTATTGCTCATCATATTCATTCACGATATTTAATAATATAGAATTTAGATAATCATTATGTGCGAACATGATGTTATGCGCTACGCTTAATAGATATACACTGAAGTGACAAAAGTCATGGGATAACTCTTAATATCGTGTCGGCCCTCCTTTCGCCCGGAGAAGTGCAGCAACGCGACGTGCCATGGACTCAACAAGTCGTTGGAAGTCTTCTGCAGGAATATTGAGCCATGCTGTCTCGATAGACGTCCATAATTGTGAAAGCGTTGATGGTGCAGGATTTTGGGCACGAACAGACCTCTCGATGATGTCCCATAAATGCTCGATGGGATTCATGTCGGGCGATCTAGGTGGCCAGATCATTCGTTGGAATTGTCCAGAATGTTCTTCAAACCAATCGCGAACAGTTGTGGCCGGTGAAATGGCGCATTGTCATCCATAAAAATCCCATCGTTGTTTGGGTACATGAAGTCCATGAATGGCTGCAAGTGATCTCCAAGTAGCTGAACATAAGCATTTCCAGTCAATGTTCGGTCCAGTCGCACCAGAGGACCAAGTCCATGCCATGAAGAAACAGCCCAACCATTACGGAGCCACCACCAGCTTGAACAGTGCCTTGCTGACAGTTTGGATCCATGGCTTCGTGGGGTTTGCGCCACACTCGAACCCTACCATCAGCTCTTACCAACTGAAATCGTGACTCATCGGACCAGGCCACGGTTTTCCATTCATCTAGGGACCAACCGATATGCTCACGTGCCCACGAGAGTCGTTGCCAGCGATGTCTTTCTATCAGTAAAGGCACTCCGAGTCGGTCTTCTGCTGGAATAGCTCAAGAAAGCCAAATTTCTCCGCACAGTTCTAACAGACAAGTCCCTTGTACGTCTCACATTGATTTCTGCGGTTATTTGACGCAGTGTTGCTTGTCTGTTAGAATTTACGACTCTTTGCAGACGTCGCCGGTCTCGGTCGTTAAGTGCAGGTGGTCGACTACTGCGCTGTCCATGTTGAGATGTTATGCCTGAAATTTCATACTCTCGGCACACTCTTGACACAGTGGATCTGTGAATGTTGAATTCCCTAACGATTTCCGAAATGGCATGACCCATGCGTCTAGCTCCAACTAACATTCCGCGTTCAAAGTCTGTTAATTCCCGTCGTGCGGTCATCATCACGTCAAAACCTCTTCACATGAATAACTAGAACAGAAATGAAAGCTCTGCGAAAGCACTGCGCATTTATACCTGTTCTACGCGATGCTACAGCCATCTGAAAATTTGCATATTGCTATCCCATGACTTTTGTCACTTCAGTGTATAACGTTAACGTTGTAACGTTATATGCTGCGTTAAAAGGCTTATGCTACGAGATCCGTGACTTCCACACTAAATAAACTGGGAAAGAAAAGTAAGAAATTATTTATAAAAATGTTAAAATAATTAATTAAGATATCGATGGCTTTAATCGATTTGTAATTTTTGTGGGGTTGTCCCTAGTTATAAATAGTATAATAGATAAATCACAATATTATGGCTGTTGTTTTGTGTATATTGGGTACATCTTATTGCTCATCGTATAATTTGCGATATTTGGTGACATCATGTAAAAACATAATGTTCGTACACTGCAAGATCCATGATTTTCACACAAAATGCACTAGAAATAAAAGTAAGAATAAAATTAATAGTTAAAATAGATTAATCTCTTCGCACATCATTAGAAATTTTCATTCTCAAAACTAATTTAAAATAAATTGTGATTTTCCAAGTAATTTTAATTTGTATTTTAAAATTTACATCATACATGTCTTGCTAAGACTAAAAATTTGCCAAATCATGTTCACTGCATTTCAAGTTTTTGTTTTAATTTACCAAATGTCAAATGATCACAGGTTAAAGGTCAAATGATCACATTGTTAATTTATATATTCATGTTCCTTTTATGATAAAAAATTAATGATAAAAAATAAATGATGAAAAACAATATGATAAAAAACAATAATATGCAAACATCATAAAACGAAATTCGTTAATTATTTCAGCTTTTTAATACTTATATATATTTACTTTATAGTTTTCTATGAGGTGGGTTGAGAAATGTACTTACAATTAAGTAAATATTATTGTTACGGAACTTCCTTATATGTAATTTAAATACTTTGTAATCTTTTTAACAATCGTAGAATTCTTTAGTTGTTTAAGCTGCTTGATCTATTTGATATTGTAGCTTCTAAAAATATTTTTACTTCCTTAAACGAGCTAACCAAATGTTTGCTTCAGAAAGGTAATTATTAAAAGATAAGTTGATGATCTTCAAGTGATCATGATTTTGCGAGTACGCTGACTAGCTTTTGAGAGAAAATTAATGTGATATTTGGTGCTATGGTGATAGATTTTACAAGGGTTCTAGAAAAGTATTTAGTACGAGACAACTAATGTAAATCAAAAAAGAAACTTCTCCATCATTGAATCTCCCAAGCCTGCAGTTTGTTACTTCAATGTATATATTTGGGTTTCTACTTTTATGAAATTATTTTCTCTGTGATTTCTTTTGTAAAAGTTCATTGCATTTCTTTGCTGTTATTTTCCTTGCATCATAATTTAAAATTTAGAGCTTTAATAAAAAATTTTTTTAAATATACTGTGCATTTATTTTCTGAAAAGTTCATATGCAAACCTATAAGCGAGACCAATGGACTATTTTGATCATAAACGCCTCAAAACATTTTATGGTCCTTACACATCCTAATCGTAAAATTATAATCAGTAATTATTAATTAATTCGCGGCCGTTGCCAAAACGCTTGCCCTTTGGGAATATTACAGAAATTTCGTTTCGCGGAAAATATTTATCAGAGAATGTTCATTGTGAAAAATGTAGAATGCCATTCCTCTTCTTCTTCATTGATGCAACAGCCCCATGGTGGACTAAACCGTCTGTCTGCTGGTAGATTTCGAGAAGAGTTTAAGAGGAAGGATTATCAGCCCTATGTCCAACTCTCTACAGCAATATTAGTCCGAGACCTAGATTTAAAATGGATTCTGAAACATTATAAATATCCATGATACCACCGGAATTTGAACCGAAACCTGTGACGCTGTGCGCCAGACGCCAGAGCAAAATATCATTATCATTGACAAATGTCAGCCAAGTTTTGCTTCAAGTGGAAAATGTTTAGCAAGGGATTTCTCTATATAGGATTCTAGTCACTTTTGAAGACACATTTGCTATCGTCAATGTAAAAAGCACACATTGATTGATGATGAAAAAAATCAGCAAATCCTAATGAACAAATTGAATTGAATCGTAGAACACTATGTGAATTATTTGCCAAATGTTTGTTGCAAGAAATGTTAGAACATTGTTTGAGCAGAAAATGTTCATGCGAGCGATCAATCAATATTAATACGCGCTGAGGATACAATGAGCGATCAATCGTTGGCATGAAGTGAACTCGTAAGTACATCATAATCTTACTAATTGCTTTAAATCTGTATATGATCACCTTGAGATAGACGAGCAGATGTTTACAAATAATCACAAGTAAGAGGTACCATCAAATAATGCCTTATATTAGAATTTTATGAAATTATATTAATTCCATTTGAATTCAATGGAAATAATTAAAAATCACTTAATATTTTTCAAATAATTCCATTGATTAATAATAATATTTCATAAAATGTATGGTAAAATGTCAATTATAAATTTAACTTTGTATTATTTGCATTAATAGCCGTATGGCAAACCGAAAATGTACATTGTATAATTAAACTTAAATTTCCTAATATGCAACAACAACAACAAAAAAAAAAAAAAGCTAGTTTATGACAGTCCATGGAATAAGTGCTAAAATAATTGAAAACAAATATAAATTTAAATGCATTGAAATTAAAATTTATATCAACAAGAAATAAATTTATCCATGCATGCCAAACTTGCCAAGAATATTTCCGTTTTTCTTTCACGTAAAAATATATGCATTAATCAGAGTAAAACAGAAAAATAAAATGAAGATTCTGTTGTTGATGTTAAGGAAATAAAGTTATTTACAAGAGGACTTTTAGAAATATTATAGGATTAAATTATTCTGATTGATAAGAAAATGTTGACTTACATATATTATTTTTTAAGCCTTTATTTTTATTTTACTAGATTGGGAAAATGATTCTATAAACAATTTTGGATATAAGGTTATTATTATTGTTGTTGTTAACTGAAATAGATTTTGAAGTTTTTCTTTAGAATGCGAAATGCTTTTCTGTATATTAATTTGTTATCGAAAATATGTTTAATTTAAAAAAATATTGTGTTTTGCGGCTAAGTCATTTAAGAAGTTATTGATAAATTTTAGTATGATTACGAGAGTCAATTATTATAACTGAAAGACGAATATTTAAAATATTGCCAATAAAAAAAAGGACTAACTTGTATTTAGAAAAAAATTATAAATGGAAATTGGAAAGACGTTTGCATTGCACTTAAATTCAGAGAAATCTATTTTTTTTTTCAAAATCTATTAAAATATTTACAGAAATTGTTTCGAAAAAATAAATGATAGTTAAAAATAATCTTAAGTATTTTCGCCAAAAACATATTTATCAAAGAACATCATTCAATAACCACCCAACTAAAGAGATCCAATGACATTTTTTTGTTAGAGATTTTGTTTATTTTAAATTTGAAAAAAAAAAAAAATTTATTTGTGGAGAAACTAATAAAATGAAGAAATCCAACAAAGTATTTAGAATATCTTAAGTATTTTCGCCAAAAACATGTTTATCAAAGAACATCATTCAATAACAACCCAACTAAAGAGATTCAATTACATTTCTTTTGTTAGAGATTTTATTTATTTTAAATTTGAAAAAAAAAAAAAAAGTTTATTTGTGGAGAAACTGATAAAATGAAGAAATCCAACAAAGCAAAAGCAACAAAGTTAAGCAAATTTAACTTAAGCAATTTCCGTTGAACCCCACATATCAGGTAACTTTAAGGCATTACAGTATGATGATTGAAATCCTTTTTCTCCAGTACCTGATGCAAATTACAGCAAACAAATTAATCCTGTTATTTAATTCCCAAGTTTTATAGATGACTTCACTTTCAACGGTGTTCCTTTCATCGTCCCTTAAAAATCATTAACAATCTAATGCCATTTCGGCTCAGTAAGTTAAGAGATATATGCAAATAAGACTAATGCAAGGTTTTTAAAGGCTTAAACCATCTGTCAGAGGAATTAAGGTTTGGTTATTTTACGCTTTAAGAACACTGTTAAGTAGTTACTTATAACGCGGGGATATTTATGAGTTTTAGTGAAAACTTACGCTTGAAAACTTTTCGTATTTAAGTCGAAGTATTGAAAACATTCGTAATTTTTTATTGTGTTGGAGAAAGAGGAATTGTAAGAATTTAATTGATTATAAAATCTTAATTAAGCCAGTCGTATTTGATATTTTTATCAAGAAAATAAATGTTTAAAGTTATATAATTCAGTTGTTTTTTAAAAGTGAATTTTGATTATAAAGATTTAAAATATTAGCTCATTAATATATGCTGGTTTTCTAATCAAGTTTGTCAGCATAAATATTTAATTTAATTACAACAAACGCATTTTAGTGATTTTTAAATGCAGTGATCAGTAGTAGTATCAGTAGTACGATTCAATTCAATTTGATCGTTACGATTTGTTGATTTTTTTACGAAAATTGCTCAATGAATTTTTATTTAATTTACTTCCTTATACAGTCTCAATTTCTAAAAGTAAAATGAGCTCTATTGCGTACAATAGTGGTCATAAAAACGAAATTAGAAAAAAACAAAATAGGACAAAATATAAGTTTATAATTTGCTTATTGCTGAACTTAGAAGTTAACTTTTTGCTTCGCCTATTTCTGCTGTCTACTGTCAAAGTAACTGCATTGCCACAACGTATAGAAATAAAATTAATAACAAAAGCATGTTGAAAATATTTTTGCAGTAATTATATTACAGTCAAGCTTTTGAAATTGAAATCTGTATATCATCATAAATATTAATAAATATATTATCCACTACTTTTCTTTTTACCATTTTAGTGATATTTTTAAATATAGTCTAACCGTGTTTCCTCCTAGACACTTGAAAGAATACCCCTCCCCCCTTTTGGCGTTCAGGAGAAACGGTCAGTCGGCCTCGAGACTCTACCCCGAGAGGAAGTACAGCACAACCTGCCATCCTGCTGAGAAACGTTTAGTTTATAGTCTCTCATCCCGAGAGAAGATATATTTAGCGCATCCCAGCGTATTAGTTGGTCTACAGTATACAGATTCTCACCTGTAGAGGAAGTATATTTCCCCTCACCCTGTTCATATCCGAGTTTCAGGTTTCCATCTTAGAAGCGGAGTTCTTCTACAAATTTTTAATTATCTGTCTTTAAAATGTGTTAAATAGTGCATGTCTCTAATTGTATGTGGTGTGGTGTTTATGTGTGTGTAAATAAAACTGTGAGTTCTCAAACCTTTGCCTCAAGTATCTCAACCAACCATACCCCTGTTACTATCTAGTTTTTCCCAATCTGCAAGCTACAACAGTAGTAAAGATAAGTTTTTTGAGAAAATTACTCAGTGAATTACTTCTAATTTATTTAAATATAGCATAGTCTCAATTTCTAAGGTAAAAGAAGTTTATATTTTGTACAATAGTAGTCATAAAAAACACGAAAAAAATAATAAAATAGAGAAAAGTAATTTGCTCTTTTCCGGATTTACAACCATTTATTGTCAAAGTAACTGCATTGCCACAATTTTCAGAAATAAAATTAATAACAAAAAACATTACGAAATAACAATATAGTCAAGCTTATGAAATTTAAAACCCTCTACAGATATCAATGAATACATAATCCACTATCTTCTTCTTAGCATTTTTATGAAAATAAAACACATTTTCCAACGAAAAAGTAATCCCTTTACATAAATGGAAAAATACATGTAGTGAATTTCTATCGCTTTAGATAACGCTTTTAAGGGGAACGTAGTATCTTGTTATCTTCAAAAATATATTTTTAAAAACATTTAAAAAAAATAATTTAGAATATTATAAATATTTTAAAACAAACCGCATTTAAAGCGGATAAATATCACAGCTACAGAAACAAAATATTTATATGTTAAAAGGTACCATTTAATGTCTTTTAAATATTTCAACGCAACTTTCTCAATTTTTGATTTTCACACATTCTCACAAGAATATTAAAAGAGTTATGACTGTAGAGATGTATGAATTTACATGAATGTTTTACTTATTTACTTTTATTCTGTGAAATTCAGTTTTGTTGACATGACATTTTAATATATGGCATTTAAGATTTTAATAACAAAATCTTTAAACTATTCCCATTATTAGTCCTTTTTGCTTTAAAATTTTTCTACATAGATCTTTAAGATTTGAATCTTTTAGAATAAGCATATTATTTAGATTCTATTCGATATAACAAATGAAGTTGTATATTTTATCTTTTAAAAGTTGTCTTGTGGAAAACAAAAAGGAACTTCGTTTTTTTTTTTTTTTTTTTTTTTTTAATTTTTGTGTATACATTGTATGTAATTTAAGGAATATATTAATTGAATTACAAAAATGAAATTCTTTCTTAGCAATTAATCTTCATTATAAGACATACTGAAATTTCATTCGAAAAGGAATAAAATTTTTGTAAATTTTGGTGGGTCATATAAAAGTGCGTTAAAATGATAAGCTTCAGACTTGCAAGAACTCTGTCCCTCATTGCTTAACAACAGGGCCTTATTTTAAATAGCAGCACATCCAAAATTTGCGGTTTAGATTTGGTAATCAGCGAAACGAAGATTATCTTTCTGATGATGACTTTGTATGATTTTCGTATTTTTCTGATGATGATTTCTTATGATTTTCGTATCTATGATGACTGAAATTCCATATATTGTAAATATTTACTCATATTAAGTGAAAAATAGTGGATTTAGTATAAATAAAGGTGATCCAATATAGCATATGTATTATTAATAGTCATATAGCGAAATTCCACAACATATCTGATTCCTAAAAGTCAAAAATACATTATTTATTCTCATGTATTGTAATGTGTTATGTTCAATGAATTGAGAACGAAACATGACAAATTAAAAGGAGTCATATGACGTTAAAAATTTTGATTTTAAAAATTAGTGTTTTGTGACATCTCATATTGTAAGAATCCACCATGTCTCCTCAGAACCAAATAGAGCCAACAAGAAAGGTCTGAAGTTGATAGATCCTTCTTCCAAGGACGGTTTGAAACTTTGCATGTTTTTTTTTTTCGCCGGTTAAACTTTTTGGAACCGATAATGGGGGAGGGAGAAAAAGAAAAGGAAGGTGCGGTGTGGAGAGGTTCCAGAGCAGACGGAAGGATACCACAGTCGAGAGAATTCCAGGCAGTATCGATGGTGCAAAGAACGAACTGGTTTTTAAGATGATTTTATAAATATTTTTTACACAATTGTGTTTTGTGTGTTATGTGTTGCAGTTGTGCTGTGCTGTCTTTGAAAATTTTAATAAACATGGTAGATAACAACGCGTAGTTATATTGAGAAATAATTTAGTTTGTATCCACGAACCACACTGAATCAAGGCCACACTCACATCCGCCATAACCTGTACTCATATTATAGATTTTATATTGAATTATTTACACTGTACTGCTATGTTTATCTCCAGAGATCAAACTGGTGGGCACTTGAAAATATTTTACTGTTAATATTAGTAATAAAATTCGATTGATAATAGTAATTTTTCCATACCTCTTTTAAAAATGATCATTATATGGATAGCAAATAATAAAATAAAAATATAGTCATGTTTTAAGGTCACACGAGATACTTAGCTTTAAAAATGAGCTAGATGCATGATAAATAATAGTAAAAATAAAAAACATTATGAAATAAACATTTATATTTCAGAATTTAATTTACAAATGTAACACATTTTGCAAAGATTTTTTAAGGGATTTAAAATTGGCACATCAATACATGATTCATATTAATTATAATTTATTCTTCTTCATTAGCGCAATGTTCCCGTAATGGTCCAAAACCGTCTGCCTGCTGACACATTTGGAGACAGATGTTGTCGCTTTCCGAGGTAAGGCTGTCAGTCCCACTCCCAACAAAAACATTAAAACCAGGACCTACGGTGTAAAGTGGACCGAAGCTGTAAAAAAACATCCATGACAACGCCTGGACTCGCACCTAAAGTTTGTGTCATCGAGAGCTAGTCTCTCGGCCATTAGGCCCCATTCATTATTTAGGTTTATAAATAACTCTTTTATGAAAAGTTCAAAAGAAAATAAATAAAAATATTATATCATCTTTTTCTTTACAGGCATTAGAGGCTTTGCACAGGCTGGAGCCTACAACACAACAGCTCTCCATCTGTCTCACCCAGTGTCAATCTCTTCCAGTTAATAATTTTCAGTTGTCTAAGATTCTCTTCAATACATCAATCCACCTTTCCCTTGGTCTTCCACTCTTCCTATTGTTGAACAATTTAAATAACATAATCATTTTAATGTTGTTTCCTCATCTCCGCGATTGTACATGTCCGACCCCAGCGGATTCTTTGTGATTTGATGCATCTCACCATGTCTCTATTTTTAATTTTTTCAATTTCTAAGTTTGGTCTTTTAATCCATATATTGTCAACTCTTTGTCAAAGGCCCCAAAGTTGTGTTCTTAGCGTTTAATGTCCATATGACAAACGACCTTATTACAGTCTTATAAACCAAAGTTTTGTTTTTCCAAATATTTTTCTTTTGATTTGCTGGGTTGGGGTGATATTAATTTATTTCTGTTTTATCTTAAATTAATTTACAAAAATTCAAATTTTTGCGTAAAAATGCCTGATTACCAGTAATTCATAGTTCTAAGGATAACGTTTTAAGATCGTTCCCAGATATTTGAAATACGATACTCCTTCAAAAGTCTTCCCTCCGATGTCAATCTTGGTATTCTTTTGAATATTAGATCATAGTAAATCTATTTCCCCCCACCCTATGAAATATTTTACAAATGTTAGTTATTTATTTTGTAACACCTCATTATCGCTGATTATTTTTTCTTCTAAATGGAAAACACTTAGACAGTGGTCTTGGATGCCTTAAAGCAATTGATGCACCGACCTTACTCATTTGCCCAGGAGGTGCGTGTAGCTACGGACTTGAGTAACAATACCCCCGCAAAGCTCTGCGATCATGCTAGACCTGGGCATACGGTTTTAAAGTGGATTTCGAACCACTACAAACATACATGGCAACGCCGGGATTCGAACCCAAAACCTGTGGTACCGAGCACCAGAGCTCTAGCCACTAGGCCATCAGGCCCCTTATCACTGATTATTAATAATTTAAAAAAACATACAATACTAATATATGTAATTTAAATTTTAAATTTTATACATAATAATTTAAAAACATACACAATATTTTTTGTATCTATTAAATATATGAAATAAAATATATGACATTTTAATCAAATAAATTATTTTTTTATTTTTCCTTTAACTCTATTCTGGCGAAAAATAAATTAAGAATATTTTGAAAAATAGCTTTCTGCTAATGATTTTTAGAATGTGAAATTTATCGCTATTTTTAGAGATTTTGACATAGGCTATTTATAATATTTTAAATAAAAAAGGCTGATTGTGATTTCATTTAACCTAGGGCCATTTCGGAGAGTGCTTTAATAACTTTCTCGATTAAGGTCCAGCAGCGGTTGCATGCTGATTGATAATGCAATTTTCTTTTTAATATCAAGTGTCAAAACTAACATTAAATATTTCCATCTTTTACTTTAATAATATTAATCAATATATTTGAAGTCTTTCTTTTACATTAAATTAATTATATTATAAACATCATTTATTCTTTTACTTTTCTATTCTGATATGATTATATGAATGTACTTTTTTAATTCCAAAGGCATTCGAAATAAATTATTCTCATATTTGAATTATATTAGTTATCAAATTCACTTATTATATCCCTAGCATATAACAAAGGGGAATTAAATTAAAAAGGTAGTAAGATAAATAAAATTATATTTAAAGCATTTAATTGATATATTTATGTATATTTATCTTTCAATATCTGTAGATATGACCATCAAAATAAGTATGTAAGGGATATAAAACAAATGAGAAGCATTAGTAATTAAAATATTATCTTTATCATTATTATGAAAAAGTACTTCCTCTAAATAAACATAATTTTTAGTTATATATATATATATATATATATATATATATATATATATATATATATATATGATATAATATTCATATATTAATATAATATTTATATATATATATATATATATTTTTATAATACATTTTATAAACATTTTTTTAAATATATAATGATAATCATTTATTGTAGTGCTTGAAAAATATTCTAAACAGTGATATACTTCAGTGAACAAGTCACAATATGAAGTCATTATTGATTCAGTATTTTTAAAACATCGATTTTGATGTGGCAATTTATATAAAAATGGTTTTAACATCATTTGTAATTGCATATTCAACTGCATTGAAAGAATAAGAAAAAATATTCCATACGTACAAGTTCAAATCCTATATGAATTTCATCATTTTACTACTTTTTGTTATCAAATTAAAATTTTGATTCTGTCATAATTACAATTTTTTAGTTTATCTTATATCATCTTCTTCTATCTATTCTTCGTTTATGAATTCAAATATCCGTAAAAGATAAATTTTTAAATTGGCTGTTAAACTTAAATTTAATATAGAATAAAGTTTCTGATTATGTTTGTATCAACAATAATCTGATAAATCACTAAATAACTGCGGTATTTATATGGTTAAATATCATTCATTTCCATACCATTTATTATATTAATATCATGCAATAAATGGAGCCTCGATGAAAAGTTAATGAGACAAACAAATAATTATTTTACTCTGTTTTTAATTGATTTATTTTTAAAAATAATTATATTTAAATTTAATTAGTTTTTTTTAAGTTTTTCTATACTATTATTTACTCATTTTTTAAACATGAGATAATAATTATAAAGTAAGAAATAAATTGAATAAGCAAACTTGTTTGAATACCCAAACTTATTCAGAGTAAATAACAGTATAACCAAACTTGCCATTTGCCAACAGAAATAATCTGTTGGTAAATGACAAGCAAAAATACATTAAAATTGCAAGATAATTAAAGTATTTACCAGCAGTATAACTTTTAACATAGCTTTATAAAATCTGATTCTAATAATGCACACTCTTTTAATTTTATGTACATATGTACAACTTGTCACGAAAATAACTTGGACAATTTTAGAAAATTTCATGGATATTTATCTATCTATATATTTATTATTAATATAATTATCATATGCATGTATATATATATATATTATTTATATATATTATTTATTAATTTTGATGTTTTGAGTAACTACTTTTATTCATTTAATATTGAAATCATATCTTTTAAAGAATATTCAAATGATATTAGTGGCACTTCATTAATATAGGTTCTAAAAGTCAGTTGTGAAACATGATTGCAATTTTATTAAGATCTTTTGTCATAGCAACAGTAAAAAATTAACTGACGTAACTTGATATTTTCATCATATTGTTTGCAAAAAATTATTATTGTAATTTGGCGCTCTAATTATTAAGCTACAAAAACAAGCTTCCCATCTCTGAATTAAATAAAATATTTTAGCAATCTTTTATTTAATTGCATTAATTTTAAAGAAAATTTATAGCTGACAATTATTTTAATTTTTAAAATCATGTAGTAATCTTTTGCTTATATTTATATTTTGACAGGCTTAAAGAACCTCAAACTTGTTCTCAAATCCATTGTTCTTTTGTTAAAAGTCTAAAACCCAGGAGTTTTGCTTCTACCCTTCTACCCCTCCCGAAAGATCCTGGGGTGTCCTGTTCTCAGGAAATCTTCGACAGCTCCCCTTTTAAGCCCTTGGAATCCTGGAATGCAGCAAAATCGATTAAAAATTATTGCTGCATTTTTATTAATATATTCGTCATATCAACTGTAAAAAACTAACTGTCGTAATTTGATATTTTCGTCGTATTCTAGTAAAAAAAAAATTATTATTGTAATTTTTTGTTGTAAAATAAGCTTTCTCAACATTTAGATTAACTTAAATATTTTATTTTGGCAATTTTATATTTAATTATAATTATTTTAATACATATTTATAGCTGACAATTCTCAAAATTTTTAAAAACCTGTAGTAATCTTTTGCTTGTGTTTATTTTGACAGCTTTAAAGTACCCGGGCAGCAAAATCCCTTGTTCTTTTGTTTAAAGTCTGAAACCCAGGAGTTTCGCAGCCGCCCATCCCCCACCCCGGAAAGATCCTAGGGTGTCCTGTTCACAGAACTGGAAAGCTTCGACAGCTCCCCTTTTCGAGGCCTGTGGAATCCTGGAAAATCGATCGCGAGCAGGCTTGTTTCGATAAACAAGACGCAGCTCCATCCTCCCTCGCGATGGTTGCCTAGGAGATGATTCAGAGTAATGGAATCACCTGAGATGGCAGCATCTTCCACCGACCCTCCATTTTTTCCCCTCTTTCAAGAAGCAAAAAAAAAAAGAAAGAAAGGAAGCAAAATCAAATCCTACTCCAAACAAGTCAAGAAAGAAAAAAAAAAAGCAGATATAGAAATGTGCCGATATGGAAGACGATGTCAAATATCCTAATTTGCAAACACTGCTTTAAATTTATTTTTGCCTTAAATGAAATGCAACCTTCTTTATGCTCCTTAGAGATGTTTTGATTTTTGGTTTTTGCATTTTTTTTTTTTCTTGTTTGTTTGTTTGTTTGTTAGATGTTATGTCGTTAGGATGTTAGAAGAAGCTGGAATGCCGATAACGTATTGAATATTTTAGTGAATGTTGATATTTGCTTGTATTGGGATGGTGGAGTTTCGTTCTACCCCTCTTCCACTGCTCTGCTTTGTTGTTGGCTGGTATTTTATGCATCACATTCATATTATAAATTCGATTTGAAGAAGGGTTGTATATCGGATTAAAAGCGGAACACAAAAAACTAAAAAGTTGAGAGGAATTTTTTTGGGGTTGTTTCGAAAAGTAGTCTCAAAGATTGTACTACTTTTGATAAAACAAAAACTAGTATGTTCCTTTTTTTATTCTGTGGAAGGAATATCTGAAATTTTATAACCTCGTGTTATTTTGACTCAGAGGAGATGTTACTAAAGCATATCCTCATTACAAAAATAAATAAATAAATAAAAGTAGAAAAATAGAAAAAAATGACTATTTTTATTGTTATATTAACCATTGACAGTGGATTATGCTGAGCTGATATGATTATTACGATCATTGATTCATACAATTGCTTCTGTAATTGTCATTAAATTTTTCTTTTTTTTTTCTTTTGAATAATAAATTTATGACTTGTGCATTTAATTGTAAATGAGTATTCACCAAACTAATATCGCGCAGGTAAGAAAACAGAATAAAGATAAAGTGAAACTAAGAAAAATAAAATAAATAATCGAATAAAAGTAAAAGCGAAAAATAATCGAATAAAAGTAAAAAAAATTACTTTAAGTTTGTGTTGTTATTTAGGTATTCAAATGCCTGATAGAATGAATGCTACTATATTTTTCGATGTATACATGTTTAAACTCCGATGATCCTTTTATAATGCCCTAATAAGAATAAATAATAATTAAATATTTACCTCAAAAATTTTGATTTAGTTAATTATTTTTACCTTTTAAATTAATAAATTGTATAAAAATAGGAGAATCCACTTTAAACCGTAGGTCCCGGTCTAACATGACTTAGAGAGCGTTGGGCTGACAACTATTCCGTAAAAACAGACATCTCCTGTCTGAAACCTGTCAGTAGACAAAAGATATTGGCCCATTATGGAGCTGTTGCGCCTATGAAGAAGAAAAAGACGAATAAAATTATGAGTGGTCATGCTAATTCAGAATTTAATGACTAAAAAAATTCCTTGAATGAAAAAGAAATTAAGACTATAGTATATCAAAAAAAAAACATATTTAAATATATATACACTGAAGTGACAAAAGTCATGGGATAGCAATATGCAAATTTTCAGATGGCAAGCATCGCGTAGAACCGGTATAAATCCTTTCGGTCTTTCATGTTCGTTATTCATGTGAAGAGGTTTTGACGTGATGATGACGACGGGAGTTAACAGACTTTGAACACGGAAAACAGACATGGGTCATGCCATTTCGGAAATCGTTAGGAACAACATTCCCAGATCAGTAGACAAATGATATTGGCATAACATCCCACCATGGAGCGCAGTGGTTGCGCCTACTTAACGACCGAGACCGGCGACGTCTTCAAAAGAAAAAGACAAGCAACATCAAATAACCGCAGAAATCAATGTGGGACGGTCAAGGGACCCAAACAACGAATTTTATGGATGACAATGCGCCATGTCACCGGGCCACAACTGTTCGCGATTGGTTTGAAGAACATTCTGGACAATTCCAACGAAATTAAGATCCCATCGAGCATTGATGGGACATCATATGCCCAAAAACACTATCAACGCTTTCACAATTATGGACGTCTATCGAGACAGCATGGCTCAATATTCCTGCAGAAAACTTCCAACGACTTGTGAGTCCATGCCACGTCGAGTTTTGCACTTCGCCGGGCGAAAGGAGGGCCGACAAGATATTAAGAATCTCATGACTTTTCTGTGATTTCACTATGATAGAAATAATTATCTGTGATTCCGTACACAAATTAGAAACATTTTCACTTTAAATGTTTTGAAACTTAAACGATCTAACAAAAATTATTGTACTAAAAATTAAATTTCTAAAGAATGTTTTAATTACAGAAAAATAAATGGTAAGAAAATGAAAACTCGTCTTAAAATTTAAGAATTTTACTCTGGACATATTGCACTTTTGACAATATAAATCTGGCGTATTAATTATTTATTCTGAAATTTTAAAATCTGATGCAGATCTTTATGTCTATTGTCGTACAATGCGGATGATATTGAAACATGTCACTTTTGAAAGCAATTTATTAAAAGTAGAAAAAACACTTTTTTTCTTATTTTTTAATGTAAGATCAATGATTAATTTCATTATGATAATTTGATTTAATAATTATAATAATTCGTTTAATATTAAAATTATTACTGTAATTTTCATTACGTTATTTACTTTTACATAAATTTCGGATAATAAAACTAGGACAGTATATAGACCTTTTGAATAAAACATATAATATAAGCGACATATACTATATGGCCCTAAACTGAAGATTTTATCAAAAATTTTGTTTTTTTATTCTAAATACCCAAATGCATGTTATAACGAGGAGTTACTATATAATTTAATATAAATTTAACTATATAATTTTGATGAAAATTTTTAAAATTACGTGATCGCTGTAATAGCTTCTTAAAAATAAAACTTATTAAAATATTTGGCTCTATTTTTAGTTACTATTTCTTTATGTTATTTATGAAGAAAATAGTTAAAAATATGCATGGTCATAAAAATCAGAACACAACGATTGAATATTCCATTATGAAAAACATTTTTCCAAAAATTTCAAAACCAGATACATGTTAACATAACAAGAAATGAATTTCTCTGTCTATATTCATATAATTTTCATAGTTTATTTCAATTTTTTAAGTTTTTCAGCAGATAATATTTAAAATAAGCTACGGAAAATAATTTTCAAAGATTACTTGTTTTACACTGATGAGAAAAATAAAACATATTTCTTACAACTTCGAAAGTCATTTAATATTGTTTTTCTATTACTTTATGTATCTTATAAAGACAAATATTCTACCACTATAACCGAAATACGGTATAACCCAGAGCTATTTCTAAGCTGAAAATGTCATGACAATAACTATATTACAATGAGAGTAATTACTAAAAATCCCAATTCCAGAGCGCAAACACAAGCTCCAAATCTTCCTCAATGAACGTGACATGTGAATACAATTTGAAACATTAATTAATAGTTTGAAAATTAATATATTTTAAAGCATTTCAAATAAATGATTTACAAGAGATTCTAATGATATTCAGGAATTATGCTTCTATTATTAGAATGTATTGAAGGAAATGTAACATCAATTAATCATTTTTAATTATTAATTAGTGAACTTTGTGATAGGTTCATGCATTAGATGAGTCTATTTAGCAAATAATGTATATTAAATCATTAGGAAATGAACAGTGGAGACATGCAAATTGCTACACACACACACGAATACATATAATTATACTATTTATATTGAACTATTAATTATATTAAAATTTAACTTTAAGAAATATAAATATATTATTATTTTATTATATATATTATATATATATATATATATATAAATTTATTAACAAATATGTTATATAATACGTAATATGTTAATATTATAATAAAATATGTTTACATATTGATAATTCTTTGTCAAGGGAAAAAAGAACTTTGTAATTTTAACTGTTTCTTAAAATATATTCAAAATATATAAAAAAAATTACATTAAATTTTCTTCCTAACTAAATGAAGATATAAATTTTAAAAAATAAAACAATTTCATTTATAGAAAATATGTATACGTACTTAACGATTTATTTCTGAAAATTATTAAATGAAATATATTTTCAAGGAACATTAAACAGTATTTTTTCTGAAGATATAAAGTTTATTTTGCGATTCTTCAATATATTCAGTGTGTATTTTATAAGCGTCTTCGATTAATTTTTTAAATATGTTAATTGAGATGCATAGTAAATATGCTCGTAATTCCTCTTTTTTTCCCCTTCTTTTTACATCCATATATTTCAAAATTTCAATCTAAATACTTTTTTTTAGTTTTTATTTTCAAAAATTACAAATATTTATAATTTTTTATAATAAAAGTTGTATTATTATTCTATTGTAAAAAAATCATCATATTTTAATTATTGTAAAGTTATATGTTATTTATAAGTTAATATTTAAATCTAATTCAACGAAAAATTTTAATTTTAATTTTGAAAAAAATGTTTTAATTTATAATAATTAATTAATTTTATTTTTAAGCAGCTGCTTATCTTTAGCTTGCTTTATATCTCGCAAAAACCATATTTCTTTATTAATAAAAAAAAGGATATCCTGAAGAATATAGTATTTAATCAAATTTTCAGCATACCATTTAATTATTTATCAGAATAGTAACTGATATAGCATTAATATCGTATTTTATTTTCGGACTTATTTTTCTCTAAGGTTAAAATGAAAGGTAAAAAAAAAATATATATTATTGCCCATAAGATCTTTCTAAAATAATATTTTTCTCACATTAAATTTGTTTGAAGGAGTAATTTTATTGATTTCAATTACATTATCTCATGATATAGATATACAGTAATGCCAATGTTATATCAATAATATAATTCAAAATTATATAATATTACATGCTAATATCTCTACTTTTGGCGCTACATTTCAATTTTAGCATTTACAATGTCCAATTTATAAATTGCTAAGTTTCATTTTTTATAACTCTCTGCTATTATTTTATCTTAACTGGATAGAATATTGTCACGATTAAAACCACCTTGTAATTAAATTAATTTTTTATACTATGATGGCAGAATGGTTAAAAAGAAAGTTTAATACACAGTAAATTTTCATATTTTCTTAATTCACATCCACTGCTTCATTTATAATTTTTTTTATTAATTATTTTTATTAATCTATTATAGATTTGTTTTTAAATTAATATATAATAATAAATACGAAATAATATAATATAACAAATAAAAATAATATATAATAATATATATATATATATATAAGTGACAAAAAGTCATGGGATAGCAATATGCAAATTTTCAGAAAGCATCGCGTAGAACCGGTATAAATAGTGCTTTGCTTTCATTTCTGTTCAAGTTATTCATGAAGAGGTTTTGACGTGATGATGACCGCACGACGGGAATTAACAGACTTTGAACGCGGAATGTTAATACGCATGGGTCATGCCAAAATAGGGAATTCAACATTCCCAAATTCACTGTGAAGAGTACGAAAAGGCATAACATCCCATCATGGAAAGTGGTCGACCGCCTGCACTTAACGACCGAGACCGGCGACGTCTGCAAAAGAGTCGTAAATTCTAACAGACAAGCAACACTGCGTCAAATAACCGCAGAAATCAATGTGGGACGTACAAGGGACTTCTCTGTTAGAACTGTGCGGAGAAATTTGGCTTTCTTGGGCTATTCCAGACTCGAGTGCCTTTTAGAAACATCGCTTGCAGCGACTCTCGTGGGCACGTGAGCATATCGGTTGGTCTCTAGATGAATGGAAAACCTTGGCCTGGTCCGATGAGTCATGGTAATGGTGTGGGCTGTTTTTTTCATGGCATGGACTTGGTCGGTCCTCTGGTGCGACTGGACCGTAAATTTTCATGGAATGTACCCAAACAAAAATGTCAGCCACCACTGTTGCGATTGTTTTGAAGAACATTCTGGACAATTCCAACGAATGATTTTTTAAAATCGAGCATTTATGGGACATCATCGAGAGGTCGGTTGCCCAAAATCCTGCACCATCAATTTATGGACTTTCTATCGAGACAGCATGGCTCAATATTTGCAGAAGTGTTGAATGCCACGTTTTCATTTGAGGGCCGACATTATCCCATTTTTTTAAAAGACTGAATTTACAATAAAATATGCATATATAAGAAATAGGAAAATTTAAGAATGGAAAAGTATGCAAAATGGGAGAAATTTAAGCTTTTTTTAAAAAGTAAAGGACCTTTTTTAAAACAATTATGGTAAATTTTAGAAGGGGGGAAAATTTCAGTGTTGCCCTTTAAGAAACTTTTGTAGATTTATCTTTTCTTGTAGATCTTGTAGTTAAATTTTAATATTTGTGTTAAAATACTGATATTTTTCAGTTAAAAGACTAATATAAAATCTTACAGAAGATCTGCAGATCAAATTTTAACGAATTTAAGTATCCAAAGACAAAGAGAAATATCTAATGAATACTTGAAGATTTAAAACGATAAAATTAAATGAACAATGCAATCTAATTTTCATACCTCTGCAAGGATTATAGTTCCATTCCGGTGCCTAACGTTAAGAACTAAATCAAGTTTTTCAGCTGTTGCCATTTAAAAGAAATATTTTTATTTCAACTGGAAATAAGAAAAGGCTGCATAAAACAGTTTTATTGTCTATTACAATTCTTTTCGTGTACAAACTCCAATTACAATTGAAGAAGTGTCAATTCCTGTTGAATAGAAATAAACTCCTGTCCTCCTTTACAACTCCTGTATAACTACTCCTAACTCCTAACTCATATATTTATATCCTCCTTTATAACTACTCTATAAGTACTCCTAACTCCTATAACTACTATATTTATATCCTCCTTTATAACTACTCAGAGTAATAACAGTAGTAGTGAAGAATTAAAAGTTGTTCAAGCGGCAAAAGAAAATGTGCCTTAACAATAACTTACATTGTTAAGGCACTAACAATGACTTATATTTTGCTTTAAGCTTTACTTTGTAACTTGTCTTTAAGTGCTTTATATTTTTAACAATATCTTTCTAAGCAATTCAGGGTTTTATTAATACATGTAACAATAAAGTTTAATTGCATTATTTTTGTATTATTATGTAATTTTCTATAATTAGTTAATTTACAAAATAACTTGATATTTCGTAGAAAATCTAGTTAATGTGTGTAAGTATTAGTTTATTAAGCACTCGAATTGATGTCATCGGAAATGGTTTATAAAATAATTTCAATAAATCGGTATTATAAAAATAAAAATGCAAATGTGTTTTCTATAACGAATTCTAAATAAAGGAAGAATTGAACATTCCTTTTAAACATTAATCAAGAACTACTGCTTCAAAATGCAAGCACTATATAAAATAAAGACAGACGAGAGATATAAGATCGTATGTGCTTAATACTGATAGAAGATTCTCCTTATCTTTCTTCACAAAACAAAAAAGGATGAGATGAATTAAAGGAGATCAAAGTTAAAGGTAAAAGCAAAGATCTGCATATATCTTTTGAAAATGGAGTTCTGTAAGACGAATCGATATTGAAGTCCTTCATTTTCTGTAAAAGTTTCTAGGGAAGAGTTGGAATTCGAACAATGTATAACGAATGGTTGGAAAAAAAATGTTTTAAAACAATAACGTGAAATTGAATAAATTGTTTTTATTCAATAAAAATTTTCTTAGTTATTCTCAAAATTAATATTCCAGAACTTTTGAAAATTATTTTTTTCAAATATAATGAAAGACAACTTTTAAAAATAAAAATCAAACTTATAGTTTCGTTGTAATTACAAGATTGCTTCTAAGAAATGGTTTAAAAACTATTTTTAGAAGTATATTAGTTTAAATTAAAATATATAGTTAAGAATTTTGTTTTCAAAGAATGTTATTAATAAATAGTGATGAATACATACAGTTTATAGTAAATAGTAAGTAGTGGTGATTACATACAGCTTATGGTAAATAGTGATGATTATAATAAATAATGATAGATGCATGTACTTATTAAAATAAATTTAAAACTTTCAGTTTGCCTGTAATTATAAGATTTCTTCTAAAAATAGTTTAAAATAAATGTTTATAACTAAAAATTTTGTTTTTAAGGCATGGTATTGATAAATAGTGATGGATGCTTACAGCTAAAATGTTATGTTAAAATAGTAATTATAAATATTTATAAGAAAAATGTTTATTGTTCAAAAATTTTAATCAATCTTTATAAATTTTATTTTCTTCTGATTCTATCTTTATTAATAAAAATTTAAAAAAATGCTTTGTATAAAAATTTAAGTATGAAAATAAAATTCATTGTGAAAACATAATATTTAAATGATAAATAGAACATTTTATAATAAAAGGTGCTATTCAAATAATTAATTTAAACTATTATTTTATAATAATAAAGATATATTTAAAAGAAAATATTTTAAATTATTTCTTTATCAAGTTTTTAACTTTTTATTTAATTATAAGAACATTAAATTAAGAGGAAATGATTTTATTAAAAAATCTAATATTTTATTTCACAAAAAAATGTATTTTTAAAAATCTAAGTGAATTTAAGAATTTTCGTATGGAGTTTTAAATTAAAAAAAAAAATTATTTAGTACAGAATTTATTAATATTAATAACAGATTTGTTGTATTTTATACTGAGTGATCAAATTATTATATGCACGTATATAATTTCTAATCAGTATAAAAATGTAATTTTATAGCCTCCGGACATTAAGTAATTTAAGGCTCTTTATTCATTATTTTAAAATTGTGATGTAAGTAAACAGTAAAAGTAATTTTTAATAATTTTTACTAGTGCGATATTTTTGACAAACATCATTATCATTACAAGATTAAAGTAAAGATTGTATCTTGAGAAATTATAAGTATATCTAAAAAAAATAATATTTTCATAAAATTTTATAACTTTAATTACCTAAAAATACTATTTTTTAAAATATTTTAATAATTAATTTTTAAGCTAAGAGAAATTTAATCTTTCAATTTAATTTATATGGCAAGCACATATGACCTTTATATAGGAAGCAGAGGCTTAGATTATGACGTTTTTTTTTTCTTTCTTTTTCTTAGAGCTTAATGAAAACAATAGTGAAGAGTTAGATGAATTTAGAGAAAAATTCAGAAATATATGCTTACCATATTTACTATAAACTTAAAATTTTACCATATAAGATGACATAAAGCTCAACATAACTTTTCAGCAAATATTGCATTTAATATTAATACATTTAATACATTTTAATGTTACCAGTAAAAGTAGTTTTATTAATGGAAAATAAAAAAATAAGAGACATAAAAAAATATAAAAAATAAATAAATAATATTCAATAAAGAGCTTTTCTTTTACTGAGAGTTACTATAATACATTTCTTTGTAATATATAAATAAAATATATGCTCATAAAAGTTGAATTTTGACTTTTTATGTAGATTTCTTTACGCTATTAATTAATATAAAAAGCTTATAAATACATTAATTTCTTAGTAATAATAAATGTATTCAAATACATTTTAATTTACAGTAAAATATCCATATCAAGTTTTTCCCCACTGACGACATTTCAATTTAAAATTTTAAAAATTGTATAAAAATATAAATGCGCAAATACAAATTATTTAAAATGCATATTATTAATTTTTAAACAATAAAAAAGTGCAATAGTTGAAATAAATAACAAAAAAAGGTATTAGAAATAGTATTGTTATAAAAATTTCACAAATTTTTAATTTAATTAAAGAAATTTTTTTTTAAAAACAATTAAAAACTCTTAATCACGTTTACTTAAATATATAAGAGTACTTAAACGAAATTGAACATAATTTTTTTTTCCATTTGGAATTACGTAATATTAATTTTATTTCATTATAATTTTGCCATCAAAAATGTAATTTTATTTAAAAAGTTATTTGAAATATTTAAAGAATAAAAGCGTATGTTTCAAGTAAAATAAAAATAAATCCAGAAATAAAGCCATCCCTCTTAATTTATTTTATATTTAATTATTTTTTTGTAAATATTTAGATTACTAGATTAAAAGTTCAAAAGCGAAATTTAGCTGTAAAAAACTACAGTTTTTAATTTATTGAAATTTAAAACAAAATAATTTTTAAAGCTTTTTGGTTAATTTTCTATTAAAAATACTAGAATTAGTGTAAAGAAAAGGGTCCTCTGAATTTTTCAGTTTTAAAGTTAAGAGCACACCAGTTTTTTAAATGTAAAGAGATATTTGAATATAAAAAAGATTTTTTCTTTCAGACTGAGTAGCAAGATTTTTATTTTGACAGAAATAGTTTAGAAAAAGATTTATTTGGGTTGTATAATAATTTTATCATTTCATAAAACATATAATTCATTTGCGAAAATTAAAATAGATTCATGTATTTAAAACCCAAAAAATTTTTCTGTTTATTGCTACAATTTATTAGATTGCCTTTTTCTGACTTTGGAAAATCTGTAGAATATTGTTTTTAATGACAAGTATATTATTTTGTGGATATAAATATAATAATATTATTTAAAAGTTTAATAATTTTATTTAAAATAATTTCATAAAATGCTTTTGTTTTAAAAATCACCATAGATCTAAATTTATTACTATTATCTATCTAAAAGAAACATCATGGAAGAATAACATCTTGTATTAAGAATAGTATGTGAGTTTTAAGAATAATATATATTAAGTATTCTAATTAGTATGCATATTAAGCATATAAATGCATTAACGTATAATTAACGTACTTACGATTATAACTTAAGAACTGTTACATACAATTTATGTATAAAAGTATACATAGCATTTAATGCACATAATAGCATGTATATTAAATATAGTACCCATTAAGTATTAAGAACATTAATCTTCTTCTTCTTAATTAGCGCAATTGTTATAGTGTTTTAGATATATATTTTTAACAAATGTATATAATACATGTAATATTAATCATATAACTATATATTTGTATTATAGTATACATATGTTAAGAATGCATGTGTATGTATGTATTATAGTATATAAATGTTAAAATACATATGTATATATGCATTTTAATACACACAATTATTAAAACTTAATATATACTGTTATTGGGGCATGATAGTGGAGTGACTAGCACTCTGGCGTTTGATAACACAGGGTTCGGGTTCAAGTCACAGCTGTACCATGGATGTTTATAGTGATGTGAAATACATTTTAAACTGTTAATTGAGTTTAAACTTAAACTTTAAGTTCCCATGATGTGCAAAGGCCTTCGGTCTGCTGACAGATTTCGAGACATGAGATGTTTTCTTTTTCACAGGATGGGGTTGTCAGTCCAACGCCCAACCGTCCTATGAGGTCGGGAACTATATTTAAAGATAGTCACTGGTCCATCAGGCCCCAAGAACAGTATACATAGTATATTTTAAGTCTTAATAATTGTATTAAAACACACACATATATACATATACTATAATACCTATATTGTATACTGTAATATATGCACCATATACTAATCATATGTATTACAGTATACAAATGTTACGATTATATGCAAGACTTTATAACAATTCGGCCTTTCAATGTTTAATACATTAATGTAGAAAAATGAATAATACATTTAGCAGCACTTATAAACAAACTGGAAAACATTTTGATTTTTGAGTCCTTATCAAAAACAACAGATGGAAGAATTTGTAAAAAAAATTATTTGTGTCACAAACATCAATAAGCGATAAGTTATAATTATTTGCTAATGACAAATTATTGTACTATAAGTATCGAGTTCCAACTAAGTCAATGGCCCTAGGCTAACATTTTATTGTTACTTCTACTTTTTTTTATCCTGCCAAATTCAGATCAAATTAAACGAATAACATGGCAAACAACAGCCTTATAGTCGTTCGGAATAATTTCCCAAAGCAATAACAACTGTTCTAAATTTCGCTGTAGAGACTTTTATGGTAGGAGAGCACTTTAAAAGCCCATCCATTCAAACGAATCAATAAACAATTAAGTGTAGATATAAAAGCCCTGGGGCTATTCATTCCCCAAAATGAAAATGCCATCAATAAATGCAGGCAACACATATACCCTGAAGAAATAAAAATATTTCATACCAGACAATTCGGTGTAGCCTGTTTCCTTCTTTTATTATTTTATTTTGTGTTTTTGTTTTTTTGCAACCATGAGATAGCAATGAGCTTAGTTGCACTACAACTTCTAAGCCTAAGCTATGTTGTAAGAGCGGGAGGGAATGGTTGCCGTGGAAGTTGGAATGTGGTCACTGTGGGATTTGTGAGACATTGATTAGGAATAAACAAAGGATTTCGCTGAATGCGAGCGAATATTTCTTTTACATTGATTTCGACTTATTGCGGGGAGTTTTACAGCGATGTGTTGTGAGTTAAAGCCTTTCGTAAAGGCTTTATTGTATAAATTGCATTCCGGAATTTTTTTTTTTCGTAAATCATGAATTTGATTAAGTAAGTGCAAATAATAAAAAAAAAAAAAAACATAAGGTGATGAATTTAATATTTCATTAATTTTTTTAGTGTATGTCTCCCCTCTCTTTTTTTTTTGTTGCAGACTTTGATTATATAAGATTTTATTTGAAAAGTACAGGAAAAGTATGTCCCGCATATAATATAAATTTATCATACACATACACACATATATATAAACACACACAGACACACACAGACACACATATATGGAGGTTGATTATAATTAAAGTCCCACTTTTAAAATGCTGTAAAACAACAACTACTGATCCCAATGAGTTCAAATTTGAACTGTAAGATATTTGAAGAAGGGGGAAACGGTACTGCAACAAAAAGTTCCGTAGTGTATTAATAGATGGCTCTGTAAACGACATAAAGAAATTGAATTCGGCTGTCAATGATATTTTGAATCGAAATGACAACGCATTTGGCATAAGTTGCACATTAAACCAACTGCAATGTTGAATGTGCTTGAGTGTTTCGTTTTTGACGAAAAAAATGACTTCCAAGTCATTCAACAGTTGTGACACTGTTAGTGAAAAACCCGTCCACCACGACAAAGGCCATAGCGTTTAACCCTTCTTCAAGTATCTTCAGTTTAAATGTGAACTCATGACAAGCGGTTATTTTTTTTACAGCATTTTGAAAGTGGGACTTTAATTATAATCACTCTGTACCTCACCCATAAAATTTTCGAGTGTTTTTAAAATAAAGCATTTAAATAAAATAATTAATTAAAGGTGTTTTAAAAGTTTTAAGAATTATCGGGCTCTTTGTGGGAACAACATTTTAAATAAGCATCATCCACAATTAAGGTTATAGAAACAATTTATACTTAATTTGCATTAAATAATTAATGGAATACAAAATTATTAAAACTAAAATCACTTTACTTTGTTATACTTATAATATAAATATATGCATATTATTGAATCAAGCTTTTCTATATGTGGGAACGGCATTTCAAACAAGTATTATCCAAAATTAGGGTTATTGAAATAATTTATGCTTAGTTTGCATTAAATAATGAATAAAAATGTAATTATTGAAACCAGAATCACATTATTTTGATATGATAAACGAATTAAATATTATATTATTTTTGATATTATGTTTATACTTTAAACAGATCCATATCGCATTTGAATTGAAACTTAATTAAAATAATATATTGGCAGTTATTATACAATATCATGTTTTTAAATTTTTTACATATAAAAATGTGTTGTAGATATTTTCCAGTATATCTTAAGAAATATAATATCATGAAGCCAATATTTTATTATGTTATTATGGATTCAATATTCTTTGGATGGTGTGTAGTCAATTTCAAAAATGTTGTCACAATTTATGTTTTAATCAAACAAAAACATTATTTTGCGTCTAGAGCAATCTACTGGTGTAGTTGGTTGGTCTATTGTTTTTTATATAGCTTTAGAAATTAAAATTTTAATTTTTAAAAATTATTTAATTTTTAAGTAAATATTTTTGTGATTTTGTCCCATTTCTAGTATGTTGTTTTAAATGGTTTATTTTATAAATTTATTTTAATTTTATTATAAAAATTGATCTAATTTTAATTATTCTTGGGAAATTGATTTAATTTTGAGTTCTTTTCAAAAATTAATTAATAAATTTTGTTAGCTGATATTATTTGAAATATAATGAATTTTCATACCAAAATCATAATATACTAGTATAAGAAAAATATCCCAAATTTTTAATTATTTCTGGTATAGCAAAATTAAATTAATTTGCTACGAATTGCTTTTGCTGCGCTAGGATAGTAATTCAGGTTATCTGAAAGAACTAAAGAAAACTTGATATATAATTTAATTTATGAAAATAAAACCATGATATTTTTATCTTTGAAAACATAAAACATGTACTTTATGTGATTTTGAAATAAAAATATTTATACATAAGGAAAGTAAATGGATTATTCGTACGTAAATTAGATTTTAATTTTGTTTTCCACAAATTAAAATTTCAGTTTTTATCTCGAAACTTGTAGAATTCAAAAGAATACGGTATATGTATATATCTGTAATTTCCGAAATGAAATGAGTAAATAAATTTTCTTTTGTGAATTTATTGACACGGCAGTTCAAAAACAGGAAAAAAAAATTCGCTAAAAGAGATTCTTTCAAAGTAATTTTTTTTCGATGAGTTAAAAAATAAGCATTTTCCCTCCAAATGTTTGAAAGCTGAATTACTGTACTTTTAGTTGGTAAAAACAATGAATAAATACGTTCATCCATATGCCTGATGCGAAAAATTTCAAATTTATAAAATATTGGTCATATAAAAATCTCTTGAAAATCGCTTTGTTTTCGCAAAATAATTTTTCTATATGAAAAATGTATTTTTATTCTAAAATTATACTGCTTATCTGAATAGTTGTACTTTAAAATGATAAAACAATAAAACAAAAAGGCTATTAAATTGGTCGAAATGATGCAATTTAAAAAAGCATAAATTTTCTACTTTTGTTCTTCAATTTTTCTTTGTCTTCCTCAAGTGCAAAATTTTTTATTTAACATGTTGGTTGGCCAATGGTATTAAATGTTTATTAGCCATTTTTTTTTTTTTTTAATTTTAAATCATATAAACCATAATTTAATATCTAGAGAAATATAGGAAAATCTATTAAATAACCAATAACTTAATGAAATTGCTTTGGATAAAAGCTCATTCAATCTGTTTTAGCAATGAGTATGCAGACGGCCTTGTTAAATCAAATATTGTTGTGGCGTCGGTTTATCTTCAAGATCAACTTTCACGTCTCAAAAATAACTTAAATAATAATACTTAGAGGATTGCGAACTTGATCGGAACAAAACAACTCGCACAAACACAGACACAACATCAAAACACAGGGCGAAAACTTTTCGAAATCATTCCTAAAGTTTGAATAAACCTCAGAATTCTATCTATAGAAGACATTATATTTATAACTCAATAATATATATCTTATATTATAATATAAATCAAAAATGAGAATAAGACATTATGCTTATATTATATTTCACATTATTTTATTTCATGATCCATTCCCAATTCAAAAGATTTAAACTGTCAGAAGATGATTTCTGTTCTTGAAAGAAACTGGAGAACTTTTTCACTATACAACTACTTGTCCTATTTCAGAATCATGGCATCTTAAAATAACTTCTAAACTTTTTCTACAGTCAGTTCACATACATATAGTTTAAAAGCCAGAGAATATATAGAAAATTATCAAATTAATTAACTTTTTAGAGTGAAATGAACAATTAATCATTTCCAGAAACCATTACCCCTGAAATACAAATCGAATTCTTTACTTCCATACTATCACTCTCAGTGTAATATTTCATTATTTATAGAATGAAAGCCGTCATAATATCTTGTATCCCATACCATATATTTTGTTTTTTTCACAGGTTTTTCATCATTAATTAGTGTATCTGTACTGCATATTTTTCGTTGCACTTATGCTTATATTAGTTAATGCTAGTTTCAAAGTAACTAGAGTTAATTTTATAGCTACTGTTATGCTAGTTACAATATCACTTATTTTCTCTGTATTGTATATCTCCATGTACACTGAAGCGACAAAAGTCATGGGATACCTCTTAATATCGTGTCGGCCCGTCATCGTATTATTATGCATTTTTATGTGTTATCGTATGCATTTACCAAACAATATTCATAGAAAAATCAAAAATTGCAGATCATGTCTACATAAATATTTGTATATTTCTCATTCTTTTTTTTTTGATAAGCAAACAGTCCCTTCAATGTTGCATCCTTGAAAAAGATTTTCCGAATGTTTTGATAATCTACATGGATTTCTACGAAAGCTTTGTGTAAATATGCTTTGAACCTGAATATCCACCCCTCAATGCTACACAAACATATTTACTTACTGGGGACAAGTTCTTGAATGCTTACTACTGTCAGGGCCGGATTTTCCTACAGGCTTTAGGCTTCGGCCTAGAGGGCCTCAAGATCAGAGGGGCCTACAGTCAAATTGTTAGTAAAATTAGAATTACACTATTCTAAAAACAGTAAACACTAAAATACTGAATCGAAAATAAGGAGAAATTCTACACATATGAATAACAAATAAACATAAAAATGTATTGGTTAACATAAAAATTAAAATGATAAACTGCATTTAATTTCCTCCAAAATATCAAATGTTTGAATGTTTCTCCTGTCAATAGTAAAGCGATTTATTGTACATTTTACATTGCAATTAGAAAGGATTTAGGAGGGACATTTTTGATAAATTTTAATAAACAACATTAATAAAGTAAAATTGTTTTCCGTAACGTAATTAATTCCTTTTGGAACAATTCTTTCGGATGTCTTCAAACAGACTGAAGTTAACTTCACTCAAACTATTTATTTGTTGGAGTCAAAAAGATCATAAATTAGTTAAAAGGAAAAAAAAAAAAAGAAACCATGTATGTAAACCATTATTGTTTTCTTATAGATAGATAGATAGATAGACAAATAGATAATTAGACAGATATAAAGATATATACTGTATTGTATTTGATAATTTATTTATTTTTAAATTATTATTAGATAAAAATTAAATAAATGATTTTAAAATTAAGTTTAGATTTTTTTTTTTTTATCCCTTTCAGACCCTGTGTCCAGTATTTTAATTTCTTATTTTTTTAATTCACTGATTGCAGAGAATTGAAACTTGTTCCATGGATAAATCGAACATTAATCTTTTTGCCACCTTTGTGTTTCTTGGTTTGGAAACACAATTATATATAATTGGATATTTTTACAGCTTGCTTTCCTTGAAATTGACTACATTTACCACTCTGCAAAAAAGTCAATCTATTGGCGTTGGTTTACATAAATAATTCCTCCTACATGACAATTATTTTTTATACAGCCTTTGTAAGTTAATCTTGGCATTCAGTGTAGTTTTATTTTGTTACTGGTTGTAGTTAATAGAGAATATTAACTAAATCACATGTCCATTACAATGGACATTGGGTCCAGGGTGACTCTTCAGATAGTATATTTATTAATGTATTTGTTATTGAATTAATTTTAGGCCTTTAAATTATCTTAAAATCAACAACAAGTTATCAGTAGGTTAAAATATATATATATATATTTTCATTTTAGGATAGTATTATCTTAAAAATTCCAAAGTTTTTGGATCGCATTGCTAGTGCTGAAGTATCAGATATCGAAGTGTTGGATTCTGGTTATGATTGCTTTATTGACAGTGACATTCAATCTGTTACAAAAAGTAAATGTTGTTGAAAAGTCTTGAAACTTTTTCCAGTGATTAGTTAAAATTTATATTCTACAAAATTATTTTTATTGAAAACTGACATGCGTATATAAGGTACTGTTGTTTCATCTGAAAGATCTGATGATGAAGTTTCTGATGAGAATTCTGATACATTTCTTCTTACAACCAAGAAATATATTAGTTGGAGACAAAATTCATTTGAAATAAAAAAGATTTAAAAAGTTTACTAATGAAGCAGTGAATCAAAATTTAGAAAAAGGTATATCAGATCTATTCTATCAAGATCTATCTTCAGATATATATACGATTGGTTTAGCAACAAAAACAGGGGTGACGAACATTATCGTCTATTATTCAACATATAAATATATGTCAAAAACATCTGTGGAAACTTGGCCTCATCTTGAGATTATTAACGACTATGCGAATCAATTGACAAAATTTGATGATATACACTAAACAATGCAACGTTAAAATTACGATTGCAGTGATAAAAATCACATCTACTCATTCAATTTGCAGTGTATTTGTGCTTCACAGGGAGTTTGTTGTTTTTAAATGTTCATGTCAAATAATGTAAAAATCATCTATTTTGGTATATAGAAAAAACAGAAATATGAGAAAATCGCTTATTATTGCTAATGTACCTTCTATTATGAAATAAAATTACTAAACTATTGTCTTCTTGAAACTTATTTAGTGATAAAGTTAATTTAGTGATCCAGCTTTGCTACTTAAAGAAATTGATATTTAAAACAAATCCTCAAAGTTTAAGAGTTGAATATTTGACTTTTACAGCATCATTGCCAATTTGTCAATTCCAATGAACGCCTATTTTCTTAAAAAAATAATTTTTTCGTAATACTTTTACATTAACATATTTATTCGCATCATATTATGATGGTATAACATGGCAATTGTTGACAACGATTATTATTACCCATGGGTATCCAATGGGTATTGTTTTCGGTAATGAAAATGATGAAATGATGTCAGTATGATGGTATAACATGGAAATAAAGATATGACCAAAAAATCCGAAACAATGGCAATTGGAAACAGTGTTGACAACGATGGAAGACAATGTTAAAGCGCATGATCGTGAAAGGAAAAGAATAGCCCGTTCGAATCCTGAAACTCGTGCCCGCCAAAATGCCCTTCAACGGGAGCGTCGAGCTATCAAGCGTCAACAGGCTATCAACCCTCACGATGACAATATTAAACACACGAAATGTGTTCAAACTCCTTCTCTTTACTCTCCTTCCTGTTCTTGTCCTATCAAGGATACTTTTAATTCGTCCTCTTCAGTTACTCTTTCCTGCTCCCATTGCTTTTGAACAATACTCATTCCGATTTAAACGACTACTCTCATGAGAAACAGTGGCTCAAAGTTGAAGAACGTTTCTTTAAATCAAATTGCAATAATTTTCTCTGTCGACTTGGATGAAGCTGACTTTTGTAAAACGTGCAGAGGTCATATTCGTAAACGCAACGTTCCAAATCTTGCAGCCAATTATGGCTTTCGATATCCTGAGCAACCCTCCTGTTTGTCTGAGTTGAATAACTTGGAAGAGCGTCTCGTTGCTCTTCGTATCCCCTTTCATGCAAATACGAGAGCTTGGTCGGGATCGTCAATATGGTATCAAGGGATCCGTTACGAACGTTCCTAACGACTTGCACAAATCGGTCGACTGTCTTCCTCGCAATGTAAACGATTCAGCGACTATCTTCGTGAAATTGAAGAAACGTCTCTCTTTCAAATCGCACTTTTTATTATTTTTTTTACTCACAGCATTAAAGGCCTGAGGCACAGGCCTGAAACGGTTAATATTGAAATACTTTTTAATGAAAATAATTTTAAACATACTTCATAACTATATAAATAAAAAATATGACTTTCTAATTTTTAAATTTGTTAAATATCATTGTATTTTTTAAAAATTTAATCATTTTCGATGTTTTTACAAACAAGATAGAACTGCAAATATTTAAAGAACATTGAAGTACCTGAACAATAGTTTTTCATTCTGCAAAATTACATTCGATTTTATTTTTATTTTAGCGTGAAATTCAAGTGTTAAATTATCTCAATGAAAGGAAATTTCCAAAAAAAAAAAAAAATACTTATTTGATGTCACAAAAGCGATTCTGGTTGTGAAAAAATTTAAATGATCACACGGTATGTAATTCGTTGAGTGTTCGCGAATTACTGCAAGTGTTTTGAGTGGTGAATTTCTTTTCAACAAAACTCGTCGATGCTTTAGAGACCATAATTTACCGGAATCATCATGGTTAGAAGCTTACATTTCTGACGTTACCATGGAAACGATGCAATGGATTGGAGTCCACCTGAAATAAATTCTGTTTTTTGAGTTTAAGTCAACGCACGTTGAAAGAAATCGTTTTTGAAAAGTAAAAAAAAATGAATAACACATAAAGTAAAATACTTCTGAAAGATATTCAGTATTTCCGGCTTTTTAAATTAAAATGGTTCGTTTTCTCTTGTTACATTCATAAGACATTTTTTATAAGTAATTTTTAATTTTAAAAAACCACTCGAGAATGAAAAATTGGTACTATACCAATTAAGTGGTAAATCCTTTTAATTTTTAATAGAAAAAATAAAATGCAATACAGTTTCAAGTCAAACTCGCATTATATTTCCAGTAATATACTGATTTAACGTTAGTATAGTAAAAGTTTATATTTTTAAAATCTCTGCCAGATAAACATTCCACAAAAAATTTTTAATTTAATATACTTTATTACTTTTTGTGCATCTAGCGGTTCAAGTAAATAAATTCCATCAAATGTCATCAACATTAAGATTTCATTGACTTAGGTCTTAAGATTCCCAATGATTATATTCATTAAGCTTCTAATTCAAGATTAGTTCCCCAAGATTCGCAATGGTTAGATAAAAAATCCCCAAGATTCTAACAATGGTTAGAGAACCCCAAGTTTTTAATTCAAGATTAGTTTCCCAAGATTCCCAATAGTTAGAGATTCCCCAAGATTCTAATTCAAGATTAGTTCCCCCAAGATTCCCAATGGTTAGAGACTTATTTACGAATAATCAATATTCTAAAAGTAGCCTACTATTCCGATGCAATATATAAAATGAAAATATAAATAATTTCACCAGATTTCACTATAAAATAATTTATTAAACGATTTTATTTAGCCCTAAATTTAGATTAGGTCTCACATATTTCAAATCGAATAATTGATTTCTATGGAAAATATTTAGTTGCATTAAAATGTTTAATATCTTCTGATAATAGCTTATATACATATTTTCAAATTCAATTTCAAATTTTAATTTTTATTATCTGTTTCTCTACATATTTCAGAGATTTAATATGATAAAAGTTTCAATACATTTTGCACTATCATATTGAAACTAAAATGATTTTTTTGTAATGTTTTAGGCGTAAGAAAAATGTAAAAATTAAAATTGACAAATTTACATTTTTTTTATCGTATACAACAAATACTGAAAGTTGTATAATTCTTCAAATGCATAGTGGTAAACCGATAGTTAAGTAGTTTTTTTAATTATGAAATCATGGGATTTCTTACACATGGGGATTATATTTAAACAGGTGAAGTTGAGGTTAAAGTCGTGAACATATATTAATTTTCAAATATTATATTAAATTACCCAAAAGATTTTAAACTAATAATCTGAATCATTCATAAATTAATTTTTAAAAGAGTTTTAATTTTTAAAATCTTTAATCAGTCTCAAAGCTGCTTTCATAATTAATGCAAATCCTTAAAAAAACATTAATTATTTCCCTTGGTGATAGAAAACCTTATGTAAAGTCTCTAAGACACAAAACATAATTTAAGATGCATTTGCAGGGGGAAAAATTATTCAAGGAGAAAAAAATCCATATAGGGTTTCAAAAATTGGTAATGTATCGTGTGAATGTTTTATGGAGTAAATATTTAATTTTTTTTTTCTTATTATAATAAATATGTAAACAAAATTATAATTTTTTATTTGGTATGGAACTTAAAGCAGGAAAACGATTTCTTTAAATTTTATATGCATGTGCATAATTTTCATAAATATTGTGATTTACTTTTGATGCATTGAATTGGTGATATTAATACATTATTTAAACTTTAAAATAATAAGGTTTAAAAATAGCCAATTTAAAATTATTTTTATGAGAAAAGTTTTACTCGCTACTATATATTATTTTTATTTTATCCCTACATATTAAAAAAACAATATCTGATATAAAAAGCTCTTGTGCAATCATATTATATATATATTTAAATATTTATCATAAAATGCTGTAATTAAAAGAATATTAATTATTTTAATACGTTTTTAAAAAAATAGAAATAAAAATTGCAGAAAGTTTTTGTGATGTGTCTAATCAAATAAATAACCCTAAAATAGGCTTTTAGGAAGTAAAGCAGGCCTTGGAAGTAGGAGTAGGGTAGGCCTTGTCTCAGGCCTTAGGCCTTAAGAAATCCATTAGCTAGTGCCTAAGGCTTTTGAACCTGTAGAGCCCTTTCCGAAATGCTCATTTGATTATGATGTAAATCCAAATATATTGTCCAGAAAGTCTGTTCATTTGAATGGACAGAAATCTGGTTACACAAATTAAAAACACACTTAAAATCCACGTTGCCATACAATTAATTTTCCGTGATCGACATATACGTCTAAACAGGTGAATAATAAATATATTACATTGACATCAACTCTTTAGGCCTTAAGAATCCTATTAGCCAATGCTTAAAGCTTCTGAATCAGTAAACCTTTTTGAAAGCGACAAAAATCCCCAAAATTTATTTGATTATGCTGTGATACTAAATGTGTCTTCTAGAAAGCCAGTTCATTTGAATGAACAGAAAAATTGTTGCAAATTAAAATGACACTTAAAATCCACGGTGCCCTACAACTAAATTTTAGTGGTCGACATATATGTCTAAACGAATGATTAACTAATATTATAATATTACTTTGAAATATAATTAACTAAAAACTTTATTTTTACTTTTGAAAATTTTTTTTGAAATTTTTTGATATTTTAAACTCTTTATATAAACTCTTAAGGCCTTAAAAAACCTAGTAATTAGTGCCTAAGGTTTCTGAACCAGTAGAGGCCTTTCTGAACGCCAGCAGAAAACCAAAAGTTCATTTGATTTTTGTTGTGATATCAAATATGTATATATTCATTCAAGCTTGTTCATTTGAATGGATAGAAATCTCGATAAATATTAAAAATGGCACTTAAAAATCCCCATTGTTATACAAATAATTTTTAATGACTAACATATATATCAATTCATGGAAAGTGTAAATGATTCAATCGTAAATGACTCCGTATTATTAAAAATAAAACATTTATAGTTTTATAATACATTTCTTCACACATTCTATTTAGTTTATAATTTAATAATACAATCAAAAGCATTTATATGAAAATTTCGCACTAAAATTAAGTGCCCAGATTATTATTATGAGCCCTTGCAAATTGCCATGACACACAATACATTATTTTTTCTGATTGTAAGAGATGAATATACATAGAAAATAATCGCATAAACGTAAAAATAAATTTTAGATATTTCTGAAAGTGTGTAACTTTGGATGACATTTTTTTTAAGAATAAATAATGACAATGAAATTAATTTAACGATTAATAAGAATAATTATTATTAATAATATGATAATAATAATTATAATATATGATTTAATTTTGAGATAATCAAAAACGTGTATTAGAATTTTTTTATGTTTGTTTAAATATTATATATTTTTTTAAGTATTATAAAGATTTCACAAGACGCATTTTTATTCTACGTAAATATTTTAATTTTCTAAAAACATATTTTTTTGATAAATAATCTGTAGTTTTGAGGGTAAATTTTTTGTTTTTCTACTTATTTAATAATTTAATTAAGGAATTTCTTAAATTCTCGAATGTTTCTTGACCCAAAAAATCAATTATACAATATCATATCGGTCACTAACCCGATTTATACGAATTTCGGCCCCTTCAATTCCCAAATTAAATATCCCGAATTTTATCAAAAAATTTTCTTAAAAGACAATTTTTCTACAAAAAAAAAAAAAAAAAATAAAAAGGAAAATTTTAATAAAAATCTCTAACAATCAATCGGTTAAATAATTCATTACAAACGAAAAAAAATAATAAAAATAAAATAAACAACTATCTATAAACATGAAAAACTTTCATCTCTAAGCTTAGAACCACGTCCTTAATGGTGAATGAATACAGCAAAAGAAAATAAAATATCGGAAATGGATCATGGCTTGTGTGAAATAGAAAAGAACAGTGTAGATTATTTTTCCTCCTGGAAACAAGCTCCTTGCAAAAATTCACTGCTTCGTTAGCATGGGTTTTGTTTCGGATCGATTGTTATTCTTTGATATGGGCGGGATTATATAATCAACAATAAGTTCTAAATAAAAAAAAAAGGTACATTCAGTTTAAGAATATTATGCAAAAGAATTTTCTTATGTAATTAAAATATATATTTAAATTATTTATCAAGAATATTATTTGATAAAATGTGTCTGTTTAAGTAGTTTTACTCAAAGAAATTATAAAACAATTTTATTATTCCCAAACAAAAAGTCCAAAACAATTTTTATTTTTAATTTTATACTTTATAATTTATTACTTTTAGTACATATATGTTTAATTCTTTCGCTTATGGCTATTTAACTTAAAATTCCCTATACCAAAAATCTCATGAATTGCCTTTCCACAAAGCTGAAAAACAAGCAGTTTCTTAAGAAAATATTTGCGCAAATACAAGAAATGCAACTGTAACATTACGCATGATAATTGCAAGAAGTATATATAATAATTATTAATAAATTATTCAGTATATATGTCTATAGACTGTGTGTAGCATATTTAATAAAAATAAAATTAATTTTATTATTTCATGCTTGAATTTTCCACTTCCTCATGGTTACTTTTTATACTTCCCCCCTTCCTTTTTTTTGTTACTTTTTATAAACTGTTTATTTCATTATTTTCATTATGGGAATTTTTTTCCAAGAAGGATAAATCATTTTTTTTTTTTTTTTTTTTTTTTTTTTTACATTAAAAAAAAGAAAAATTTAAAAATTGTCATTTCCAACAAAATCGTTCTTCTATAAGTAAAATAAAAAAGAATTATTAAAAAAGTAATTTTGCTTCCTAATAGTTTATATATAGATATATCTGGTTTGCAGTTTGCCTGTGTCAATAGTAACGAAATTCAATCAAACACTTTCTGAAAAATTGTTTTTAATCAACGCAATGAAGAAGATATTTCTCTTTCGGTTTGACGCGGGCAAAAGAAAAACAACTTTCGCAGAAAGTGTAAGAAACAAGGAACTTTAGCGGAAGGAAGAATTTAAGAGAAAGTCGTACGTAGGACAAAATTAATGTGATAAGAAAGCGGGAAAGTAAATAAGAGAGAAAAAGTAGCAAGAGAAAGAAGAAACTTCGGTTGCAATTTCGGCAACTCATTTTTCTTCAGCTTGGTTCGTTTAAAAACAGCAAATTAGATTATTTTCATTCGACCCGTTTCGATTCAGCTGAAGACATATTTGGGATAAAGAAATGATTTAATAGATTTATGGATCGCTGAGATTAATATTATTAAATTAACTAAATATTTTTGTTTTTGGTATTTATTGTATAAAATATATGGAAAGATAAAAACTCAATAAGAACACTAAACTTAATAAATGGGGAAGAAACCCAACAAGAAAGCAAAAAAGTTCGGAAAAAATAAGAACATTAGATTTAAAAATTTCTCAACAAAAATTTGACATAAATATATTTTCTGTTCAAGTTAAAGATTAAAAATAAGTTAGAATAGAAGCATTTTGTTTAGTATCAATAAGGATATATGCTGTAGTGACTGGCGAAGCGCTACCATCCGTAGAAGTTATTGGAGTTATTGTGCATGAGTTATTGCAGAGACGAGCTTCTAGCGTGCTTTTGTTACCCAGCAACTGATGAAATCAGGCCTCTTGCTGTTAGACAGTTTCCCCGTAGCACATGTGGAGAACGTTTCAGTTTGGATATGGAGCAGAGAGAGAGACAGTTACGTTCCTGTTACTGGGTGGTGACTGTGTCATGGCTTCATACAGAGAATGCTGCAGATATTTTTGTCTTGTTTTTTTCAATATACATACTTCAATTTTGTTGTACAATACATTTTATGTTTAATATACTAAGCTGCGGTTGAATGTTAGGTTTATGGCAGACACTACAATGCAGGCATAATGTAACACATATTTATAATTTAAAATAATTTTTGTAAGTGTTTAACGTTTCGCATTATATATTAAAACATGGCAGTAGTTCACAATATATATTAAGAGCAATACATTTTATATTAAAAGCTTTAAAATCTATTTTAAATTCTACTATGAGCTCTTATAAATAAAGACAATTTTCTCTTTTTGTACTTTAACCATCACCGATAATATTTATATTCTTTTGGTGCAACTTTCTAAGAAAAACATGATAGCCAAGGTCAAAATAGAAAAAATAAACATTCCAAAAAAAATTTAATTAATATTTTTATCGAAATATGTTTTTTACTGATATACTCCCTTGCTTTTATTTTGTATAATTGTTCTTTAAAATAATTTACGGTTTGATATGCTATCATTATGATCTATATAATATGAATTGTTATATAATTTAAAATATTTTAGAAAAGGAAAATAATGATTGGTTTCATTAAGGTTTCACTGATAAATTATTTAATGTAAAAAAGAAAAATAAATAAATTTCATGCACATATAACGTTTATTTATTTTTGTTAATTTTTTTTTTTACTTTATTTTTTATTTTATTTTGTTCCCATTTAAAATTTATAAGAAACATATCAGAAATGTTTCTGCAAATAATTTAAGGGGAAATCTCCAATTCGATTTCTTTTCTTTTTTTCTTCAATTTAATGTTATTTTATTAATCAAACAACTATTATATTATTAATAAATTTATTTAATATAATAAGAAAAAATAACAAATAAAATATATTTATTTAAGAAAAATACTTTTTACTTTATTTTATTTTATTTATTTTTGTTCCATTTAAAATTTATAAGAAACATATCAGAAATGTTTCTGCAAATAATTTAAGGGGAAATCTCCAATTCGATTTCTTTTCTTTTTTTCTTCAATTTAATGTTATTTTATTAATCAAACAACTATTATATTATTAATGAATTTATTTAATATAATAAGAAAAAATAACAAATAAAATATATTTATTTAAGAAAAATAGTTTTGTATAACATGTAATGTTTTTGTATCTTATTTTCTTAACAACGTTATTTAACACAAATAAAGCCATATAATTACCATTTCAACTTTGTTTTAAAGCAATGAAATAACATGTTATATCTAACTCTGGCATGTTAGACATAAAAAAGATGGAAAAGTATAGAGTAGCTACCGGTATAAAAATATTGGAAAATGTGCTTTGTTTAATATGTCGATAAGAAAGCAGAATAAAACTTTTTGAAAACTTTTCAACACGCAATGACAGAACTCGTCTTTAATTCTACTTAAAAGGCAAAGACTACAATATTTTAATCTTTTCTAAACATTTTATTTTTACTGTATATTTAGGAATGTACAATATTATAGCTTGTCTTTTTCATGGACAAACAAGATAAACCGGTTTTCTTTTGATTTTCAAATGCACAAATATATTGGATCTTTTCAAATTTGATAATATTATGTTCTTCAGAAAAAAATAGTGTAATGTTAAATTTGTTTTTAAATAAAATACCTTTATAGTAAATGAAGATGTTTGATTTAATTTTGAATGAAGCATTGAGGGTTTAGTTAAAAATACTAAAAAAATACAAACACAATTGTAAAAGTAACTATAATTATTAATTAATTAGTAATAAAAACAATTGTTTACAATAACTAGCAACAATTTAAATGGATGAATTAGTTTTTAAAACGAAATTCTAAAAATTGTAATTAAAAAAAAAAAACATAATCTTTATAATGTGATATGTAAGATCAATTATCATAAATTAATGTGATTAAACAGCTAAATATCGACTTCTAATGTTCTCAAAATTGTTTCCTAAACTAAAGTTGAAATCTTTAAAATAAAACAACAAAAAAATTTCGAATTTTGTCACGAAAATCGGGATTTTAACCTGGTTGGTTACCTCAATAAAAATACTATAAATACTATAATAATATAACAATGTTTTAAATTGAGAACTATGTTAAGTGAACATTTAAATTTAATATGCTATATTATATTATGTACTGCATGATAAAAACACAATATATACTGTAAAATTAACAAAAATTTATAGTACTATATTATTTTGTTAAAATAAAAGTAGTATATCTTTAAATTAAATTACATTATTTCAAATTATACAAAAAAAAAACTTTCACTAAAAATCACATACTTAATTTGAAAATTTTGGGTTTTATTTAATGTTTTTCGTGCAATATGAATGTTTTTTATGTAGAAAATGAAAAAGAATAAAATAAATAAAAATAAATAATAATAGCAAAATAAATGCAATTAAAATTTGGTACTCACAGTTTACTCTTTTGGCAATGAACTCCTTGAAACATGAACAAAAAAAAAAATTCATTTCTTCCGCTTTTATAAGTATTTGTTAAGTATTGAAGCAAAAGAATAAATTACGATTAGAGAATGAAGGTCAAAATCGAATATTTTTTTTTTAAAGAAACACGACATAATATTTAAAAAAATGTGCACTATATCATAATTTATGCATTTTTATTGGTTTCACCTTGTAAATGATATTCATTTTTCTGATGAATAAAAAATTACGATGGAATTGCAAGTTTTAAAAGACATAATATATTCAGGAGAGTAGAAATAAATGGCGATTTTTTCTCTTCAACATGAATAAGCATTTAGAAGTTGAATCATTTATTACACACAAAAAAAGGCTTAATCCTTCCTTGTCATATTGAAGCTTCTGTAACGACAGATAAAATCCAGAAAAAATATTTAAGATAAACGTTTCCACTTACGATTGAATTTGTCTTGACAGGTCAGAATTATCAATAAAAAATGTTCTCTTGGAACATTCGATTCTGTCAGCTGCAGACGATTTTCTACTTCAAGTGGTTAAAGTTTTCCAAATTATTTTTGCAATAATCATCAATATTGGCGATGGTTAATTTTTTTCCAGTGTTTGTTTAATGAAGGGGAAATTAAATGTTGTTAAAGCCAAATGTACATTTTTTTTCTGATGAATATTAAAAGAATGCTAAAATTTAATTATATTTTCAACAAACATTCGAGGTTCAAATGCAAAGTTCTCAATTTTGAATTAATGCCGTGACGTAAATGTCTTTTGTTTCAAAATATTTTACAATTTTCAAAATAAATATTAATTAAATGTTGTTAAAGCCAAATGAGTATTGTTTTTTCTGATGAAAATTAAAAGGATTATATAAAAGGATACGTTTCATTGCTTCAAGGAACTAAAAATTTAATTATATTTTAAACAAACATTCAAGGTTCAAATACATAGTTTTTTTTTTGAATTAATTCCGCGACTTAAGTATATTATGATTCAAAATGTTTTACAATTCTCAAAATATATATTAATTAAATATTGCTAAACCCAAATGCGAATCGTATTTTTTCAAATGAATATTAAAAGGATGGTAGTGATACGTTTCATTGTTTCATTCAAATAAACTTCAAGGAACATAAAATTTAAATATATTTTCAACAAGAATTCAAAATTCAAAACGAAGTTCTCTATTTTGATTGAATGCCATGACTTAAGTATCTTATGATTGAAAATATTTAACAAATCTCAAAATAAATATTAATTAAATGTTGTTAAAGCCAAATGTGCATTGTTTTTCTTCTGATGAATATTAAAAATATGCTAGTGATACATTTCATTGCTTAATTCAAATAAGATTTAAGGAACTTAAAATTTAATTATAATCTCAACAAGCATTCGAAATTCAAAAACAAAGTTATTAATTTATAGAAAACACAACGGGTATAATTCCAATATTTATATAATGTATGTAATTGAAACATACAATAAATCTGATATGCCTGATTAAATGGTATGTTAAATGCTTTTCAATTTTTCTCAACGTTAAATTATATTATTATTTTTATGAGACATTTTGCAATGTAGGCAAACGGTTAGTCTTCATTAATTTACAAAAAAATAAATAAATAAATATAAAATAGTACATTTGACTTCAGATATTTATGTAATGTATGCCTTTGAAGCATACACTAAAGAAAATATGCCTGATTAAACGGTTTTTAAAATGTGTTCAATTTTTTTTTCTGAATACTATTAAATTATTTTCTTAGTCTTTTAATATAGTTTTGTAGCACAATTAAATATGTAGTCTTGATTGATGTTAGTCTTGATTGATGTTAGTCTTGATTAATTTAAAAAAAGTAGCAGGCATAACTTTGAATATTTATGCAATGTATGTCCATGATACATATTGATATGCATAATTATTAAAAAACAAATCCAAATATTTTATGAATAAAAGCAGAAAAACTGTCAACTTTTAAAAAAAAGAAAACAATGGAAAATAAAACAACAATAGTGTGAATAAAAATATCTAAACGCAGAAATAAAAAAAAAATTAAAGATACAAGTTCAAAATATTATATTTTAAAGAATAAAAATATTTTCTTCAACATCGAATGATGTTAATTTCATTTAAAAGGAAGTTAATTCTATTTCTTTTTAAAAATCTTTCTGAAATCGATGGAACTCTAAAACCTTTACATTAAAAAGTATTCCATCCAAACCGGAGAGGATGCTAAAACAAAGTTTTGGCCACCCACAACAAAAAATAAAACAAGATTTCTTTTGGCAATGGAATTAAATTTCGAAGCAAGAAAATATTTGTTCTGTTACTGCCTGTGTCTGCAATTTGGTGAAGGGAAGTACAAATCTACAGCCAAAATAAATCTTTAAAGAGGCATACCTGCTTTTAAGTTTCCATTAAAGGGGACTTGTGTAACTGTTGTAGATAAGTGCTCACGATGGAGCTTCCTCTACGATAAAACGTTATCCCTCCACCCCCAAAATTGTTCTTTTCAAATATTTACAAGAAGTTTAGGAAAGAATATGTTCAATAAGAAATAATTTAATAATAAGTCACAATCGAAAGATTTTGAAAAATTGTCTTTATGAAACTGAGATTAAATATGCAGCCCAAAGAGCCATTCTGTTTCCAAAACTTTTCAAGTGTTTCGATAATAACATTCTTTTATTTTTAATGAATATTAGGTTGAAACATTTGAAAAACATTCCATTAAAATAAATTTAAAAATATGTTTTGGTTATTTTCCTACTCATATATATCACTGTTTTTGTAATATGAATTATTTTAATTAATATACTGCAACGCTAATATAGGGTGATTATAATTAAAATTGAATGACTAAATTCCTTGTATAAAATATATTAATGAATGCTTTAAAAAATATTTGCTGGAATTTCAAACAAAAATTGTAATATCTCATGTTTTAATCTTACATTATTATCACTTAGAAAAAATAATTTCATACGATAAGAAAATATCCGTGTATTTCTTATAAATAGCATTATGTGGTAGCCAATATTAAATTGTACATTAAATTATTTAAATTTTTTTCTCATTGTTACATTGTATTTTTAATTGATTTTATGAAAGGGGTGTAGTACAATTAAATAAATACGTAGGCAAACAGTTAGACTCCATTATTTAAAAAAAAAAATAGCAGGTATAACTTTGAATATTTATGTAATATATGTCCATAAAGCATACACTAAACATAATAGGCCCGATTATAAAAAAGCAAAACAAATATTATATAGATAAAAGCAGAACAAACTGTGAACAATAAAAAAAAAGAAAATTAAAGGAAAATGAAACAACAATAGTGTGAAAAAAAATATTCAAACGCTGAAATATAAAAAAATAAAGATGCAGACACAAAATATTATATTTTAAGAAGTAAAAATATTTTCTTTAACATCGAATAATGTTAATTTCTTTTTAAAAGGAAGTTAATTCTATTTCTTATCAAAATATCTTTCTGAAATCGATGGAACTCTAAAACCTTTACATTAAAAAGCATTCCATCCAAACTGGAGAGGATGCTAAAACAAAGTTTTGGCCACCCACAACAAAAAATAAAACAAGATTTCTTTTGGCAATGGAATTAAATTTCGAAGCAAGAAAATATTTGTTCTGTTACTGTCTGTGTCTGCAATTTGAAGAGAGGGAAGTACAAATCTACAGCCAAAATAAATCTTTAAAGAGACATACCTGCTTTTAAGTTTCCATTAAAGGGGCATGTGTAACTGTTGTAGATAAGTGCTCACGATGGAGCTCCTCTACGATAAAACGTTATCCCTCCATCCCCAAAATTGTTCTTTTCAAAGATTTACCAGAAGTTTAAGAAAGAATATGTTCAATAAAAAAATAATTTAATAATAAGTCACAATCGAAAGATTTTGAAAAACATTCTTTATGAAACTGAGATTAAATATGACAGCACAAAGTGCCATTCTGTTTCAAAACTTTTCAAATGTTTCGATAAAACCATTCTTTTATTTTTAATGAATTTTAAATTGAAACATTTCAATTCTTTTTATTTAAAAGCAGTTTAAAAGTATGTTTTGGTTATTTTTCTACTTATATCTTTTGTTATATACCTATATCTCTTTGTTATATATCTTTGTTATACACTTATATCTCTTTGTCTTGCAATATGAATTACTTAAATTAATAAACCGCCACAGTAATATAACGTAGTATGATTATAACTAAACTTTTTAAATTTAAAGCATTCTGCAGCTGAAATTGGCCAGTGGATTGACACTAAAATTAGTTAAAAATTAATTCAAAAATGACCACTGAGATATGCACAATAAAATAAATACAACATATGGAATAAAAAAAAGCAATTTAAAATATATATTTTGGTTATTTTTCTACTTATATATCTCTATGTGGTGGGGGGGGGGGCCTGATGGCCGAATGGCTAGTGCTCTGGCGTTTGGTATCACAGGTATCGGGTTCAAATCGGTTTAGCCCATGGGTGTTGTAGTGGTTCGGAATCCACTTTAAGCCGTAGGTCCCGGTCCTAATAGGATCGTAGAGCGCTGCAGGGGGCATTGTTACTCCGCGTCCGTGGTTTACCATCAAGTTACACACGCCCCCTGGGTAATACAAAGTGAGTAACATCGGTGCAGCCCTTATAGGCATCCAAAAACGTCTATGTCTGTTTTGCCAGCTGCATTGGAAAAAAATATCTGTATGTTCTTGCAATATAAATTAATTAATAAACTTCAACTCTAATATAGTGTGTTTTCGACTAGACTTCCTCTATTTAAAGCATCCTGAAGTTGAAACCCGTCAGTGGATTGACACTAAAATTAGTATATATTAGTATAGTACAGTATACTTATTAATATATTGTAAGCCAGATGTGCGGCAGAATCTTTGAAAATAAAAATTAGATCAAAAATCACCACTAAGATATTCTACAACGTAATAAAGGAAATACAACAAAGGAAACGACAAATAAGGAATAATAATGCAATTTAAACATTTACTTAATAGTTACCAGTTCACATGTCGTCGAACTATTAGAAATTAAAGCGAAATCTATAATAGTAGACCAATGCTGCAATAACAGAAAATAGAAAACGAATAGTTTTCACAAATAAGTACAGATTATTAAAAATTGCAACAAGAAAATCGGCTGTCATTTGTGCGCATGAATGTATAATGAAAGTTTTCCAATGTAGCCGTTAACGTGATTTTATAAAAGTTAAAGAGTGCAGTGTATTAACATATATCTTAATTAACTTGGAGTGATGTTTCGTGCATGCGGCATAATGAAATACTTCAGTTTTGCAAAGCAGCAACACCTTTATGACGAACTGCATTCCATAAGTTGCAACACTGCCAATAATCGCATGATGTCAAGTACTGCGAACAGCGTGGTCAGGTATTACTATAGAAACAAAACTTTCACCCATGAAACATTGTAACAAAACGTCCTTTATAGATCTTTTAACATATGGGGGTGCACCATCTTGAATGATAATGGTTAAATAAATGCACTATCTTTTGCCAGGTGTCTTTGCGGCACAACAAACATCTGTAACCTGTATTGGCACTGACGGTCCATCACAGAAAATGTCACAGGCCACTCGCAGTCATTTTCTCGTAAAATACCCGAATGATGAATGTCGTCCTGAATCCAACAAGATGATCCCGTTAGGAAAATGTAGGAAAATTTCGTGGTCTATTCGCGAATTTTCCTTTGCCAAAATACAGCAAATTTGTTTTTTGACAGACTAATTAAAATATAAATGTCTCATCGCTCCACAGAACAACAGTCGTTCAATTGAGAAAACTTATATCGAATGCGTGCCGCTGTACGACTGAAGACGGTGGTAAATTTGCACATTTCATAATTTCCTATGTGGAACAACTGTCGACAGTGTACCTGACGAGATAATGGGATCTGCTACTGGCACTAGTATCAAATGCCAATGAACTATGTGAGAACAGCTGCACTGATGTCCTTAATAACCTTTTGTGTTCTTTTTCAGTCTTATATTTCCTAATTTTCTGGTCTTTTCAAACTATATCATCCATCATGGTCGGGACATTTTTTCGTCGAAACTCACTAACAGCAACAGTAACAGGCTAGCTCTATTCATAGAGTTACCAATAAAGCAGCCAGAAACGTTGAATGCAAATTGAATGCGTTTTTTTTCACTTTTTATACAGAGAGGGGTTTAGCATCGCATTTCCACTTTTATGCAAACATGCAGACATTTTTTCAGTCCTGAAGCTATGAATATGCTCTACTTTTTCTCGTAAAACTTAATGCTTATTAAACTAGATCTTAGATGATGAAATAGTTTTCTTTCGTGTTTGTTAATTCCTATACTCCCCAATGTCTCCTAGAGGATGTTTTTTAACAAATTTTTAATTTTCAGAGATTCTTAAGAGCATTGTCTTTACATTCCATATAATAATTATGGTGTAGTCAATATACTAATTAGTTTTTAATCTCTGACCTGTTGCAACTGCAGGATGTTTTAAATTGGAAAAAATTAAAGAATAATGCTATGATTAAGGAAAAACTGCCCTATATATTAATGTCTTAGATATAAAAAAAACAATGCAATAAATAAATAATAGGTATAATAAGACATTATAGGATTTGTCATTGAAATGGCATTCTTATGTGTTTGCAGGTTACTATATTTTCATTGATGTAAAAGGAAAAATTTATATAATTAGTGGATATAGAATATAAATTCAAGCAAATATAAATTTTATATAAATATTTGTAAGCACCTTATAATATGATATATGATAGTCAACTACTTAAATTCAACAAGCAAATGGGATCTCCAACAGTGTTACAGGATAAAATAAAAATGAGATTCTCAAAATTTGTCGCATTGTTTCAAAATTTAAAACTAAAAATTATTGAAATATTCCTAACTTATAAATTACTGAGTTATTTTTCCTGAATATTTTTAAAATAGCTGAAGAAATTTTGATTTCTTTAATTTTAATTTTCATGAAAAGAGGGTTGTCAAACACTCATGGGAATAAATTTCAGTTAAGATTATAGTTTAATATACCTGAATACTAATTGAATGTACTTGATAGAAATTTAGTTAATTAAATCACTGTATATATTAATTGTTATTGTATTATTGTTATTGTATATTATTGTTATTGTATAATTGCTATTGTATTTTATTATTTAATTGTTAATCTTAATACTCCTCTAGATACTGAACTTCGTTGTTCTTCATGTAATATAATTACTAACTTCTGTTCCATGGATTAATTGATTATTAAGCGTTAGTGGCTTGGTTTCTGGTTTAGTAAAAAAGGAGTATCCTTTTGCTACTAACCAAGCCAGTTTTCTTTTAATACAGCTACAAACATGTGATTGCAAGAAATAAAGAGGAACCATAGCAATCACCATTATTGTCTTTTCAACGATTTAACGATATTTCCTATAGTGAAAGTGTATGTCATTAAGTTCGTTCACTTTTTTTTTAAGTATAGCGAAAGGACGTGTTTTTGCCAATGTTATTTACGGAAATTAGAACTTTTTTTAATTATTTTTAGATATAAAAATAATATTGTAGGAAAATTATTTAAAAAAATTCATTTCTTTAATTGTTTCTGAAACAATGTTAAAAAGCTGATATGACAAAATTACTCAATCTCTCTATAGCAAATTTAACAATTACACTGATCAAGCACTTTTAATAAACACTGCGTTTTGCTCTTTTATAATACTTTTTTTTTTTACAGTACATAAAAATTAATATTTTAAGAAAAGTCATTCACAAAATTATTTCTTTAATTGATTATTAATATTACATGAAAAATCATTAAAAGCATACTTTTCGGAAAGCTGAATCTTTTATCTGGTTAATGGAAAAAGGGACAGAAAAAAAAAACTGTTATGACAAGATTACCCAATATATCGCTAATTATTTCAGAAATTATACTGAAAAGTACTTTTAATAAACATTCTGCTAAATAACAGCCCTGCATATTACAAACGCCTATTCATAAAATGCAACATATTAAAAATCTAAATAATAGTTTCGAAATGTGTGTCCTATTCTGAATTAATGGTTTCAAAGGCGTAATAAAAGCATGCGGATGCCTTCAAAAGTAAATAAAATTGACACAGATTTGCATGCACTCACTGTCCAGAAATGAATCGAATATTTAATTATGTTAAACTCCTTTCCTGTCATCAATGTGCTGCTGCAGTTGACCTACAGTGTGCCATAATACAGGCTGGAAGTGGTTGTAAAATCATAATGGCGGATTAATACAAGCTTGAATATTTCGCTGAATGCGCCTTTATCATTCAGTACTGGTTCAATTACTCCCGACGTTTCAAGTGGGATGGCCGGTTGGATGGCCGTTTGAGGTTATGGTTATTCAAATCAATGTGTGCCTGTAACGGTGGGATTTAATGGGGATATGTGCACGTAAACGCAGTAGAGTGACATGCTGAATTATGAACAGCGCTGTGTATTACGTACATTACTTCATTTCTACACCATTAACTTTAATATAATTAAGATTTCAGTATAAGCAATAATTTTGTTACAATTATTGAGCTGCTTTAAAAATGTGACAAAATTTACAAGTAATAGAGTAGATTAGATAGGATATATATACATACATATATAAACATAAAACATAAAATCATCATATGATCTACTGTTTGTTTTATAAATAATTACGTGGATAAATTCAGTTTTTAGTAATTATCGAACATTTTCTAAACTGTAAATATTTGATTAATGTGATTTAAGATAAATGTGTTTTCAATGTCTTATAAGTATCAGAACCACAAACCTCAGAATTCTTCCAAATCTTTTAGCATTTTTATCTAACTAAAGATGAATACAAAACATATTTTATTATTCCCTCTATGAGGTACATTAAAAATTAATAAAAAAGTAATGAAAACACTGAACAAAGACAAAAAAAATTTTTTTTTCAACCCACATCAGAGAAATGGAATTTAACAACAGTAAAACACAATAAAGTCCTTCACGTTTTCGCATGGTGTCATTTAATCCTTAAACAAAAGCTCCTTTCAAAATGAAAGAATTAATTTATTTTTATCTCAGACTTCAGAGTACCCCCGTTTCCTTTTTCTTCCTTAATCCCGTTTTCTTTAGGAGGGCTGTAAAAGTAGATGTCATCAAAGTAAACACTTAACAATAAGACATTCTGTAGTTTTCTCACTTTTTACTTTCCACTCACCGAGGAGCGCATTTATGGAGTGAAAAGGCCTCTTTTTGCTGAAAGGAAATTGTTTTCGTTAAATATAGTAATAGTTTTCTTTATAAAAACTTCACTTTCGTCGTGGAACGATTTCTACCTGCACACTTAGATGGACACTCAAATCACCATTCTCACTCTGGCTTCCAGAAGCAAAAAAACAAAACAAAAACAATGTGGATTCGTGATTTAATGAATTTGTAGAAGAAATATTTTGAGGCAAATCATTATTAAGTATTAATATGCGTCATTTGTTTGAGAGAGTTTTAATATGGCTCGAAAGGGGAATAATCTGTGGCTTTTGAGATATTGGCCTGGAGGAAAGTCTGGATGGTGGTTATATTAAATCTTTAAAAACTCATTTCTCCGAGTATGCAGTTTGTGGATTGTGCTGGGATATGTTACTTAAATAATGACTCGCACTGCTGCCCCTAACTCACTGTAATTTTGAAATTTACTCGGTTATTACTTTCTGAATTAATTGTGTTTTATGTACGATGTGGGCATTATGTTTCACAGTAAATTTAAATATTTATCAAAGAACATAACATTAATGGATGTTATAAATAGGGTTGTTTGTAAGATTTAAAAAGCTCTTTAAGAACGCAGTGTGTATTTGTAATTAAAGGCACTCATTTTTTTAATAATATATTGTAATATTATGTAAATAGTCCACATACTTTCAAATGACAATAATTGCGTACTAGACATCTTTATCAAGTTGCATTATAATTAAACAATATTAAATACATCTAAAAATTCTTATCTGAGCATCTCAACAAATGCTAATATTTCTGCGAAAACTTGCATTTATAATAATAGTTTATTGCAATATTATGGTAAAAAATCTGTATGCATAGCAGTGTGCTCGAACTGGTCACTTAGGGGAAAAGAAATATAAAACTTCCAATTAGAATTTTAGGGATTGCTGTGTTAAATTTACGTATCATATGATGAAAAACTAATATATTCCCACAAGGCCAAATAGTATAATTGTTCATGAGAAACGTTTTATTACGTTTTTCCAATCATTACAATTTCCTAGTCACAGAAACTGACTGCAAAACAGGCAGTCAGAAAATTTGAATCTGTATCATTTTGTGCGCATGGCTACTGGGTTATATGTAGAGAAAATGATGTTGGCTAACATATTTCGTCCATTCATGAAAACTTCTCTATCAAATCACTAACCTCAAATATAGTAGATGTTAATGGCTTTTAGGAAGCATGTTACATAAATAGAGAGATTTGGTTTGTCGTCCTATTATTTTTATTTTTATCACATATAGGCTAGTAAGACCAGGACCAACAGCTTAATTTGGATTCAGAATCACCAACAAATATCCATCATCCGGCAGGATTCGAACCTGAAGCCTGTGGCACCAACGGCCGTGGTGATAGCCAATTGGCCATCAGCCCTAAAAGACTTCTTGGTAAACATAAAATATAGCATTTATTCAAAAGTAATCATAAAGTGATGGTAATATAAAAACATAGAAGATCAATTAAAAAAATCATCATATGACCAACTACTTTTATAAGTTCAAGTTTTAATAATTCAAGTTTTTCTAATTCAAGTATTTCTAATTCAAGTTTTCATAATTATAGAGCAATTCCTAAAATTAAAATATTTGATTAATGTGCTTTAAAATAAATTTGTTTTATAACTTTTAGAACCACCACAGCTCATAATTCTTCCAAGTCTTTTCTCATTTTTTATCTAAGTGAAGATAAACACAGAACATATTTTATTATTCCGACTATGAGGTACATTAAAAATTAATACCAAAAGCAATGAAAACACTCAACAAAACCAAAAAAAAAAAACATATTTCAACCCACAGCATAGAAATGGAATTTAGTTCCAGCAAAACACAATAAAGTCCTTCACGTTTCTGCATGGTGTCATTTAATCCTCAAGCAAAGTTCCTTTCAAAATGAAAAAAATTAATTTATTTTATCTCAGACTTCAGAGTACCCCCGTTTCCTCTTTCTTCCATAATCCCGTTTTCTTTAGCAAGGGCTGTAAAAGTAGATGTCATCAAAGTAAACATATAACACTTAACAATAAGACATTCTGTGGTTTTCTCGCTTTTTTACTTTTTACTTTCCACTCAACGGAAGAGTATGTATGGCGCAAAAAATGCCTCTTTTCCTGAAAGGAGATTGTTTTCGTTAAAGATAATAATAATTTTCGTTATATAAAATTCACTTTCGTCGTGGGAACGATTTCTACCTGCACACTTAGATGGACACTCAAATCACCAATCTCTCACTTTGGCTTAGAAAAGGTAGAAACAAAAAACAAAAACATCTGGGATTCGTGATTTAATGGTGTAGAAGAAATAAATTTTGAGTCAAAGCATTATTACGTATTAATATGCGTCATTTGTTTGAGGAGTTTTTAATATTGCTCGAAAGGGAATAATCTGTGGCTTTTCGAAATTTTGGCTTGTAGGAAGTCTGGATGGTGGTTGTATTAAAACTTTAAAAACTCATTTTTCCGATTATGCACTTTGTGGATTGCGCTGGAATACGTTACTCGCCAAATAATGACTCACACTGCTGCCTCTAACTCACTGCAATTCTAACATTTACTTGGTTATTACTTTCTGAATGAATAATATTTTGTTTAAGATACTGGGCATTATATTTAACACCAAATTAAAAAGTACATAACATTAATGGATTTTATAATTGTGGTTGTCTGTATGAAATAAAGCTCTTCAAGAACGTGGTTTCATTTGTAATTTACATTAAAGGCTGTATATAAATATTTTTATAATTTAATGTAATATAAGGAAAATAGTCGACATATTTTTCAAAATTTTTTTTTATAATTAATGTAATATAAGGAAAATAGTCGACATATTTTCAAATGGCAAGAATTGCGTACACACATCTTTGCTGTTACATATTATAATTAAACAATATTGTAGTGGAATGTCGGTTTGTTTGTCTTAATGCATCTTAATACCGTTAGAGACACGAAATCCTTGGAATAATTTTCAATGAAGTCTTATATGATACATATTTGTAAAAGAGGACGATTGTGGCTTCTCTTTTTATCACTTACATATAATCAAAATTTGTTTGAGAATACATGAATCGGTAAACCTGTGTGTATAATGTTAAGGAATTGGTTGAAATTTTTTATTGGTTGCTCTATACTAGAAATTTATCGTTGAAACAGTTTCAAAAATTTAACCCCCTTTTACAAAATGTTAATGTAAAAAAAAAAAATCTGTTGAATTTAAGATCTGTTAATTTTAAAAATACCTTCTTTTTCTCTTTTTTTTTATCTCCGATATGACTGCTAACCTTAAAGTTCTAATTGCATTTTATTTAGATGATACAGCTATTCTTTGAAAGAACAATAACATCAATTATCTTGCTATCTGTCTAACATATCAACTTAAAATTCTTAATAAATAGTTTGACGAGTGGAAATTCACATTAAATTTTCTTAAAACTGAGACAGCCTTCTTCTCGGTAAGTAATAAAAATAAAAAATAGATTATTAAAAATTCATTACGATAACATTGCAAAGATTTCACGGAAAAAATATTTCAAAATATTTGGGCATTTACTTAGCCCAGCACCACATATGGAAAGGCATTTCTCGAATATACTAAAAATAAATTCAGTTTGAATTTTAGAAAATTTTTTTTCTTGACAATATACACTCTAGCATGATCAGAAACAGTAATATTATTCTGTATACAGCTATTCACGTTCTATAATTACGTTCTATCATCCTAATATTAATATTAAAAATATAGCGGAATATTTAATTTAGTAGGATGGAGTACTTAGTAATAATTTGTAATAATGGAGCTTTTCTATTTTTGTTTCATTTTAATAATTTGTATTATTCTAGGCAATTTACCTATTAGTCAACAATGTACATATATATTTTTCTACCGTAGATGAAGATGCTAAAAACTCAAGGAATCCAAACACAAAAAATATAGTTGCTGTTAATATAATGGAATATTCTTGCTAACAGAATATTACTTCTAACAGAATATAGCATTGTTGCTAAAAAAAACTGCCCATTAACGGTAATATGTATGTGCACCTTGTACCATTACTAAGTAATAATCTATAACTTGTAAATTTTGTCAAATTTTTCTACAGCTGAATAATTGAAAAAAAAAAATTATAAAATTAATTAATTAAGTTTATTAATAATGGAGTAACGAAATTTTGATTATACTCCAGGTAATGCTGTATAAATGAACTAATGCACACAATGCACAGTGTTCCGTTCATAATTCAGCCTGTCACTCTGCCGCGTATACGTGCACATATCGCTATAAATCCCACCATCAGAGACACACACGCATCGATTTGAATAACCATAACCTCAAACGGCCATCCCACTTGAAACGTTGGGAGTACTGGAACCAATACTAAATGATAAAACGCGCATTCAGCGAAATGTTCAAGCTTGGTATTAATCCGTCATGATTTTTTACAGCCACTTCCAGTCTGCATTATGGCACACTGAGGTTTGCAGCAGCACACTGGTGATAGGAAAGGAGTTTAACCCAATTAAATATTCAATTTATTTCTGCACAGTGAGAGCATGTAATTTTGTGTGAAATTTATGTACTTTAGAAAGCTTTTATTACGCATGCTTTTTATTACGCATTTGAAACCATTAATTCAGAATAGGACACGCATTTCAAAACTATTATTTAGATTTTCAATATGGGGCTCGTTATAAGTAGGCGTTTGTAATATGCAGGGACTGTTATTTAGCAGGGAGTTTATTAAACATTTTTTTCATTGTAATTGTTGAACTTCAAAACATACATTGGGTAATTTTATCTTAACAGCTTTCATTCTGTTTTTCATTAACAAGATAATAAACTCAGTGTGATTTCATTTATTGTCAAAAGGAATATGTCAACGTTTAATAACCAATTAATCCATGTAATAGTTAGTAAATATATTAATATATATGTAACATTCAATATATATGTATCAATATATACTATAAGTAATATTCAATATACATGTATTAATATATATATAATATTCAAATTAAATTGAAGAAGAAATTTTTTATAAATACTTTTCCTTAAATATTAATGATGTATCAAATGTAGTATGGCGTACTCGTGCTGGTCTGCCTGTAAAAATAAAAATTTGTGTTGTTAAACTTGACTCTCTCAACTGGACCACACCCAGATCGAGATGCACAAACAAAACGATCTTGCACTACATTATTGTTTAATTATAATGTCTTATAGTAATGATGTGTGGTACGTAATTCCTGCCATTTTGATAATATGTGACTAACATTACATTAAGTTATAAAAATATAAATACATTCAAGAGCCAAAATATTATGACCACCTGTCAATAACGAGTTGGCCTTTTGACGCGCAACACAGCTTCAACCCCACGTGGCATGGATTAATACCACCACTTAATACCAGTTAAATACCACTTCCACCTGATCACGTGAATTCCACGTCATCCAGGCAAGTTCATTGCAAAAATGTAGGGGTGGTCATAATGTTTTGGCTCTTGAGTGTATGTGCAGCCTTTAATGTTAATTACAATTCAAACCACGTTCTTAAAGAGCATTTATATCTTACAAACGACCACAATTATAAAATCCCTTAATGTTATTTTCTTTGATAAATATTTTAATTTACTATTAAACATAGTGCAAATGATCCTCAGTATATTACATAAAATATTATTAATTCAGAAAAAGTAATAATCAAGTATATTGCACAAAACTACAGCAGGTTAGAGGCAGCAGTGTGCGTCATTATTTGGCGAGTAACATATCCCAGCACATACAGCAACATACCCTTTCGATCCATATTAAACCTCCCTCAAACAAATGCCGCATATTAATACGTAATAATGCTTTGCCTCAAAATTTATTTCTTCTACACCATTAAATCACGAATCCCCGATGTTTTTTTTGTTTTGTTTTTAACCTTCTTCGAAGCCACAGTGAGAATGGTGATTTGAGTGTCCATCTAAGTGTGCAGGTAGAAATCGTTCCCACGACGAAAGTGAAGTTTTTATAAAGAAAACTATTATTATCTTTAACGAAAACAATTTCCTTTCAGGAAAAGAGGCATTTTTACGCCATAAATGCGCACCTCGTTGAGTGGGAAGTAAAAAAAGCGAGAAAAACTACAGAAAGTCTTATTGTTAAGTGTTGTGTATGTTTACTTTGATGACATCTACTTTTGCAGCCCTCGCTAAAGAAAACGGGATTAAGGAAGAAAAAGGAAACGGGGTACTCTGAAGTCTGAGAAAAATAAATTAATTCTTTCATTTTGAAAGGAGCTTTTGCTTAAGGATTAAATGTCACCATGCGAAAACGTGAAGGACTTTATTGTATTTTGTTGGCTCTACATTCAGGTTCTGTGCTGTAGGATGAAAAATTATCTTTTGTTCATGGTTTTCCATTACTTTTGGTATAATTTTTAATGTACCTAACAGAGGGAATAATAAAATATCTTTTGTATTTATCTTTAGTTAAATCAAAAATGAGAGTTATGAGGCATGGTGGTTCTGAAATGTATAAAACATTGAAAACAATTTTATCTTAAATCACATTAATCAAATATTTACACTTTAGAAATTGTTCAATAATTATTAAAAATTGTAGTTAACCGCGTAAGTATTTATAAAAAACCTTCGAAGAGGGAATAATAAAATATGTTTTGTATTTATCTAGTTACTGTAAGAATGAAAAAAAAATTAAGAATTATGAGCTTTGGGGTTCCAAAACTTATAAAATATTGAACGCAAATTTATCTTAAATCATATTAATCATATAATATACACTTTAATAAGTGATCAATAATTATTAAAAATTAATGTTATCCACTTTATTACAATCCTAGCGATTATATCATGGTTTTTCATAGTTTTCATCCATAGTAGTATAACAATTACACTGAAAAAATACTTTTAATAAACTTCCTGCTAAATAACAATCTCTGCATATTACAAACGCGTGCTCATAACGGGCCGCATAATCAAAATCTAAATAATAGCTTGAAAATGCGTGTTCTATTCTAAATGTAAAGGTTTCAAATGCGTAATAAAAGCATGCGGATGCCTTCCTTAAAGTAAATAAACTTAACACAGCTTTGTATGCGCTCACTGTCCAGAAATATATTGAATATTTAATCAGGTTAAACTCATTTCCTGTCACCAGTGTGTGATGCTGCAGTCGACCTCCAGTGATCCATAATTCAGGCTAGAAGTGGCTGTAAAATCACAATGACGGATTAATACAAGCTTGAATATTTTCGCTGAATGCGCCTTTATCATTTAGTATTGGTTCAATTACTCGCACCGTTTCAAGTGGGATAGCTGGTTGGATGGCCGTTTGAGGTTATGGCTATTCAAATCAATGCGTGTCTCAGACGGTGGGATTCATGAGGATATGTGCACGTATACGCGGCAGAGTGACAGGCTGAATTATGAACAGCACTGTGCATTGCGTACATTACTTAATTTCTACAGCATTACTTAGAGGATAATCAATATTTCGGTACTTATATACTAACTTAATTAATTTAATTCTGTTGTAATTCTTTTACAATTATTCAGCTGCTTTAAAAAACGTGACAAAATTAACAAATAATACATCATTACTTACTTTAGGTATGAATACATACATGCACATACATACGGCCATAAATGGACATTTTTAAACAATAACAATACGTTTGGATTTTTTTGGGGTTTCCTGGACGTGAGGGGGCTTCATCTACGTAGAAAAAAGTATAAACCAATGGTGATCAACCCAAACAATCTTGCATGCCCCTTTGGAAATGCATTATATCTCCGCGAATGAAATGAAATTATAAAATTATATGTCCCCATATTAGATTTTGACCTACTATAGAAATTTTTTTAGAGTGAAAAATTGAAACATAACGAGTATTATTATTTTCGTGTTTACTATTATTCTTACATATAAACAAATATAATATAATGATAATGATACTGAACACACATTGTAAAGAAATATATAATACTAAAACTAAAAATAAATACATAAATATAAATAAAATAAAAAAATAATATGATTAAGAAAATGCTTAATTTACTAGTGCGATATTTGTTTCTCCGCTTTTTTTCTTAACTTTTGCAAATTGATGCGCAAACGGAATTTATTTTTAGTATATTCGCTATACTTTTTTCCATGTAATGTGCTGGTATAAGTAATTATCTAAAAATTTTGAAAAATTTCAGAAGAAATTATGATATCATTATTCATAATATACTATTTTTTTAATATTATTACCTACGGAGAAGAGGACTACCACAGTTTAATCAAAATGTAATGTTATTTCCCACTTGTCAAATCAGTTATTAAGACATCAAGATTATTTGTTAGAAAAATAGCAAAAAAAGATTGCTGTATCATCTGAATAAATTGCTGCAGTCAGAACTTTAATGTTAGCTGTCATATCTTTTTCATATTTTTAAAAATTATTTTTACAAAAATAAAAGTGGTTGAAATTGTCTCAACGAATAAGATTATAATATAGAGCAACCAGTAAGGAAATTCGACGAATTCGTTAGCATTTTATGTTCAGTTTTAACACCATGTTATCTCAACCATATTTTGATTCAATGTAAATATAAATGGATGTCTCATCAACGCCTTTATAAATTTGTATCATATAATGTTCATTGATTGAAAATTATTCAAATCATTTCGTGTCTCTAAAAGTATTAAGATTTATTAAGACAAACGAACCGACTTTCCACTAAAATATTGTTTAATTATAACGTGTTATAGTAACGAAGTGTGGTGCATATCTTGCCATTTGAAAATACGTGGACTATTTTTTATATTCCATTAAATTATAAAATATATAGAGTCTTTAATGTAAATTACAAATCAAACCACGTTCTTAAAGAGCTCTTATTTCTTACAAACGACCACGATTATAAAAATCCATTAATGTTATGTTCCTTGATAAATATTATAATCTACTGTTAAACACAATGCAAATGATGTTCAGTATCTTACATAAAAATTATTAATTCAGAAAGTAATAACCGAGTAAATGTCAAAATTACATTGAGTTAGAGGCACCAGTGTGAGTCATTATTTGGGAGTAACATATCCCAGCACCATCCACAAACTGCATAATCGGAGAAAAGTTTTAAAGATTTAATATAAACACCATCCTGACTTTCTTCCAGGCCAAATCTCGAAAAGCCACAGTTTTTTTTCCTTTCGAGCCATATTAAACTCCTCAAACAAATGACGCATATTAATACGTAATAATGCTTTGCCTCAAAATTTATTTCTTCTACTCCATTAAATCACGATCCACGATGTTTTTGTTTTGGTTTTTCACCTTCTTCTAAGGCAAAGTGAGAATGGTGATTTGAGTGTCCATCTAAGTGTGCAGGTAGAAATCTCTCTCGACGAAAGTGAAGTTTATATAAGGAAAACTATTATTATCTTTAATGAAAATAATTTCCTTTCAGGAAAAGGGGCATTTTTTACGCCATAAATGTTCTCCTCGGTGAGTAGAAATTAAAAAAAAAGCGAGAAAACTACAGAAAGTCTTATTGTTAAGTGTTGTATGTTTACTTTGAGGACATCTACTTTCACAGCCCTAGCTAAAGAAAACGGGATTAAGGAAGAAAAAGGAAACGGGGGTGCTCTGAACTCTGATATAAAATAAATTAATTCTTTCATTTTGATGGGAGCCTTTTGCTTAAGGATTAAATGACACTATGAAAACCTGAAGGACTTTATTGTATTTTACTGGCGCTAAATTCCATTTCTATGCTGTGGGTTGAAAAATTTTTTTCGTGTTTTGTTCAGTGTTTTCATTACTTTTTGTATTAATTTTTAATGTACCTCATGGAGGGAATAATGAAATATGTTTTGTAGTTATCTTTAGTTAGATCAAATATTAGAAAAGATTTGAAGAATTTTGAGCTTTGGTGGTTCCAAAACTCATAAAACATTAAAAACAAATTCATCGTCGATCTCATTAATCACGTATTATCATCGTGATTGGCGCAATAGTACCAAGTTGCAGATTTCGAAACATGAGACATTTTCTTTTTACGGGGTAGGATTGTCAACCCTACGCCCAACGCGCTACTGTCATGTTAGACTCAGAACTAGTGTATTCGAACCACTACAAACACCACCGCCTGGACTTGATCCCGAGCACCAGATTCTAGCTTTGGCCATTCAGGCCCCAGAACATATTATACACTTTAATAATTGCTCAATATTTATTAAAAATTGTAGTTATCTGCTTAATTATTAATGAAAAACTATAGATCTTCTCATGATTTTTCAGTAGTTTTTCTTAAATATACCATTGCCGTATCGTGGGGTGGAGAATCTCTGGATATTAACTGGGTGTGGTTAAATAGGCGCTCGAGAAAACGTTTTATACGCAGAAACACCACACAAAAACAATAGCAGACTGATATTATTTAACATGTTTAAAGACATATAATTATATATTTGTGGAAGGATTCCACAGCTATGCTGACAACCCTATACTGGGTTTGCGCTGTATGCGCGGAAAATACATACTACCTTACGGGTGAGAATGTGTAGGCCAACTTTTATACTTGGCTGTGCTTAATATATTTTCGAGATGATAAATTGTAAAATTAAAATTCTCTCGGTAGGAGAATCGGTTGAGCAGTACCATATAAGGTTTCACAGATTGAAAATTATTCAAAGCATTTCATGTCATGGTTTTAAGATGTATTAAGGCAAAACAAAACCAATATTCCACTACAATATTTTTTAATTATAATGTGTTATAGAAAAAGATGTGTGGTACTGTGATTCTTGACATTTGAAAACATGTGGACTATTTTTTCATATATTCAGTTAAATTACAAAAATCAACACGTAGATTTTATCAAATTCAAACCACGTTCACACAAAAAATCACACGTTCACGTAAATCACAATTCAAACCACGTTCTTGAAGAGCACCTATTTCTAACAAACAACCACAATTATAAATCTATTATGTTATGTTATTTCATAATTATTTTAATTTACTGTTAAACATAATGCAAATGATCCTTTCAGTATCTTACATTAAATATTATTAATAAAGAAAGTAATAACCAAGTAAATGTCAAATTACAATGAGTTAGAGGCAGAACTGTGAGTCATTATTTGGCGAGTAACATATCCCAGCACAATCTGCAAACTGCATAATCGGAAAAATGAGTTTTTAAAGATTTAATATAACCACCATCTAGACTTTCCTCCAGGCCAAAATCTCGAAAAGCCACAAATTATTCCCTTTCGAGCCATATTAAAACTCCTCAAATAAATGACGCATATTAATACGTAATCATGCTTTGCCTCAAAATTTATTTCTTCTACACCTTTAAATCACGAATCCCCGATGTTTTGTTTGTTTTTAACCTCCTTCTAAGCCAAAGTCAGAATGGTGATTTGAGTGTCCATCTGGTGTGCAGGTAGAAATCGCTCCCGAATGTGAAGTTCATATATAGAAAACTGTTATTATCTTTAACGAAAACAATTTCCTTTCAGAAAAAGAAGCATTTTTTACGCCATATAAATGCGGTCCTCGGAGAATGGAAAGTAAAAAAAGCGAAAACTTCAAAAGGCTTATTTATAAGTGTTGTATGTTTACTTTGATGACATCTACTTTTATAGCCCTCGCTAAAAAGAAACGGGATTACGGAAGAAAAAGGAAACGGGGGTACTCTGAAGTCTGAGATAAAATAAATTAATTTTTTCATTTTGAAAGGAGCTTTTGCTTAAGGATTAAAATGACACCATGCGAAAACGGAAGGTCCTTTATTGCATTTTGCTGGCGCTAAATTCCATTTCTATTCTGTGGGTTGAAATTTTTTTTTCGTCTTTTGTTCATTGATTTCATTACATTTGATATTAATTTTAATGTACCTCATTGAGGCAATAATAAAATATGTTTTATTGTTGTCTCATTATAGTTGTTATGTAATCTTTTTAGTTTGATGAAAAATGAGAAGAAATTTAAAAATATTTTATCTTTTCTGGTAGTAAAACTTATAAAACATTGAAAACAAATTCATCTTAAATCATTTTAATCACTATAATAATTGGTCAATAATTGTTAAATATTAAAGTTATCCATTTAATTATTGATGAAAGACTGTCGTAGCGATTATATCATGATTTTTCATAGTTTTCATTGCTCTATATAAATTACTCTGAAAAAGTTCTTTTAATAAACTTCCTACTAAATAATAGTTCCCCTGTATATTACAAACGCCTACTCATAACGCACAACATATTGAAAATCTAATAGCTTCGAAATGCGTGTCCTATTCTGAATTAATGTTTCCAAATGCGTAATAAAAGCATGCGGGTGTCTTCTAAAGTAAATAAACTCGACACAGATTTTCAGAAATGAATCGAATATTTTTTCCAGAAATGAATCAAATATTTAATTAGGTTAAACTCCTTTCCTGTTACCAGTGTGCTGCCGCCGACCTCCAGTGTACCATAATGCAGGCTAGAAGTGACTGTAAAATCACAATGCCAGATTAATACAAACTTGAATATTTCGCTGAATTCGCCTTTATCGTTCGGTATTGGTTCAATTACTCCCAACGTTTCAAGTGGGATAGCCGGTTGGATGACCGTTTGAGGTTATGGTTATTCAAATCAATGCGTGTCTCTCTGAACGGTGGGATTTATGGGGATTTGGGCACGTATACGCGGCAGAGTGACAGGCTGAATTATGAACAGCGCTGTGCATTGTGTTAATTACTTCATTTTCTGCAGTATTACCTATAGGATAATCAAGATTTCGTTATTGCAATACAAATTTAATTAATTTAATTCTGTTGTAATTTGTGCTACAATTTTTGAGCTGCTTTAAAAATGTAACAAAATTTAGTAATAGAATAATTCTTACTTATGGTATAAATAACATATACATACTGCCATTAACGGACAATTTAAGAGCAAAAGTAAGATTATCTCTTTTTTTAAATTAACCTGTTATAAAATCTCAGTGGTTAAAATTGTCTTACTGTTAAAATTTCTAGCATAAACCAATTAGTAAGGATATTTAAGCGATTCTTTAACATTTTAAACTCAGTTTTAATACTGCATGCTTTTTTAAGCATATTTTGATTAAATTCAAGTGTTAAAATGGACGCCACAAATATGTATTATATAAGGTTCCATTGATGGAAAATTATTGAAATCATTTGGTCTCTTAGTCATGATATAAGCATGTATAAATGGATGAGTGAAAGGGAGTGTCGTCTAATCGCGCCAAGTTTAAAATTATTAGTTAAAACGAAAAGTTAAAATTAATTATATTAATTTCATACAAAAAAATCAAGGTAAGTTGATAGGATATAGTTCTTTAAAATATTTGACTATGACTTATGTTACAACATCTTAAATTTAAACGAAATACAATTGATATTGAAGACTAGGTTGAGTTGTTAACTGATTTCTTAAGATTAGAAAATTCAACATTTATTCCATGATTAAATATTTTGTTTATTAAATTTTTTAAAAAATAACAATTTAGAGGCATCTTACTATCGTTCTAAAATTGACTACAGCAACAATTTGCTAACTAAATGCCTTGCATGCTGTAAATCTATTGTATATATTTTTTGTCTCATTTTATCCTGCAAAATAAAATTCAGTACAAATGTTCTGAATGTTTTCAGAGAATTTTTAATATATTAGTATAATAGTATAGTTGTTAGCAAGTAGCTGTTACTTTTACAAATGGCTGTTAGTTTTATTTTATTATTTCTCTTTCTCAAAATAATAATATTTATTCTTAAAAGAAACAATTAGAAGATGCTCCTTTAAAACTAAATTTGATATATCACAAAATTATTATAATGAGGAATATTTAAACTATTTTTAATAAATTATTTCTAATTAAAAGTCTGTGGGGAGCTTTCTTGATAAACATAAAATATAGCCTTTATTCAGAAGCAATCATATAGTGATTGTAATATAAAAACATAAAACATCAATTGAAAAATCATTATATGATCTACTATTTTTTATAAACAATTACGAGGATAACTTCAATTTTTAATAAATATGGAACATTTTCTAAAGTGTAAATAAGTGATTTAAGTTCAAGTTGATTTAAGTTTTGTTTTCGAGTTTTATAAGTTTCTGAACCACCAAACCTACTAATTCTTCCAAATCTTTTCTCATTTTTTATCTAACTAAATATAAATACAAAACATAATTTATTATTCCCTCTATGAGGTACATTAAAAATTAATACCAAAAGTAATGAAAATACAGAACAAAAAAGACGCACAAATATTTTTTCAATCCACAGCATAGACATGGAATTTAGAGCCAGCAAAACACAATAAAGTCCTTCACGTTTTCGCATGGTGTCATTTAATCCTTAGCAAAAGCTCCTTTCAAAATGAAAGAATTAATTTATTTTTGCCTCAGACTTCAAGAGTACCCCCATTTCCTTTTTTTCTTCCTTAATCCCGTTTTCTTTAGGAGAGCTGTAAAAGTAGATGTCATCAAAGTAAACATACAACACTTAACAATAAGACTTTCTGTAGTTTTCTCGCTTTTTTACTCTCCACTCACCGAAGAGCGAGAAATGGCGAGAGCGTTTATGGCGTAAAAAATGCCTCTTTTCCTGAAAGGAAATTGTTTTCGTTAAAGATAATAATAGTTTTTTTATATAAACTGCACTTTCGTCGTGGGAACGATTTCTACCTGCACACTTAGATGGACACTCAAACCACCATTCTCACTATGGCATCGAAGAAGGTAGAAATAAAACAAAAGCACCGTGGATTCGTGATTTAACGGTGCAGAAGAAATAAATTTTGAGGCAGAGCTTTATTACATGTTAATATGCGTCATTTGTTTCAAGGAGTTTTAATCTGGCTCGAAAGGGAATAATATGGGGCTTTTCGAGATTTTGGCTTGTAGGAAGTCTGGATGGTGGTTATATTAAATCTTTAAAACTCATTTCTCCGATTATGCAGTTTGTAGATTGTGCTGGAATATGTTACTTGCCAAATAATGACTCCACTGCTGCCTCTAACTTAATATTTTATGTAAGATACAGCTGGATCATTTGCATTATGTTAAATTAAAGTATTTATCAAAGCACTATTGCTCTAAATTAAAGTATTTATCAAAGAACATAACATTAATGGATTTTATAATTGTGGTTGTTTGTATGAAATAAATCCACTTTAAGAACCTGGTGTACATTGTAATTTACATTAAATGCTCTATATTTTTTATAATTTAATGGGATATATGGAAAATAGTCCACATATTTTCAAATGGCAAGAATTTTGTACCATACATCTTTACTATAACACATTATAATTAAACAACATTGTAGTGGAATGTCGGTTTGCTTGCTTTAATTCATCTTAATACCGTTAGAGACAGGAAATGCTTTGAATAATTTTCAATCAATGAAACCTTATATGATACATATTTGTAAAGGGGAAGATTTTAGCACTTGCATTTAATCAAGATACTCTTGAGAAAACATGAAATTTTAAAACTGAGTATAAAAATAGTAAATAATTCATTAAATTATCTTTGTTATTTTGGTTTGGTTACTTTATACTAGAAACTTTAACGTTGAGACAATTTCGACCACTTAAATTTTACAAAATGATTATTCAAAACAGAGCTGATCTCATTACTGTTCTTAAGTTCTCCGTTAATGGCAATATGTATGGGACATTTATGCCATAAGTAAGAAATAATCTAATACTTATAAAATTGGTCATATTTTTTTTCTTACAGCTAAACAATTAAAAAAAAACAGAATTAAATTAATTAATAATGGAGTAATGAAGTCTTGATTAAACTCCTAGTAATGCTATAGAAATGAAGTAGTGAACACAATGCACAACGTTGTTCATAATTCCACCTGTCACTCTGGGGTGTATACGTGCACATATCTCCATAAATCCCACCGTCAGAGACACGCATTGGTTTGAATAACCATAACCTCTAAAGGCCATCCAACCGGCTATCCAGCTTGAAACGTCGGGAGTAATTGAACCAATACTGAATGATGAAGGCGCATTCAGCGAAATATTCAAGCTTGTATTAATCCGTTAGTGTGATTTTACAGCCACTTCTAGCCTCCGTTATGGCACACTGGAGGTCGACTGCTGCAGCACACTGGTGACAGGAAAGGATTTTAACCTAATTAAATATTCAATTTATTTCTGTACAGAGAGCAAATGCAAATCTGTGTCAAGTTTATTTACTTTAGAAGGCATCCGCATGCTTTTATTACGCATTTGAAACCATTTATTCAAAGCACGCATTTCGAGGCTATTATTTAGAATTTCAATATGTTGCGCGTTATGAATAGGCGTTTGTAATATGCAGGACTATTATTTAGGAGGACGTTTATTAAAATTGTTTAGTGTACAACGAGCTTTTATTATCATTATTATTATATTACCTATGTTTACATGTAAGAATAATAGTAAACACAAAAATAATAACTCATTATATTTCAAATTTTTCTCTGCAAAAACTGTCTATAGTGGGTTTAAATCTAATGTGGGTACATATAATTTTGTATGCGGCTCGGGGAGTTATGATACATTTCCAAAGTGGCCCGCAACACCATTTGGGTCGGCTATCCCTGGTATAATACATACATACATTATTGCTATTAATGGGCATTTTAATAACAATAACTATACGTTTTGATTTCTGGAGTTTCTACGTAGAAAAAGGTATAAATAGTCGATTATTAGGTAAATTGCATAGAGTAGTAAAAATTAATTGTCATTAGAATAATAGAATATTAGAAGTAAAACAAAACAAAAAAAAAAATCTTCCATGGTCTTTTAATATTAATATTAGGATCATAAATATTAATTTCCTGGATTTCGGAATTTTTGTAAACAGTATGTCCCGGTCTAATTAGCTTAACGTGTGCACAAAATGACCGTAAAGCAACGAACCAAACCAAGCCAAACCTGAATTGTGGAGTTTTCGTGATTATCAATATAATTAAAGAAATTTACCGAAGCAGGCTTAAGGAAGTGTTTAAGTGGAGGAATATTGATGATTTGCAATTTTTTTCCTAGATATCTCCTATAACATTTAGCTGCTGTGATTTATCTGAGAGTGATATTTTGAAGAGCTTAAATGGTCTTTAAGTTAGACTTAACAGCATAAGACCAGATTGGACATGCGTAGATAATTATATGACGTAGAATAGCTGCGTAAGAAAGAATTTCACTATTTTTGCTCATGCTAGAGTGGATATTGACAAGAAAAAAAGATTTTTCAAAATTCAAACGGAATTTATTATTAGTATATTCGATATGTTGTTTACATGTGAGGCGCTGGTGTAAATAAATACCCAAGTATTTTGAACTATATAATTATGATATCGTTAATATTAATATTCTGTTTTTTTATTTTTATTACCTACCGAGAAGAGGACAGCATCATTTTTATCAATATTTAATGCGTAAAAGTTAAGTGGTTGAAATTGTCTCAATGTAAAAGTTTTGTAATATAGTGCAACCAATAAGGAAATTCAACGAATTCTTTAACATGTTATGTTCAGTTTTAACACCATGTTATCTGACACATATTTTGATTAAATGTAGGTGTGAATGGTTGTTACCATTGCATTCCTTTACGAATTTGTATCATATAAGGTTGCATTAATTGAAAATTATTCAAAGCATTTGGTGTCTCTAACAGCATTAAGATGTATTAAGACAAACAAACCGACATTCCACTGCAATATTGTATACTTATAATTTGTTATAGTAAAAATGTGTTGTACGAAATTCTTGTCATTTGAAAATATGTGGACTATTTCTCTTACATTCCATTAACTCATAAAAAAAATAGAGAGGGCCCTTAATGTAAATTACAAAGCATTTATTTCTTACAAATAACCACATTTATAAAATCCATTAATCCAATGTTCTTTGGTAAATATTTTAATTTACTGCTAAAAATAATGCAAATGATCCTCCAGAATCTTACATAAAATATTATTAATTCAGAAAGTAATAACCAAGTAAATGTCAAAATTACAGGAGTTAGAGGCAGCAATGTGAGTCATTATTTGGCGAGTAACATATCCCGGCACAATCCTGCAGAATGCATAATCGGAGAAAAGAGTTTTTAAAGATTTAATATAACCACCATCCAGACTTTCCACCAAGCCAAAATCTCAAAAAGCCGCAGAATATTCAATTTCGAGCCATATTAAAACTCCCTTACACAAATGACACATATTAATACGTAATAAGGCGTTGCCTCAAAATGTGTTTCTTCTACACCATTAAATCACGAATCCCACGATGTTTTTGTTTTGTGTTTACCCTTCTTCGAAGCCAAAGTGAGAATGGTGATTTGAGTGTCCATCTAAGTGTGCACGTAGAAATCGTTCCCACGACGAAAGTGAAATTTATATAAAGAAAACTATTCTTATCTTTAACGAAAACAATTTCCTTTCAGGAAAAGATGCATAAATGCGCTCCTCGGTGTCTGGAATGTAAAAAGCGAGAAAAGTACAGAAAGTCTTATTGTTAAGTGTTGTATGTTTACATTGATGATATCTACTTTTACAGCCCTCGCTTAAGAAAACGGGATTAAGGAAGAAAAAAGGAAACGGGGGTACTCTGAAGTCTGAGATAAAATAAATTAATTCTTTCATTTTGAAAGGAGCTTTTTCGCTTAAGGATTAAATGACACCATTCGAAAACGGGAAGGACTTTATTGTATTTTGCTGCTAAATTCCATTTCTATGCTGTGGATTGATAATTTTTTTTCGTGTTTTGTTCAGTGTATTAAGTGTTTTTGGTATTAATTTTTAATGTATCTCATAGAGGAGATAATAAAATGTTTTGTATTTATGTTTAGTTAGATTAAAAATGAGAAAGGATTTCGAAGTATTACTAGTTTTGGTGGTTCCAAAATTTATAAAACATTAAGAACAAATTTATCTTAAATCACAATAATCACATAATATACATTTTAATATCTGATCAATAATTATTAAAAATTAAGGCTATATGCGTAATTATTGATGCAAGACCAATAGTTTTCTTTAAAAACCATTGTAGTATTGTGGGTTGGAGCAACTCCAGTTGTAACTGTGTGTGGTTGGGTGGATACTTGAGACAAAGCGTTATACGCACAAACTCCCTCACAAATACAATTAAAGGCAGTCAATATTTAACACGGTTAAAGACAAAGTAGGATTCCACATCTAAGCACAAAAATCCGATACTTAGGTTTTCCCTGGATGAGCGGAATATACTTCGTCTCCGTTGAGAATCTGTAGGCCAACTTATACACAAGATTGTGCTAAATATATTTTCTCTCTGGGTGAGTGTATATAAAGTAAACGTTTCTCAGCAGCAGAGCCGTTTTCGCAGTACTGGCCCTCTGGTGAGAGTGTCGAGACCTACTGACCATTTTCGTGAACTCCACATTGAACGCGTTATAAGTTCTCATAATAATTAAATTATATTCTGCGAACTTATGATGCTCACGCATCTTGGAACATCTAATATAAAAGGTTCTAAGTTTCACTTAAGTGACCTCAGTGACTATCTAGATATGCACAGTTGATGGTTGATCGCAGAGCAAATCAGACTCTTAGTTGAAGTTGTTAGCACTTTTGGTTCAACTTACAACTGCGAATCGTTTTTCTTCGAAAATGAAATTGAACAAAAAAAAAATCATGCTCAAACATAACGATTGGTAGGTAATAAAAATAAGGTAATATGGACGCTACACCAATTACGATGGGCAAATAACAGAATTGATATTGATTTCCAAACGTTAAGTGAAAGAGTGGAGTAAAAAATATCGCACTAGTAAAATAAATTATTTTTAATGATTTCAATTTCTTGAAATTTATATATTTTTATATTTATTTTTTAGTGTTTATATTTCTTTACAATGAGTATATAATATCAATATTATTACATTGTCTATGTTTGCATATTAGAATAATAGTAAACACAAAAATAATAATTCATTACGTTTAAATTTTTCGCTCGAAAAAATGTCTATAGTGGGTCTAAATATAATATGGGGATATATAATTATATGTGCAGCAGGAAAGATCATTTGGATTGACCCCCTGCTCCAGGTAATGCTGTAGAAATGAAGTAAGGCACACAATGCACAGCGCTGTTCATAATTCAGCCTTTCACTTTGCCGCGTATACGTGCAGATATCCCCATTAAATCCCACCGTCACAGCCACACATAGATTTGAATAAACATAACCTGTAACGGCCATCCAACCGGCTATCCCACTTGAAACGTCGGGAGTAATTGAACCAATACTGAATGATAAAGGCGCATTCAGCGAAATATTCCAGCTTGTATTAATCCGTCATTGTGATTTTACAGCCCCTTCTAGCCTGCATTATGGCACACTGGAGGTCGACTGCAGCAGCACACTGATGACAGGAAAGGAGTTTAACCTAATTAAATATTCAATTTATTTCTGCAAATCTGTGTAAAGTTTATTTACTTTAGAAGGCATCCTGCATGCTTTTATTACGCATTTGAAACCATTAATTTAGAATATTACACGCATTTCGAAGCTATTATTCAGATTTTCAATATGCTGCAAGGGGGGAATTTGTAATATGCAAGGACTATTATTTAGCAGGAGTTTATTAAATGTACTTTTTTCAGAGTAATTGTTGATTTTAAAAAGACACATTTGGTGATTTCATCTTAACAGCTTTATTCATTTTTCCATTAACCAGATAATAAACTAAGTATGATTCTATCTGTTTGCAAAATGAATATGGCAATTTTTAATAACCAGTTATTCCAGAGAACAGAAGTTAGTAAGTATATCAATATATATGCATTAATATACACAATAAGTAATGTTCAATATATGTTTTAATATATATGTAATATTCAAATTTAATTGAGAACATAACTTTTTGTAAATAAGTTTCCTAAAATATTAATAATGTATGTTGAGTATCAAATGTAGTGTGTCGTGGTACTGCTTGTGCGCTTGAAAAAATAAAACTGTTTGCTCACAAACGTGAGTCTCAACTCGTCAACAGTCGTGACTCTCAAACGTGAGTCCACACGTAGATAGCTGCACAAACGAACCGACATTCCACTACTATATAGTTCAACTATAATATGTTATAGTAAAGATGTATGGTACGCAATTCTTGCCATTTGAAAATTTGTGGTCTATTTTGCTTATATTTCATTAAATTATAAAACAATATAGGTCCTTTAATGTAAATCCTAATTCAAACCACGTCCTTAAACAATTATTTCTTACAAACAACAGCAATTATAAAATCCATTAATGTTATGTTCTTTGATAAATATTTCCATTTACTGTTAAACATAATGCAAATGATCCTCCAGTATTTTACATGAAATATTATTAATTCAGAGAGTAATAACCAAGTAAATGTTAAAATTACATTGAGTTAGAGGCAGCTGTGTGAGTCATTATTTGGCGAGTAACATATCCGAGCATAATCCACAAACTGCGTAATCGGAGAAATGAGTTTTTAAAGATTTAATATAACAACTATCCAGACTTTCCTCCGAGCCAAAATCTCAAAAAGCCACAAATTATTCCCTTTCGAGCCATATTACTCCCTCAAACAAATGACGCATATTAATACGTAATAATGCTTTGCCTCAAAAATTATTTCTTCTACACCATTAAATCACGAATCCCCGATGTTTTTGTTCTGTTTTTAACCTTCTTCGAAGCCAAAGTGAGAATGCTGATTTGAGTGTCCATCAAAGTGTGCAGGTAGAAATCGTTCCCACGACGAAAGTGAAGTTTTTATAAAAGAAAACTATTATTATCTTTAACGAAAACAATTTCCTTTCAGGAAAAGAGGCATTTTTACGCCATAAATGTGCACCTCGGTGAATGGGAAGTAAAAGCGAGAAAACTACAGAAAGTCTTATTGTTAAGTGTTGTATGTTTACTTTGATGACATCTACTTTTGCAGCCCTCGCTAAAGAAAACGGGATTAAGGAAGAAAAAGGAAACGGGGTTACTCTGAAATCTGAGATAAAATAAATGAATTCTTTCATTTTGAAAGAAAGCTTTTGCTTAAGGATTAAATGACACTGTGCGGAAACGTGAAGGACATTATTGTGTTTTGCTGGCGCTAAATTCCATTTTTGTGGTAGGGTATTAATTTTTAATGTACTATATAGATGGAATAATAAAATATGTTTGTATTTATCTTCAGTTAGATCAAAAATGAGAAAAGATTTGAAAGAATTATGAGCATTCATGGTTCTCAAACGTACAAAACATTGAAAACAAATGTATCGTAAATCATATTAATCACATATATAGATTAATAACTGATCAATGATTATTAAAAAAAAAATTATTCTCTTAATTATTGAAGAAAGACTATCACAGCGATTGTATCATATTTTTTATAGTTTTCATTGCAGAAAACAATTTTACTGAAAAAGTACTGTTAATAAACTAATTGCTAAATAATAGTCCCTTCATATTCCAAACGCTTACAGACAACGAGCAGCATATTGAAAATCTAACAAACAGACTCGAAATGCGTGTCCAATTCTGAATTAATGGCTTCAAATGCGTAATAAAAGCATGTGAATGACTTCTAAAGCAAATAAACTTGACACAGATTTGCATGCGCTCACAGCCCAGAAATAAATTCAACATTTAATTAGATTAAACTCCTGTCTTGTCACCAATCTTCTGCTGCAGTCGACCTCCAGTGTATCCATAATGCAGGATAGAATTGGCTGTAAATCACAATGACGGATTAATACAAGCTTGAATATTTCGCTGAATGCCTTTAACATTCAGTATTGGTTCAATTACTCCTGACGTTTCAAGTGGAATAGCCGGTTGTATGGCCGTTTGAGGTTATGGTTATTCAAATCAATGTGTGTCTCTGAACGTGGGATTTATGGGTATATGTACAAGCATACGCGGCAGAGGGACAGGCTGAATTATGGACAGCGTTGTGCATTGTGTATATTACTTCATTTCTACAGAATTATCTAGAGAAGGGGTGGTCAACCATTATAGTAGATTTAGAGCCACTATAGACATTTTTGGAGTGAGAAAATTGAAACATAATGAGTTATTATTCTTACTATTATATACTATACTCTTATTACTACTATTAGTATTACTATACTATTTATTATAATGATGCTTACTATTATTCTTAGATGTAAACATGGATAATATATTAAGAATGATACTCAACGCCACATTGTAAAGAAATACATAACATTAAAAAGGAAATATAAAAAAAAAAAAAATTTTAATCATTAAAATATATTTATTTTACCATTGCGATATTTGTTATTCCAATCGTTCAATTAGATATGTTTTAAATCGATCTCAATTCCGGTATTTGCACATTGTAATTAAAGTAGCGTCAGTTATATTCTGTACCGTAGTAAATGTCAAAATTACAGTGAGTCAGAGGCAGCAGTCATTATTTGGAGAGTAACATATCCCAGCACAATCCACAAACTGCATAATCGGAAAAATGAGTTTTTAAACATTTAATATAACCACATTCAGACTTTCGTCCAAAATCTTGAAAAGCCACAGAACATTCCATTTGGAGCCATATTAAAACTCCCTTACACAAATGACGCATATTAATACGTAATAATGCGTTGCCTCAAAATGTTATTTCTTCTACACCATTAAATCACGAATCCACTATGTTTTTGTCTTGTTTTCTACCTTCTTCGAAACCAAGGTGAGAATGGTGATTTGAGTGTCCATCTAAGTGTGCAGGTAGAAATCGTTAACCACGACGAAAGTGAAGTTTATATAAAGAAAACTATTACAATCTTTAACTAAAACAATTTTCCTTTCAGGAAAAGAAGAATTTTTCACGCCATAAATGCGCTCCTCGGTGAGTGGAA